>JAZEWU010000027.1:2965460-2981400 GCA_036362915.1 Geotria australis | reverse complement strand
ACCAAGGATGGGACGCCAGTCCATCGCAGGGCGCCTGGGGAAATTTAGTCAGTACGCCAATTAACCTGGCAGCAGGTCTTTGGACGGTGGGAGGAAACTGGAGTGCCCGGAGAAAACCCAAGATCAGTAACGATTTTCTGAACTGGTCCTGGATCTTCCGTAGGTCGACTTAGCCTCAAAATAGTATCTAGTGAAGTGTGTAAACATTGCTACCTCCACATGTGCCGTGTCGACCTTCATAGGTGCTCGCTAATGGCACTTGACCCTACAGTCCGTTAAGGCTATACGGAGGATCTTTGTCCTTGTATGTGTGTGTATATAAAAGAGAGCTTCGCCTATTGCGGGGGTTGTGTGCATGGAAAAACCGGTTTGGCAAACCCGCGAACCGATTTGGAGGCGATCACGCGACCGGGAACGAGACGCTTGGTGAGCTGTTCTTATATACCACATATGCATACATGTGAAAATTAACCTAGATGTTTTGTTGTGAGCTGATTGGCGTTCGAATGAACCTCATCCCGAGATGAAGCAATTTACAAGCGCTCATAGAGCCGCGCGCTAAATTCTGCGTTCAATAATTAGCGTGCAGAGTTGATGTTTATAGGGTTCATTATAGACTAACATTAAACACGCACTGCTATGTGCTGTGTAAACACGCGTTAAAACCTACTAAAGTTCACATTTCCACATTTATTTTGTAAAGGCACGAAAGCGTGTTTTTTTTCTTTAACTACCGTATTCTCTGGATTATAAGCCGCCGGGGAAAGTAAGACGCACCCCAACGTTTTTTTTCCTTTGTCAATAAATCTATACAAATCTGGTCACAAACAACCATGGCCCTACCGGATTACAAGACGCAACCCCACCCATTGCTCAACCACAGACTGAACACAGTATAGCGGAGAGGTAACGCGCCTTATAATCCAGAAAATACGGTAATTAATGTTATTTAAACCGCTGCTGCCGCCTTGCTGTGAACGCGTTTAGAAATATTCCGTAAAAAATATTGAAATCTAGACTCGGCACCAATCCGCCGGATTGTGTTTGTCTACGTAAGCTCAACGCAAAACACTTTCAGTAATTAATAATCCAGCACAGGTGCCTGCCTGTGTGAGAGTTTGTGTTTTACCTGCATAGCCTATTGTTCTTCATCGTCCATTATCTCCTGGTACCTTTCCAAGCTTGCTAATGTCTCTCTTTTTCGGGACAGCGTTCCTCTCAGGCTTCATAAGCATGATGATGCCGCCAACGTGGGAGGCGAAACATCGCGAAGAACAGAGGAACGCTCGACACGGCTATCCTCGTAAGAGCAGCTCTTAAGAGCAATTCTCACATTACGCTCGATACAGCTATTTACAACGGTTTCATAATTTAAGCGAATAAACTGTGATCAAATATTTTTCTCATCATTATACACACTGTCCCTTTCCCATGTATGTAAAACAAACGTCCGAGGTGCGTCTTATAATCCAGTTTATACGATGGTATTAACCATTTAGTTACTTATACCAAACAGTATGACGAAAGCGTTGTGTACATATTTGACCGCGTCGGACTCGAGCATTTGTTTGACCATACTTCATCACATTGGTCATTGCGGGTTGGTAACTTTGGTGGTGGTGGGGGGGGGGGCTGTGGTTATGTGTTTAGCCAGCACTGGTTCAGATGTGACTTTTTGACATTCGCCGTGACTTGGGAATCGAACTCATGTCGCTGGGCTCATGGCGGGGAGTGTTAAGCCACTGCGCCACGCCTCTGCATCATGTGAGCAGTACTAACGCGTACGTGTGTGTGTGTCGATCATAATTCGTGGGAGAATCACCCTATATGTTAACTATCCATGCATCCATTGTCAGAAACCGCAAATACAGGGCGCAAGGCAGGACTATACCCATGATGTGACGCCAGTCCATCACAGGGCATTGTGGAATATTTAGTCGACAGGCCAATTAACGGCGAAAACCCACGCGGACACGGGGAGAACATGCAAACGCCACACAGAAAGGCACCCGAGCCGGGATTCGAAACGCCTGAGCGACGCTCGACACGGCTATCCCGAAAGAAAAACGTGATTTTCCGTGTAACAATAGTGGTGGCACGAAGGCGCGCGGCGTTTGCGCGTGCCGTCAGTATATACATATCTACAGCTGTACTGGCAGTTTACAAAGAGGTAGCGACAGTACTGCAGTCTTTAATCCAGGCCGCCCTCTATTCGTTGTTCCGTGCACAATACACAATCAGATTTGAATGGATATTTCGGGAAGAGCTTCATTGCTGGGGTATTTAGTCCGTACGTTATATATAGCCGGCGCGGTGTTGAGCACCGCCGCCTCACAGCAAGACGCCCCTGGGTTCGATTTCCGGCTCGAGTGCCTGTCTGTGCGGCGTTTGCATGTTCTCCCCGTGTCCGCGTGTGGGTTTTCGCCGGACACTCCGGTTTCCTCCCACAGTCCAAAGACACGCTGCTGCATGTGTGAATTAGCCTGCGGACTAAATTACCCCCGGTGCCCTGTCATGAACTGGCGTCCAATCCTGGGTATATCCCTGCCGAGACAGGCTCCGGCTCACCGCGACTCTGTACAGGATTAAGCCGTTTCTGATAATAGATGAATGGATGGACGAACGCAAGGTTGAACGTGTAACGCATAGCAGCTACGGTTATACAGACTCAGTGAGGCTCAGCATCCCAACTCCGTCACAGCCTCTGCTGTGCGACTTACAGTCATTTCATTCTCTCCATCGAAAGCGCCAACCGTGCTACGAAGCAAGCCCATTGCCCGAAACGTCGCCAATTCAATACGCATATCGTGTCAAGGCCGCGGTGTTACTGACGATCCTACCCGGTCGTTTTCTGTGGTCGTGCACCACCGGCAATGTGGCGTCACGCACGCGACAGCATTGCGTCTCTCGGCAGCGTTGTGTCTCTCGGCGCCTGTGCCGCCCTAGCGTTTCGGACCGCGTCGGTGTAACCTTTGGAATGAACGATGTTAAACGCGTTGATTGGTGGTGGTGGTGATTGCTACGTGTGTGGGGAGCGGTGGTGCAGCGGTGAGCTACGAACCCGGCGGCTCGAGTTCGATTTCCGCTCACGGCCAACGCCGGTGATGATTTTCTGAACCGGTCCTGGGCTTTACCTAGATCGAGTCAGCCTAAAAATTAGGAGTTAGGTCTTAGGGGGAGTGTGTGTAAGTATTGTTGCTAGGCATACAAAGGCGCCCGCGTGTGGTCCTGGCCACCCACCCCCTCTGTGTGTCGTGCTGGCCTTTATAGGTGCTCGCTAATGGCACTTGACGCTACAGTCTGTAAGGCTATACGGGGGGGATCTTTGTCTTCGAACCGGTTCTGCGCATGCCGCTAAGTCGACTCAGCCTCGAATGAGTATGTTGTGCGATGTTTATTTCATTACCAACTGGGAGACAAAGGCGGCCGGGAATTGTTTCCCCATCCCCCAACCCTCGTGCGCCACGCCGGCCTTCATCGGTGCTACTCGCGGGCAGTATATAGCCACAAGCAGTCTATTAAAGGCTATACCGGGGGGCATCTTTGTTTTATTGCAACGAGGCAAGCCTACACGCACAGATGACGCCAGGCAGCGTGCCTCTGTAATCTTTACTCAATTAATTAGAGAGAACCGCCACACAGTTTACATCTACTCCGTGAGTCATTGCGGCTATGGCGCTCGGTTCGCTTGGTAAATTGCCTCTGTCGTTTGAGCTTCGCTCCTGGGATCTGGCCGGTGTGTATATAGCTGTATGTGTTCATGGTACAGTTGTACACGAACCCAGGGCTCGAGTTAAAGCCGCCGTGAAGTGTTTGTTTTCTTCCCGACGTAGAACGCAGAGATGCTCTGCGTGAAGTACAGCGGGCGCGCAAACACGCGGGAACGTCATCCAAATCATTTGCAATCATCCTTGTCTTTATTTATACGGCGCCATTATTTTCATATGTGGGATCCGTGTGAGTCATAATAAGAAGTAGTACGATTTATAACGCGTGCAAATTCCAAGCCTGGTCATGGACGTTACACGGAGGCGCGAGGAAGGCGCAGTCAGCCGGGCGGTTATCCAGCGCCAACTCGCCAGACACTGTTTCTTTTATAGTATCGTAAATGATATAATATAACGCTATCGGCCCGTTAATTAATTCGTATTTTTTGTTTAGTTGTAAGAGGAAACCCACGCAGAAAAGAGGGAGACAACACACAAACTCCACGCGCGGAAAGGCGCCCAAAGGCTTGAATCGAACCGCCTCGGGCACAGGACTTTCTGTCAGACGCAGATGTTACCAACTGCACAGCCAACCCTGCCTCCCGCGCGGCGTTAGGCTGGCAGCGAGCGGTGACGATTGGCAAACGATCGCGTGAGACCACGTCGTTGAATTATCCCGAATAACACCAGCGCCGGAGAGCCGAACGCATTCGTTTTATAAAGCGCCTTTTAACAATAACAAATTTTTTTTTTGACGAAGCGCGGAACGATTGCTCGGCAGTAATGCGGTCGCGCGAGAGACTGTCCTGGCCCCACGGACGTCAGGGTGACGTGTAGGTACAGTAGCACACGAGTGAGGGGGTACGAGGAGAGAAAGCGAGAGATGTCAAGATGAGGCTGGAGGCATCGCCCTGAACATATCAACAAAGGCTGAGAATCACGCAAACGTGGACAACAGTGTAGGTTTTCACAGCTCGATGTGTGAGACTTGCTTTCCATAGCTGTTCTTTCGGGATAGCCGTGTCACTGAGCGCTCCCAATCTCTCCTTCGCCTCCCGCGTTGGAAGCATCCTCACGCGTTCTGAGCCGCCTGAAGATGCCTCCAACGCGGGAGGCGAATTGTTCCAGTGACACGGCTATCCAGAAAGAACAGCTCTGGAAAGTAATTATCTAAACATTGTCCGTGCAGCGGTCCATGTGAACCAATCGTAACGTGATGGTTGCTCTTCAGAGCTGTTCTTTCGAGTTAGCCGGGTCGAGCGCTCTTCCTCTCTCGACACGGCTATCCCGAAAGAACAGCTGTGAAGAGCGACCATCATGAATCGGCGCGTTGCGGGTCGGTCTGTGATAGATGCTCAACGCGTATATCTCAGCGTAAAAGTGTCACGCATTCACAGTTGACCATACTTCACCACGGCGGTCAAGTGCAATGTGGGGGTCTCAATAATATGTTCGAAATAACACTCGCTACTTGCGTCGGTCGTGACCGGGATTCCAACTCGGGTGGCCGGCTACACAGAGCGGTTCGCTAACCACTGCGCCACCGCTCGATAATAGGGACACTGGCCGCGTCGAGTACCGCGGAAATATCCACGCGTCTCTTGGGCTGTAGGTTTCGCTCTGTACCGGAGACGCCCGTATTAGTTTTTAACTCAGAATAACGCACATCGCTGTATTTGTAAACACAGTATTTAGACGCCTTTCTGTGTGGAGTTTGTGTGTTATCCCCCTATTCTGCGTGGGTTTCCACCATGCTCTCCGGTTTCCACCCACAAGTAAAAAAAAAACACGAATTCATTGGCCGATGACAGTAGTGTCTGGTGGGTTGGCGCCGGCTGACCGCGTGGCTGACTTCCCCCCTCCCCCACTCTCTGCGGTTTCCTCGCTAGGCCTCCGAATCCGTTTCTCGTTCACGACCAGGAGTGGAATTTGCGTCGCGCGTTATAAATTATATCATTATTCTAATAATAACAATCATATGTGTATAATCTCATCGTACTGTATGTTATGGTAGTGAGTCAGTAACTGGCACATGGTAATACTTTATATAGGGCTCTGATACAGGCAGCGGTTACCAGGCTAACGTGACAGTAGCCTTTACATAGTACATACATACTATATATATTATCTAAATAACATACATTCTTTTAAAAAAATATACCGACATTTGTAATGTATACCTGTTATATATGAGCACCTAATCATATTCGAAGTCAGTAACACCGTTACGTGTATACATTTTATATTTTGCTGATGAATAGCGGGGAATTTTTTAAACACGCGCTTGTGCCCCTGACAGACGAGTAAAATAGCATCTACCCCTGTCAATCGGTGCATTGCATATGTGCTATGTATATACGTATAATGTGCGGGGAGCGGTGGTGCAGCGGTTAGCGCGCTGCGCTATGAACCATTGCCACCCGACTTCCATTCCCGCTCACGGCCACCAACACTAGTGACGATTATTTGAACGTGTCTCGTGCCTCTCCTAGGTTGACTCAGCCCTCAAATGAGTACCTGGTTTGGTGTGTTAGCATCACCTCTTGGGAGACAATGACGGCTGGGCGTGGGGCTGGCCACCAACTCTCTCGTGTGCCGTGCCGGCCTTCATAGGTGCTACTCGATAACAGCACGTGTCCCAAAAGTCAGTTCGATCTATACGGAGGATCTTTGTCTTTGTGTAATGCATACATGACAGGTTCTCGCTAAGCACTTGCCCCAAAATATTCTTAAGACTATACGGGGGATCGTTGTCTTTGTTTATTTTGAATATACATATTGTGTATATTGTAACTAGCCTTGTTGTTTGGAAATCTTCAGCGAGATCTACGTATATAAATCTAAAATACAAATAAGCTGGGCTCTGCTGATGAGGCGCTGCATGTCGAAGCCAATCCGGAGTTTGCTTGTCTTGACTAAATGCTGCCGAAACTGTGCACTCCTCGAAGGCCGTGTAGCTGATGGGTTTTTAAGAAATACTTTTATTTGTATTATTTATTTGGTTGAACACATTCAGCTCGCTGATAAAACAATAACTTTGCAAAAGAGACTTGTGTTTTGATTTTCTGTGAAATAAAACTACCAATCGCCCACTGTATTATAATTATAATCGTAACAATTTCCATTTGGTGGGAAATCAGCGGTGGCCGTTCTATGGACGGACGGGCCCCGTCGTTGGAATGTGGGATTTCCTTGCACATGTACACACATATACACGCTACATCTCAAGTGCAGGATCCTCCTGAAGGGAACGTAATTGTGACTCAATAAGACTATACTGGACAAACACCAATTATAATAATATTATTTTACTATAAAACTAATTTACAGGTTTATCAAACTACGTCTGGATGAAGGTTAGAGGTGTATAGAAATTGCACTATTGTTGTTGTTATTATCATCATTGCTTAGCAATGGTCTCCTTGCCTACAATCCAATGGGGCGCTATTAACAGTGTCATATGTTCGTCTCGATGATGACTCCTTTAAGGGCGAAACCGTATCTTTCACGGCCATTGCTTAATACCGACGTCCACGTTCTAAATAGAGAGAATTGACGTATGTCAAAAGATACAAGGTTTTATCCTTTCTGAGAACTTACATAATTGTACTCCAAAAAAGATACCTATAGAAATGACGTTTTCTGGTTGCTCTTCAGAGCTGTTCTTTCGGGATAGCCGTGTCACTGAGCGCTCTCGTTCTCTCCCGCGCGACGTTTCGCCTCCCACGTTGGAAGCCTCATCAGGCGTTAGCGACTAACGGCTATCCCGAAAGAACAGCTGTGAAGAGCGACCATCACGAATCGAGCCGTGAAAACCTACACCAGCGAAATGACGTTTGTTGGCGAATCCAGCGCCACAGAGGTTGTTGACGCGTGTGAAATAATAAAACGTGACCCGCAGACATAAAAACCCTCTACACAAATACAACACACAACGACAGGCTACGTAGACACAACACTCAAGGCCTGTTAACCGTGAGACGCAAGTCCCACCGCTCCCCTCTCGTGTGTATATTATGACTGGTAAAAATACTTAGACGTTGACGGTGATTGATGGGATAGATTTGAATACAAATTGTAGGTTCAGCAGCGATACCTCTCGCTCATTCAACAATATCGCATCGCGTTGAACAACACTACCGTATTCTCCTGATAATTAGACGCACTTTTATCCCCACCCCCCTGGTAATGTTTAGTTTAAAATGTGGGGGTGCGTCTTATAATCCGGTAGGTGCAATTGCGTGCGTGAGACCAGAATTGATAAACTATATTAACACTGATGTAGAGGTTTGGGGTGCGTCTTACTTTCCGGGGCGTATTATAATCCGGACGATACGCTAACAACGACAGCCTTTACATTTCATCAGCTATCAGACTCACTGCTCGGTCGATGCGAGTGGATCTCGTATGTCCCCTTAAAGCACACCTTGTTGACATCTCAAACTATGTGCTTCTTACCTATATTGATCAACTGCCTTCATGCATATTGTTATTTAATTGTCTTCCTTAAGTTTGGAGATTTTCTCCGGCGAACACCGTTTGTGCATTTTACCGTTCGCGTGAAGTGTTCTTTATTTTAACGGTTATTCATCCGTGCCATTCGTAGCAACGTTTAAACCCAGAGAATGATACCGGATTACAAAAACAAGTGGGTACCTTGACTTATAATGCATATATATGTATACACATACATACCTATTAAATTCAATACTTAGGGTACCGTTTCCTGGGCAGAAAATTTCGAGGAAACCCCATTATAATTACTAGAAGAGTACCCGTCCTACGGGCGATCTTGTTCGAAGCGTGTGACACGTTCTTCTGACGTCTCTTGTTGATGACGTTTTCTGCTGACATGACTGCTTTGAACTGGATTTCTTCCTGAAATCCCTTTCAGAATATTGCCGCTAAGTCTGCATTTTCATAATAATACTAATCAACACGTGGTAAATTAAGCTGAAACAATATATAAAAGCCTTGGTATTGTGCAGATAATACTTGCTGAAGGATTCAGTGCAAACATACATATATAGATATATGAAAGCTCTTGCCCAGTTTCCTCCCACAGTCCAAAGACATGCTGCTGCATAAGTTAATTGGCCTGCGGACTAAATTACCCCCGTGTCCTGTGAAGGACTGGCGTCCCATCATGGGTATAGCGCTGCCTTGCGCCCTTGTATCTGCCAGCATAGGCTCTGGCTCACCGCAACCCTGTACAGGATTAAGCGGTTTATGACAATGGACGGATGGATGAAAGCTCTTGCTCCAGTATAAATTATTATCCGAAGGTACAATATTATTACAAATCTATCTCGCGTTCGAGGCCCGGGCACCGGTTCCGGCGGTTGTTCCGTGCGGCGGTCCGGACCCCGTGTTCGGGTTCGCGACACGTGTCGATCACGTGGGAGGGCATGAACCTCCCTGAAGGAACTCCGAGCACGTGGCGCGAAACGTCGGGCATCGCGTAAAGAACAAGAGACGCGGTAATAGCGCGTCGCCACGTCGGGGATAGCGAGGCTTTTTATCACGTTCAGGAGATTTTAACACATTCACGTTCAAATTCTCTTCTCGTTACTTCCATCAATGTTCGAGCATCTAAATCCCTATGCTGTATGGGCTCCGTATAACGCCCCCCCCCCCCACCCAGGGGCGGTTATGGGGCCCTAGACACAATTCAATGACGAGATCCCAACACTCAATTAAAAAGCACCGAATCCTCCCAACGAATGTTGCAATAACGGCATTCAATTGTTGCGACGCCCGCACTTTCACAGCAACATTATTCCATCCCCCCCCCACTTTTTCCTGAGGCAGTCTCATATCACTTTTAACCTGCTCGGCCCGCGGCGCTGCGACGCGCCTGCCCTAACCGCCCCGCCGTCCAGCCGTCGAACCGTTCCAGCGCGCCTTACCTGCACTCTCGCTTCCGTGAGATCCGTGCGCAGAGCGAGCTGCTCCCTCGCGTACACGTCCGGGTAGTGGGTCTTCTGGAAGACCTTCTCAAGCTCCTCCAGCTGGTAGCTCGTGAACGTGGTGCGGTTGCGCCGCTTCTTGGCCGCCTTGACGCCCGGGGTGCCGCCGTCCCTCTCCGACACCGACTCGCCGCTCGACTTGTCCGGCGAGTCCTTGAGCGACGACGGTTTCATGCCCAGGTACGACGAGCCGTCCATGGTGGGCGACTGGTTCATGGCGGACAGATCTGGGGGAGCGACGGGGAAGGGAGAGAGAGACCTTGGGTGAGGCGGGATGGTCGAGCGAGACGAGCAGGGACTATGTCGGGGAAGCGGGAGGTGTAGGATGAGAGGAGGGTGTGCACGAGATTGACGGTTGCTCTTCAGAGATATTCTTTCGGGATTGCCGTGTTTGTCTTTAAGGAAGCGACGGCCATCTTAGGGGGACGCTGGCAGATTTTTGCCGCTCTTAAGATTGCCAGTTTCACGACCTTTCAGTGTATTCGAAGCGGCCTTAATTATTTATTTGATGTTGCTTTGGTTTTTATTAGCTGTTTTTATTTCCTGTCGTTGTTGACATGCGTTCTCTCCGCGGCCATTATGCAGCGCTTTGTGACCCTCGGGTGAAAGGCGCTCTATAAAATGCTATTATTATTATTATTGAGCACTCTCCGTCTCTCGCTCGCGACGTTTCGCCTGCCACGTTGGAGGCATCGTCGGTACAGTCATCTCACTCAGTCGGCCCTTGGCGCATGGTCTGTCACTGGGCCTGCTGTCAGCGAACATTCGACACTTCGCGTGGCCTCAAGGTGCACCTAGCCTAGCACAGGCGCCGTGGGGACGTCACCGCCACTCAGTGGCGAACGGATACTTATTTACATCCCCGCCGGCCAACGCTTGAACATTTCTCTGATGGTAACGCAGCTATGGGCTGCTTATATAATTCGCGGGCACGCAGCGCGGTAGACGCGGCAGTTTATTGGCGCTCATCAGCAAGCCACAGTTGGTCTCGTGGATGACCAGCGCGTGGTCCCACAGGTGCCACGAATCCTACACCGGGGGCATTCGTAGCAACGTGACGCGGGCGAACACCGCAAACGCACACCGGCCATATACAGCCTGGTCCACATGTCGCGTGACCGGCATCTCATTCTCTAAAAAGGTATTATTGTTTGTGTCTACCGACGGGCGTGCTATGCAATGTCCATCCATCCATCCATTTTCTGAAACCGCTTAATCCTTTACAGGGTCGCAGGGAGCCGGTACCTATCCCGGCAGACACAGCCTATCTCGGCTATGCAGTGTAAGCAATCTAAAAATAATGACGCGTATAAACGCTGTGAGCCCGAATTAAAACGTAATGTTTATTTCTAACAGCAGTGAATGAAGCAAAGGAAGGAAAATCTTAGAGGGGGGTCACTTAAACGGGAGGGTCACAAGACATGTGGACCGCCGGGCACACACCAGCTCGCTGCGACCGGATTCGCCGCTTCCTCCTGTCCGCGCTGCGTTCAACAATCCAATTTATTCCAGGATGCAAACCGCCTTTGTCTTCCTCCTTCTTTCTTGGTATCGCTCTGTCATGGAACAAACCTCCCCCCCATGACCCCCCCCCCCCTCCTTTCCCATCGCCTCTTGTTTTCGAAACCCCACACGACTTTGCTGGCATCCAAACAAGTCCGATATTGTTTTGTTTTACTAATTCAATCTGTGACACCGACGAACTGACGTATGTTTGTGACGGCTCGATGTATGAGAATCGCTCTCCATAGCTGCTGTTTCGGGGTAGCCGTGTCGAGTGTTCCTGCTCTCTGCTCGGCGACGTTTCACCTCTCACGTCGGAGGAGGCATCTGTAAGCTCTATCCGCTACTCCGACGTAGGAGATAAAAACGTCGCGGAGAGATGAGGAACGCTCGCCACTGCTATCCCGAAAGAGCAGCTCTTGAGAGCAATTCTCATACATCGAGCCGTGAAAACCTACATCGATGTCGTCTTTATCAGCAGGACGCGCGTTATCACCCGCTTGTGACCTTGAACTTGCGAGGGTGCTTCACGTGAGAATACGTGTGGAAACACGTGGCACGCTGCTGCTGTTGTAGCACGTGGCGCGAACGTGACAAGACCGCGGCTCTTGCTCTCACAGTCGAGATGAGTTCGACGCAGTGTCTGGCAAATGTTGGCGCCGGCTAACCGCGCGGCTGCCTTCCCACTCTCCGCCTCTCTGCAGGTTCTTTGCGCCTCTGAGTCGTTCTCTCATCAAACGAATAGCTTCGACATTGAATGAATAGCGCTCGTGTTATGAATTGTAATGTTATATTATTATGAATTTAAACGCTGCCTCCTCTCGCGATAAACACGCAGGCTCTCTCCGCTCTGTGTTGATGTAGTTCTTCTTCACGGCTCGATGTATACACGAAGCGTTGGGAATTGCTCTTTCTTTCGGGATAGCCGTGTCGAGCGCTCCTCCTCGATTCGCTTTTGTAACGTTTCGCCTCCCACGTTGGAAACATCGTCAATAAACCCTGATGATGCTCGACACGGCCATCCAAAAAAAAACAGCTCTTAATAATAATTCTCTCATTTTATATAATATTAAATAGAATGTAGAACGCGTGGCACATTATCATTCAATTTCGAAAGTATTCATTTGAAGAGAGAACGACACAGGCGCGAGGAAATGACAGTGAGGCGCGGAGGGACAAAGGCAGCCACGCCGTTAGCCAGCGCCAACATTTGCCAGACACTGCGTCCTGTATATTACGATGTTATGGGAGGAAACCGGAGAACCGGGAGGAAACCCACGCAGAACAGAGGGCGAGAACACACAGAAACTCCACACAGAACGGCGCGCGAGGCGGGAATCGAACCGTCTCGGGCAGGACTTTCTTCCTTTAAGGAGTCGCGAACGTTCCCGTTACATAGCCACCCAGCCCCCTTCTCTCCCGCACGGCACCTCGTTAAGCAAGGCGAGCACACGACGCGTGTTTGTGAAGGCGCTCGGTATGGTTGCGACGTCGGGGGAGCCGGCGGCGGGGGGGAGTAAACATTTACATTGCACAACCTTGGCGAAATGATGAAATTGAAATGCCGTCGGCGCAGTGTAAGCAAACAGCGGAGTCGCTGCCTCCTTGCAAACACAGGCGCAGAGACGCGGCGTGATTCCGCATTTATATAATACCCGTGTGGCCATTGTTTGTTGTTGCTCTCGCTAATGCGAATTGTTTACACGTGGAAATGCTCAATGAGTCCCAAGACTCCGCGTGTGTAAGAGCGTCCCGCGTCGAGCCGGTTCTGGGATAACGGTCACGTGTCTACGTTAGGCAAGTAGGTGCGATGGACTGGCGTCCCACCGAGGGTCTGGCCCTGCCCTGCGCCCTGTGTCTGCCGGGGTGGACTCCGGCTCGCCGCGACCCCGTGCAGGATTTAACGGTTTCTGATAATGGATGGACGGACGTGGGTGTGACGTGAACACAGTGTCGGTGTTTTGCCCGGATTGACGATTTGAATGTTCACGTCACGACTGATACCGCATTACGCTAACGCATTGAAAACAACAACAGCGGTAGATGTCAGTTGTACGTCATTTATCCATGCATTATCATTAGCCGCTTAGCCCTGTACAGGGCCGCGTGCGGCCGGAGCCTATCCCGGCAGACACAGGGCACACGGCAGGGCCATATCCACGATAGGACGCCAGTCAATCGTAGGATACCTGGGGAAATTCAGTGAGCAGGTCAAATTAACCTAAGCAGCAGAAGCAGCGTGTTTTTGGACTGTTGGAGGAAACCGGAGTACCCGATGAAAACCCACGCGGACACGGGGAGAACATGTAGTAAACTCCACACAGGATTTTTGAAGTCTAAGAACACGTGCCGGGCCTCGAGAATCGAGCGGCGCGTGGCGGTTTAAATGAATACACGCATTTACAATGCGTAACGCGCGGCACTGGATTGGTTCAACGTGAAAGGTATTTGTTCGAAGAGAGAATGTGAGTCGGAGGCGTCGCGGGGAAACCGCAGTAAGCGGGGGAGTGGGCCCTGCGGTCAGCCTACCCGCCAAGCACCGCGGCGCTATCTATCATGATGTTATCGGCCAATTAATTAACGAGTGGTTTTTGTTGTTGTTGTGGGAGGAAACCGGAGAAACCCGGAGGAAACCCACGCAAATCAGGGGGAGAGAACACACGAACTCCGCACCAGTTACGGGAGGAAACCGGAGTACCCGGGGGGAGAGAACACAAACGCCACGCAGAAAGGCGCCCGAGGTGGGAATCAAACCACCTCGGACAGGAATAACCTTCTTAGCTGTTAGGAGCCGCTGATGCCACCAGTACACAGCCAGCCCGGACCGTGAGGAACCCCGGTTCTTCCTCCACGCGTCGCGTAATGTGAAAAAAAAAATATCGGCGCTGGCCCTAACGTGACTTTACGGCAACGGCACGAATAATAATAATAATAAATCCAGGGCGCGGGGCCAGATTTACAGCGGTCGTTTCATGCCTCGCTCGAGTACGCTCGACACAAAAGCCCCCGTGCTCCACGGAGCAAGGCTTTCATAAATAAGCTCCCGACGCCTGTTGACTGCGTAATGCCGCCACAGTGCCGTCTTGTTACCGCGGCGTGTCGGGTACGCACGCGCGCACGCACACCATCCGGAGCCTATCCCGGCAGACACAGGACGCAAAGCAGGGCAGAACCCTGGATGGGACGCCAGTCCGTCACAGGGCACCGGGGGGCAGTTTGGTCCGCAGGTCAAATTGACCTATGCAGCAGCGTTGTCTTTGGGTTGTGGGAGGAAACCGGGGGTGCCCGGCGAAAACCCAACGCGGACACGGGGAGAACGTGCAAACTCTGCGCAGAAAGTACCCGAGCCGGGACTCGAACCCGGGTTCCTTCTTGCTGTGAGGCGACAGCGATCCTCACCCTGCCACCGTGCCGCCTCCCCGTAGTTTCGCATTTGAGAATTGCTCTCGACAGTTGCTCTTTTGGGATAGCCATCCTACTACACTCGTCCGCGTTTGGAGGAGAGAGGAGCAACGCTCGATACGCCTATTCTGCAAGATCAGCTGCTGAGAGCGATTGTACATCGAGCCGTGGACATTTACATCATTACGGTTTTGAATATTTCGAGATAAAGTGCTGGTGTTTACGCTAATCTTAAGGCCGAGTCGACGTAGGGGGTCAGGCCCTGGGCTAGTTCGAATTATCGCAGGTTATTTATTGGTCGTGAGCTGGAATCGAGCTCGGGTTGCCGTGTGTGTGGGGCGGTGCGCTGACCACTGCGCCACCGCCACCCCACACAAGATAACGATTCCCTGTAAAGCCTCAACAGACTTTTGGGGGCAAGTGCTGTCAGCGAGTAGCACGTATGAAGGCCGGCAAGGGGCACTCGTGGGTGGGTGCCTATCACCACGCCCGGCCGCCTTTGTCTCTCTCGCGGCAATGTTTACACACTGGACCAGGTACTGATTTGAGGACCACATGCACGCACGGCCACACACATATGCTTCGTCGTGTTACAGCTATGCATATGTGTATACCCTGACCCGTGACGCACAACTGGATGAGATTTCAGCTGTATCACCATTATGTGGGGCGGCACGGTGGCGCTGCTGCCTAACCGCAAGAACAGCCTGGGTTCGATTCCCGGCTCGCGTGCCTTTCTGTGCGGAGTTCGCATGTTCGCCCCGTGTACTCCGGTTCCCTCCCACAGTCTAAATACACGCCGCCAAAGTTAATTGTCCTTGCTAACTTGCCCTCAGTGCCCTGAGATGGTGTAACTCGCTTACCCTCATCCCCGCCGGACAACTGTTAAAAAGAGCTACCTAGCTAAACAGTTCCTTCCACGGAGTTAAACTTTCTCAATCGGCCGAGACGCGGCGGCATCAGTGGTCGCGCAAAGAAGACTCGAACTTAGGCGAATACAAAGGGGGGTGGGGGGGGCATCCAACATCTGTAATCAACACAGGCGAGAGCCGCGTGTGTTTTGACACTTTTTGAGAAGCGTGGAGCCATGCGTTAAACAATAAACAAACCAGCGCACGTGGGTCTGCAGACCCGTGAATCTTAACAGGAGATGACACGCCAAGCTGAAACCGGGCCCATGTTAGTAGCGACCGTTGGGAATGCGGGCGCGTGTGAGTGGAGTGGTGTGTGTGTGTGTACGAGTGCGTGTGAGTGTGTAAGTCTCGTTTACAGCACTTTACCCTTACAGTCAGATAAGGCTACAAGGAGGAACTTTGTCGATTTGTATCGTAGCTGCCAGAGTTGTTCGTTCTCGGGCGC
>JAZEWU010000027.1:2953087-2963451 GCA_036362915.1 Geotria australis | reverse complement strand
GCGTTTGTTAGTGTGTGTATGAGTGTTGTGTGTGAGCACGTTAGTGAGCACACTCGTGTGTGTGAGTGCGTTAGTGAGCACACTCGTGTGTGTGAGTGCGTTAGTGAGCGCTCGCTTCAGTCACGCTGCATTAGACCGGGGCCATTTCAGGCGGCACTCTGGTCCATCTGTATGACACACCGCGTGCGTGTGTACTGTGTGTGCTTGTGGTGTAGTTCTGGGTGCGTGTTGCGTCTGTGGTGTGTGTAGTGTGCGCGGTGTAGCGCGGGTTGTGCTGCGTGCGCGTTATGACTGCCGTGACAGGCTCGCACGCGGCTATTTATACGATGACAGTAATATTGCACGCGTAATGGATAAAAAGTCAATTGCATTACAACGCGCGGCTCACTGGTATTGATTATGCGGTGCCCGGCGATTAGTTTAAATGCGTTAAAAAGAGATGATTTGATTTGCGCTACTGTTGGTATCATTACCACGGGGCACGCCGCCGCTAACCGCTGATGGATGTGGTGGTGTGGGGAGCGGTGGCGCAGCGGTTAGCGAGGCTGCGCTACGAAACCGGCGATCCGAGGTTGATTCCTACTCACGGCCAACACCGACACCGGTGACGGTTTTCCGAACCGGTCCTAGGCCTCCCCTATGTCGACTCGGCCTCAAATTAGTACCTAGGGCGAGTGTGCAAACATCGCCACTAGAGAGACAAAGGCGGCCGGGCGTGGTGCTGACCACCCACCTCCTCGTGTGCCGGGCCGGCCTTCGTAGGTGCTAACAGCACTTGACCCTACGTCCCGCTGAGGTTATACGGGGGATTTTTGTCTTTGCCCGAGTGAGAGTAATAATCTCTGATAGGCATTGTAATGACGTACGATCCTCACGGCTTGATGTATGACAATTGCTCCGCATAGCCGTTCTTTCGGGATAGCCGTGTCAAGCGTTCCCGCTCAGGGAACCACTCGTCACAGCTCTCTCCTTCAGCCTTCGCGAAGGAGAGAGGAACATAAACTCTCTCTCTCTCGCTCTCGCATGCGACGGCGAGAGCAGGAACGGCCCGGACGCGGCAGAGAGAAAGAGAGCTGGAACACTCGACGCAACTACGGGGAAGCAACTCTCCGATATTACGGTTGTTCTTCAGGATCAACCTTCACGAATCGAGCCTTGAAACCTAACGTCAGAGCGACTGTCCGACAGCCATTCATTCGCGCCGCGTGCGAGTGCGTTAGACGCGCGGAGAGTTCACGTTTCTCTTAATCGGAATCGACTTGTAAAATCGTCGGCGGCGTGTCTCTCTCTCGCTCTCTCCCCCTCTCATGTGGGCAGCGTCTCCCGCTCGGGGTGGGCAGACGCCTCTCTTCGGATGTGTCGTTGGCGCGGCGCGGTGTTTACCGAACGGGCCATTGCAAGAGCCCGCGCGAACACCAGCGAGCTATGCGTCCCATGATTTACGAGGGCGTTGCACTGTTACGGCAAGCCGGCCTAGGGAGTCTGCTGCCCCACGGATGCCGAATGCCAGTGCAAGTTGTGATATGTACTGGTGTGGGTTTGCACGGCTCGGTGTTTGCGACATTGCTGGCTGTCGGGACGCGGCTATCCCGAAAGAGCAGCTGTGGTTGTGGTGTGGTCAGTCGCGCGTGTGTGTGTGTGTGTGTATGGACCCGAGCGTGGTGCTGGTCACCCACCCCCTCGTGTGCCGTGTCGACCTTCATAGGTGCTCGCTAACGGCACTCGCCCCTACAGTCTGTAAAGGCTATACAGGGGGTCTTTGGCCTCTCTTTGGACCCGAGTTCGAATCCTGCTCACGGACAACACCGGTGACGATTTTCTGAACCGGTCCTGGGCCTCCCCTAGGTCGACTCAGCCACAAAATGATTACTTCGTGCGGCCGGGCGTGGTGCCGGCCACCCACCCTCTCGTGTGCCGTGTCGGCTTTCGTAGGTGCTACTCGCTAACGGCATTTGACCGTACAGTCTGTTAAAGGCTATACGGGGGATCTTTGTCTTTGTAATATTGCAGACATTCGTTCACCGTTGTTTCAGTGTTGCTAGGTAGCTAATAATTGAGCCACAATCCCCATAATTTGTGGTTGGTTGCTCGCGTTTGTACGTATCCGTGTACTTGTGTGCCACTTCTGTGACCACGTGTTGGCTTTTAAACGGCACACTCGTAGATTGATTGCACACGCATGTTCCACTAATTGTTTGTGCCGTTTCCGCGTGGCCGTGTAGTGTAAATGTGTAACCGTTGTCACGGAATCAGACCGATTCGACCAGCTAGCCGCGAATTTGGTTTCCCCAGACATACCCGGGTATCCACGGAGGGTACGAGGCGAATGTAGCTGTGGAGTACACCACGTTCCGCGAATACGCGATATGGTATTGTAGTGTAAGGGTGACGTCTCGAATTAACGGCTTGTTAAACTCAAGCTGATGGTTTGCTTTTCAGAGCTGTTCTTTCTGGATAGCCGTGTCAAGCGGTCTCCGGGTCTCCCTCGCGACGTTTCACCTCCCACGCACAAGATGCGTGTAAACAGACGCAGGGCACCAGATTCGAAGGCACACTGTTGCGCGATTTAGGAGGCAGCGTTAGACATTTTCACATTTTTGAAAGCATGGCAATATCAGTTAGAAATTGACAACATTGCATTCAGGTGTTCAATCTCCCGTGTTTTGTTGTATTGTTTGGGATCTGTGATCACACCTTTACATGGTGAGGTATGCAAACAGTGCATTGTCTGGGTTAAACATTTTAATTCTTAGAAAACGCGGAACGTTGCCTCGTTGGGTTTGTTCGGCAGAGGCATTTCTAACGATGAGTGCGGTGGTATAATCAATTACCACTGAAATGTATAGTCTTAAAAATTCTTGATTGAATTTTAAATGGATAAATAACATTAAAAAGCGGACCTAAAATAAAATGTGTAACTAGTAGGTGCATTCACGCATAAAACTATTACTGTATTCAACATATAATACAAATAATCTACGCGCTACAGACTGCCATTGCCATCGCTGGTTCGTGAGTAATTGCACGTTTGCGTGTTAATAGTGATGTGTGTGGATGTGTAGGTGAATGAAGATATTGCTGAAGCGTTTTACGTGCTGGCTGCCTTGAGTAACCTTCTTATGTGTTATGAAGAAGGGTCATTGCTTGAAACGTCCCCGGATTATATTAATTTTGATCTTTAAGGCAGTGTTATGGACTAGTGTGCTGAATTCGTTTTACATATATTCCAATGAATTGTTGTTTAAATAACGTTCCGGTATACATTTTCAACTTCATTGATCAATTACATATGATCGTGTCATTCAGAGATGTTAGCTGAACCAAACATGGACCCACAAGATAAAATAAAACACGTGCAGCAAGCGTGATTTTTTTTTTTTACAACAAAAAAATTCACATTTGAATGAAGATAACGTTATAGACAAGGACAAACGTTCCCCGTATAGCGGAACCACGTTGCTGGGACAAGTGCTGTTAGCGAGAACCTATGAAGAGCGGCACCACACACGACGGGGTGGGTGGCCAGCACCACGCCCGGTCGCCTTTGTCTCCCCAAGTGCGGATATATACACACTGCACCAGGTAGTCATTCAAGGCTGAGTCGACCTAGGGGAGGCCCAGGACCAGTGGGTGCTCAGTAACCGTGAATAAACATCACGCATAAATTATCCCACCGCTCTAGTTAGGGAATTATCAGTCAATTTAACATGAATGCTTTTGTGACCAATGTTACGCATAGTATATCCCTTTTTATTGATAAGGTCACGTACAAAATTGTTTGTGTCGGGTGGAGGTGGGTTTACGACACTATCAGCCAGTCCGTTTTTTTTTCAAACCGGAAGGAACCGTTGAGCTACGGGAAGGGTTAAGCAAGTTACAACATCTCAGGGCACCGGGGACAATTTAGTCAGGACAATTAACTTGGGACAACTAATGAAAACACACATCGGCACAATTAACCTCGGCAGCATGTCTTTGCATTGCGGGTAGAAACGGGAGCACCGGGCGAAAACCCACGCGTAAGGCGGCACCCGAGACTAGGAACCAAAACCCAGGTTCGTCTCGCTGCGAGGCAGCAGCGCAACTGACCGCTCTCCGACAACGCAACAAGCGGTGCTCGGCGCTTGTTTGATGACCCGAGGCACCCCGTGCGATGCCCCACGCGCGCGCGGCGTTAATCGCGCTAATTCACACGCCGGCAATGCGGCCGCGAATCGCCACACAGCGCTCCGCCGCGCCTCCAGCTTGCCCCCCTTACTGCAACATGATCGATCGCGCGTTAATATAACCCGGGCAACGCGTGTTCATCACGGCCAAGAGGGACGAGAGAGAGTGGAGTGTTAGAGAGAGACAGAGTGGAAAGCGTTAAGTGTGGCACCGGGATACGGCCCCACTGTGGGAGGCATTCATCGCGCGTTAATTGGGGCTGCTCACAGAGATAGGAGTCGTCGCACAAAGACATTGCTCGCCCTTAGTGATGCTCGCTATGCGTACGAGGCAGCGGATAGAAGCAGCGGGCAATGCGTAGGAAGCTAGCTTGTCGTTTTGTTGCGGGTGAATTGTCTCGTGAGAGATGCTCATTCGGGATAGCCGCGACGCTTCTCCTCCCACGTTTGCAGGCATCGTCAGGATATTGGAACGCTCGACACGGACATCCCGACAGGAGCTGCTCTTGACAGCAACGCTAAATACAGCCAGCCGCGACAGCCCCACATCGATACGTTGGGTTGGGAGTCAACGTCGCTGAACGCATAGGTGTATGCAGCCTGTGTCTGTATATATAGCACACACGGATATGTATGCGATGTGTATCGTTAGCCTCTGTGTTGCAAACGCATTACGCGTGGGACATCTACGCGCGCCTTACGCGCACAGCACTATCCGGCGCTTGTGTTCATTACGTGAAAGGCGCTCTATAAAATGATATTATTATTATAGTTATAATAGCGAACGCGTGTTGTCGGCATGTATCAGCCCGCATTGGGACACGCGTGTCATTCGTACGTAGGCTATACGCGTGCCGCTCACGTGCGGAGACCGTGCAGGCTGCTTAAGCGCCAAAGCACAAGAGCCCCGGGGTATTTGTTGACAACGGCTGGCACGTGTCTTGCGGTAGGTAGCGCGTGTATTACTAGAGCCCGCCCGTGTATTGATACACGCTCTCGTGTGTGTATTTCATTACGCAGCCTGTCTCTGTAGCTGGGTGGCACGGTGGTGCGGTGAGTAGCGCTGCCGCCTCGCAGCAACAATGTCCCGGCTACGAATCACGGCTCGGGCGCCTTTCTGCGTGGAGTTTGCATGCGTCTTATAAACCGGGTACAATCCGTGTTATGATATCAACTACAGCGTACGATACCTCTACGAAACACTGAGCTAGAGATTACACTCAGACGTTTGTACTATACAGTATTTAACATTTCAATAAACAGACGCACACTTAATTAATCACGCTATCGCAATAATTGATAAACCGTGTATACTGCCGTGGGGTTGAGATAATTATTTTAACAATAATTTATTTACAAAAACGAGTTCCGTTCGGAATCTGTAATGACCGCCTACTATTGTAAGTGAGAATTAACTCCGTTTAGCTTTGAACCGCGTGGCTTGTCGGGTATATAGTAGAAGTTAAAAGGCCCCTCCCGTTAAAGACAAAGATGCACATTTGTCATATAAACCAATGTACATTTTCCCGCTGGTATGTGATATTATAGACCGTTGTGCAGCCTCTATAGGTATGTGTAAGGTATGTGTTCGCAGCAGTGTCTCGTGACGCTTGCGGTTGTTCCTGTGCTCACGACATATCACGGATTTCAGGTGCAAAAAATACTGTGGCCAGGTAACCGGCTACATGGGATAATCCGTGTAATAAATCAAATCTAGTCAAATAAAGACAAAGATTCTCCGTATAGCCTAAACAGACTGTAGGTTCAAGTGCCGTTAGCCCACAACTATTCGGGCCAGGAGGGCACGCGAGGGGGTGGGTTGACCAGCATCACACCCGGCGGCCTTTGTCTCCCCAGTGGCAATGTTTACACACCAGGTAGTCATACGAGGTGAATCGACCTCGAGGAGGGCCAGGACCGGTTTGGAAAATCGTGACTGGTGTTGGCCATGAGGGGGAATCGAACTTGTGTGGGCGAGTGCGTGCTCACCGCTACATGACCGCTCGCCACTGTCAGTTAACACACACACACACAAATACAACACATCTGAGAGAAGGGGGCTGCTACCCATAAACGGGGTAAAAAGTATCCCCACCCCAACTCTCGTTGTGGGATTTCTTAACACCCCCCCCACGTTCCCCAATGCCACTGCAATATATGAGGGTTGCTCTCAAGAGCTGCTCTTTTGGGATAGCCGTATCGAGCGTTCCTCCGTCTGTCCTTCGCGATGTTTCGCCTCCAACGTTGGAAGCGTCGTCAGACCTGTCTAATGGCCGTGAAAACCTACGTCAATATATGTCCACTGAACAACACGCACCACTAACATGTGTTATCCACCGTCCATTCAAATGTCTTAACATTAAAAAAAAATCGAAACAGGCATTAAAGCATATATGTTTGGAGCTATATAAACGCAGTCGTGCGCGCGAGGCAGTGTTGTATCACATACAGTATATAGTCGGTAATAATAACAGCGAATCCGCAGCGCTTTGTCACTCCACTGTTGAATGAAGACCTCCCCACGCCGTAACGGTGGCGGGCAACTTTGACCATACTTCACCACGCTGGTCAGGGCACATTGACGGAGGTTCGGGGGTGGAGGAGGGAGGACTAGTTCTGATAGCACTCGCCGCTGGCGTTAGCCGTGAGCCAGAATCTAACTCGTGTATCTGAGCTCATTGCCCCACCAATAACCCGCATACAGTATATAATCCGCAGACGCGTATTATATACTGTATGTCAGTGCTTCTGTAGCGCGCGTTAACTATCACAAACTTGGAGTATTTTAGTTTAAACTATCACTGCTTGAAAAAAAATTGAATTTCGGAATGATGACATCATGTCTTTAAATGTTACTGCCTTCGCGGAATGCACGCGCCTCTGTTAGCAAGTATACATCGATAGTGTCATGTAAACAATCACGCGCCTACGTAGAGTAAGTGTATGGATGTGTGTGTGTTTATTATACAGAGGATGATTTTTAATTCACGCACACAGATTATTACCGCATTCTCCAGGTTATAAGCTCCAATTCCCCCGTCCTGTATGTAAATAAAAGGTTGGGCTTGTGCGTCTTATAATCCGGTATGTGTGCTCGAGTATAGATGTACAACTTTGTTTTGGAAGAATCGTGTGATTACGGTAATGCGTATCTTAAAATTGATGACAGTGGTGAGTTAAAAAAAAATATTGAACAAAATAGTTATGTAGGTTTATACGGCTCGATGTATGAGAATTGCTCTCCGTAGCTGCTCTTTCGGGATAGCCGTGTCGAGTGTTCCTTGTCTCTCCTTCGCAACGTTTTGCCTCCCATAGCTATGGAGAGCAATCCTAATGCACTGAACACATTTCAATCTTTGCAGAAATATCATTGCAGCACTAACAAACCGGCGTATGTCTTAAAGCCATAAACACATGTGCGAGAATGCCCATGTACGTGGTGTAGCGGTTAGCGCGCTGCGCTACGAACCCGGCAAGCCGATTTCGAATCCCGCTCACGGTCCTGGGCCTCCCTTAGGTCGACTCCGCCACAAATTATTACCCTGTGTGGTGTGTAAAACATCGCCACTAGGGAGACAAAGACGGCCGGGCGTGGTGCTGTCCAACCCACTCCCTCGTGTGCCGTGTCGGCTTTCATAGCTGCGCGCTAACAGCACTTGACCCTACATTCTGTTAACCATACACGGGGGATCTTTGTCTTTGTACCGCGTGTGCAGAGCGTCCGAGCAGGTATCTGTTAACCGTTTGGACATTGGGAGATATTTATAGTTTTAATTTAACCTGCAGCGGACCAAAGCGGAAACAATGACTCGTGTTTGAATGCGGTTGTAATGGTCTCTGACACAATCTTAATAATATCCGTGTAACTGAGCTTAGGGGGAAGGAGCGGTGGCACTGTGGTTAGCGCACTTGCACCGTACCGCCGACCAGAGTTCGATTCTCGGCCAAGGGGGCTGATATCAGCGGCGGCTGACATGACCCATCAGGACCGGTCCCGCTTCCAACCCGCTTTGACCAGCGTGGTGAAGTATGGTCAGGACAAAGACAAAAGTCCCCCGTATAGCCTTGAACAGACTGTTGGGGCAAGTGCTGTCAGCGAGTAGGGAGGAGCTAACAGCACTTGGCCAGCCCTACCCCGGGCCGCCTTTGTCTCCCCAGTACCGACATTTACTCAACACACCAGGTGGAGTACGGTACCCATTTACGGCTGAGTCGACCTGGTGGACGCTGGTGAAGTATGGTCAAACACCCCGTGGTCAACTTGGCCGTGGGGATATCGTCATCCCTTTAGGTGTCTCTGTCGAGGGGGTCCAGATGTCTTGTGACCCCAGTTCAATTCAATTTTATTAACCCCTAACATGTGTTCCGTTGCTCATTCATTTCTGTTTTAAATAGCCATTAATTGTTTACGTATTTATTTCGCATTGATAACGGTTACATGCGTGATTATTAATATTGCTTACGTTACATTACACGCCCATCGGCAAGCAATATTAGTTTTAGAGAATTAATAATGTAATACTATTTATTAGTATTAAAGTTCCACGCGCGAAACACGGAGGCGGTGGAGGGGGGGAGTCAGCCAGGCGGTCAGCCGGCGCCAACCTGCTAGACACTGCTTCCTATATATTACGACGCTATCGGCCAATTAAACGAACGAGTGTTTCTCACTTGTGACAGCAATGCGGAGAACCGAGAGGAAACCCACGCAGAACAGGGAAAGGCGCCCGAGGTGGGATTCAAACCGCCTGGGGCTGAACTTTTTTGTTTTCACGATAAGGTCTCCGGATGTCACCAACCGCACAGCCACGAGACACGTGGAGCAGCTGCGGCTGTACGGCGGCTCACGGACAGCAGTGACCGAACGACCGGCCTTGTCGCCACGCATCGGCGCTGCCTCGCGTCCCGTGGAGAATCCGAGTTGTGGCTGGCGCGCGCGTGATCTGACGATACAAGACACGGGCCTGGCGCGCGATGTGAACTCTCCACGTGGTTCTGCTTGTCTGGATCAATGCGTGTACACTAAGTGTATGCGTCTGTCTGTCCGTGTGTGTGTGTGCATGGGCAGCGGTTAACGTGCGTGGCTATGAACCCGGCGACCCGAGTTTGATTACCGCTCGCGGCCAACGCCGGTGATGATTTTTTTTCCCGAACCGGTCCTGGCCCTCTGCTAGGACGACTCGGCCTCAAATGAGTACCTGGTCCGGTGTGTAAATGTTGACGTTAGGGAGTCCGAGGCGGTCGGGTGTTGTGTTGGCCACCCCTTCCCTCGTGTGGCGTGTCGGCCTTCGTAGGTGCTCGCTAACGGCACTTGACTCTACAGTCTGTTAAGGCTTCACGGGGGATCTTTGTCTTTGAACTTGTGTGCGTGTTTAAAATTTAATGTGAAAATAGATGTTTTCATGCAACGGTGTGTGTACGTGTATTGCTTGTGTTTGTGGTATATGTACATATACAGTGCCTGCCCACGTTCACAATGTGGTTTGTGAGTGTTCACTGTCGTACGTTAATATTTTAGTTGGAATGGCTTTGTAAGAGGGCGGCACGCTGGCCGGAGCAGGTAGCGCTGCCGACTCACAGCAAACCACGGGTTAGATTCCCGGCTCAGGTGCATTTCGGTGCAGCGTTTACATGTTCTCCCCGTGTCTGCGTGAGTTTTCACCGAGTAGTTTGGTTTTACTCCATAATTTATCGATATTGCTTGACTCTCAGTTAATCTGAGTTGATGTCGTTGACATGCCGTTCTCTCCACAGCCTTGTGCAACGCTTTGCGACCCTTGGGTGAAAGGCGCTCTACAAATGCTGCATAGGTTAATTAGCCTGCTGACTAACTTGCAACCCAGTGCCCTGCGATGGGCTGGCGTCCTATCATGGGTATAACCCTGCCTTGCGCCCTGTGTCTGCCGAGATAGGCTCCGGACCCTGCGGCCCGCTGTAGGGCTTAAGCGGATACTGATAACGATGATGGTTTTAACCGCGGGCAGCGGTTACAAATATGCGCCGTTTTTAGTGGAGACAGCCTCCGTGCAGTATTATTATCACTAGCAGAGTACCCGCTCTATGTGCGATCTTGTTTCAAAAGTGCAACACGTTCTTCTGAGGTCTCTTGCTGCCGGGAATATTGCTGCCGGCTCTCTGAAGTTTCAGGAGAGTGATCGTTACGTGGGACGGATAACATTGATGTTTGTGAAGGATTCG
>JAZEWU010000027.1:2890000-2904927 GCA_036362915.1 Geotria australis | reverse complement strand
CCCCCCCCCCCCCAACCACCCGAGCCCCCAACTCCCCACCCCGCACGGCCCCCCTGGAGCGTGACTCATCTTCTCCAACGCTCGTGCGTTCTGCGCCGGGGAGAGGAAACTCGGTTCGTAAGTAGAGTCCGGTTCAATCCACTGCTGGATGATAATAATAATAATAATGATAATAGCATTTATAGAGCGCCTTTCACCCGAGGGTCACAAAGCGCTGCACAGGGCTGCGAAGAGAACGGCACGCCAACAACGATAGAGAACGGAAAATCAGCAACATTTTTTTTTTTTAGGGTGATGGCAAGTTGCAGTGCATTTGCGTGGGAGGGCGTGGGAATGTCCCATACTTGAACGCCCGTCTGTGGTACGCCGGCGGGAAAAGGAAACTCGGTTCCTAATGAGAGGCCGGATCAATCCACTGCTGGATGATGGCAAGCGGTAGGGTGCTCGCGGGGGAGCGCGTGGTTGTGTCCCGTACTCTACAAAGCCTGTGCGTGGTACGGTGGGCAAGCACAGTTACTAGGAACAGGCTGGATCAATCCGCTGCTGGATGATGGCAGGTCGCAGTGTATTTGCGTGGGAGGGCGTGGTTACGTCCCAAGCAGTGCAAGTGTAACAGCACGATGGGAATAAGTTGAAGAAGCTTATTGCGTCAAAAATACAAAGAGCACACGCAGCCCTTGAAACCACCTATCATTTTTTTTTCACAATTGCAGCTAGGCAGAAATCATTACGTTAATTTTCGGCAACCGTTTATCCTGTACAGGGTTTCGGTGAGCCGGAGCCTATCCCAGCAGACACAGGGCGCAAGGCTGGGCGATACCCATGCTGGGACGCCACTCCATCACAGGACGCCGCGTAACTATTCACACCACTCGGCGTACGGGTGAACGTTTGAGAAACGTTTGAGAAACGTTCACCACCACGACCATCATCATCATCAACATCGAAGCAGCCTTAATCTTAAAAAAAAATGTGTTCCTTTGTTCTTTATTTATTTTTCATTGTTGACATGCCGTTCTCTTCGCGGCCCTTGTCCGGCGCTTTGTGACCCTCGGGTGAAAGGCGCTATATAAAAGGCTATTATTATTATTATCGCCGCTTCATCTGCCCCGGCGCGGGGTTCAAACCGTCAACCCCTGTGGCTCCCGCGAGTGCCAGTGTGCTACCCATTACAGCGCGACAGCACCGCCACCCCCTGCTCGGGGCTACGCGGGCTGTATGAGTAACACATTGGGTCTCCGTGTCAGCGGCACATTTACCGCGAGCACACCGGCGCGTAAAAACCAAAAGATCCCATTCTCCACGGCTCGGCGGGCCCACGGCGAGCTTTTGATGCCCCGACTGTGGTCCACATGTCGCGCGAACGAAACCTGCCTTGTTACCTACAAACACACCAAAGCGATCGCTCGAGAGGGCATCGCTTGCATTGCATCGCACGTGAACCTCCAACTGTGCCGGCGTTCCCTGCTCCCGGGGAGTAAGCAAGCCATCCAAGTCGGTCAGTTTGTATTTAAGCTGGATTTTAGGCTCTTTGTAACAGTTGTTCATGTCTACAGATTCAATACAAATTGACTTACAGGGCCAATTAACCGAGGCAACAGCGGTAGCGTGTCTTTGGATTGTGGGAGAAAATCGGAGTACACGATTTGTTTGTCACATACTGTCGTATGTAACAAACCGGTGAAATATTGTTCCCAACTGAAATATAAGTATATTCCAATCAGCGTCATGTCATGAAACAAGGAAATTCCAGAGCAATCACCCTGTGTCGGAGAACGGCCGTGGAAATTGACGTCACCGCACGACTTCTGAACGGCGCTTCAATCGGCCTGTCACCCCCTCTAAAGTCTACTCCTTTAAACTCCCTCGCATGTCGATCAAACGGTGAATGTGAAATATCAGAGCTGGAATTTAGGCAAATTTAGTGCCAAACCGGATTTAATGTGACGGATTTTTTGTTGCGGTTGGAATTGTCCGGCTGGAATTGAACCTGGGTTGTCAGCAATGCCCGCTCCGTGCCCTGACCTCTGGGTGCCCTGATCGATCGGTGTTCTGACCACTGGATGCCCTCACCGCTGAGTGCCCTGAGTCCTCGCTGCCCTGACCTCTGGCGTAGGGGCGTATGGACCGAAAATAGCGCCGATGTGAAGCAATGAAATCGCGCCCCTGTCTAAACATCTGATACCCATCCTTTCAATAACTATACCATAATATCAGCTCCAATAATACAAGTCAAGCTCGTCAATCTTTTAATTAGCAAATTATGACACTACATGAAAATTATAACTGCACCTTCCTTGCTTTCACTTTGATAGAAACTGCTCAGTGGCGCCCCCTTCAAGTGGCGCCCAGGGCACGTGCCATACCCTAGATACGCCACTTCCGGGGGCCTGACCTCTTGGTGCCGTGACCTCTGGGTGTCCTGACCTCTGGGTGCCCTTATACTTTATTACGTCCTTTAAGGTCCATTATGTTACAGATATTAGTATCCCATTGCACACACACACACGTGTAGAACGTGCCTAAGCGTAATTTTCAACAGTTTCGCATCCTTCTGTACACGTTCACACAGTCAGTTTGTATTTACGTTGGGAGAAAACCGTTGAGCTATGTATATCTTTTTAACAGTTGTCCATCGGGTGGGGTTAAGCAAGTTACACCGTCTTTGGGCACTGGGGGGCAATTTAGTCCGTACAATTAACCTAGGCAGCATGTCTTTGTCCTGTGGGAGGAAACCGTAGTGCCCGGCGAAAACCCCACGCGAACACAGGGGAGAACATGCAAACTCCACACAGAAAGTCGCCCGTTTGGTGAATCGAACCCGAGGACCTTCTTTGTTGTGAGGCGGCAGCGCTGACTCCCCGCGCCACACAAACTCGTGCACAACCCACCGGCTTGCCTGGTCGGGCGGCCGCACTTCCAACAACATGTTTGATTTTGCTCTCGTCGGGTTCCGGGGGCCGAGCGCGGACACCTCGCTCGTAACAAATCCATGAGGCGCGGAGGGCGCTGGGGGGCAGCCATCGTGGCCTGACATCCCCCCGCCCCTTAATTCAAGCCCCCAATGGGACCAAAACACTTCCATACCTACACGTCAAATATCATTTCCTGACCTCTTACACCTCTGGCGCTGTTACCACGAGGCTAAGCGGCGAGTTACGGTCCATCCAGGAGTATCGTTTTGGCCGCAAACAACAAAAAAATATAGCCGCCCACTGGTTGCTCGTGAATAACTCAGCGGAACTGTCACTTTCTCCCTTTAGGGCTCCTTAATTCCTCAGATGCACCGGTGGTGGGGTGTTAGCCCATTGGGGACACTAAGTAGGAATTATTGAGGAGCTCCCCCCCCCCAATCACTCCGCCCTGCAGCCCGCCTTGCCCTCTTTCAAATGGAGGGAGAGAAGTGGGAATATAGGGTCCATGCCACCAGTGCTCTGCAGAGAGGATGGCACTACGTGGGGCCTTCCGTTTATACAATCCTATTGTGGTGCCAAGGAATAGAGACGAGAAAGATATAGATTGGGGTGGCGCACAGATAGAAGGTCCTGCCCGTTGTGGTTCAATTGCCGCCTTTCTGTGTGGAGTTTGTGTGTGTGTGTTTTTCCGCTATATTCTGGGTTAGTTTCCTCCGGAACGCTCGACACGGCGGTCTCAAAAGAGCGGCTTTTTAGAGCAATTCTCATACGTCGAGCGGTGAAAACGTATATCGGGAAAATCGTTCATCGTCCACCCTTATGGTTACATTGATAATGTCTGTTGTTCAGAGGTGAAAGTAAGCCGGCACGGTCCGGTACGGGCCTACCTGGTTAGAAAGTTGTCGAACCATCCAGCGCAGTACAAGTGGGAAGGGGGGGGTTGCGATACAGCCGTGGCGGTAAGAAATCTGAGTAACTTTCAAACCCGGTGTTTTTGCGTCTATCGTGTTCCATGTTAGGCACGTAGCGCTAACGACGGAACCCCGCACACGTTCCTACAATCCCTGCTCCGGTAAAGCTGGAGCATAGTTTTGTTTTTGGCGCTATTATAGAAACTTGTGCTGCCACCTGCAGATCGAAATGTGGTCACTGCGGCGTGGACTTGCGGTCACAGAGAAATAGCGGAGCAGTTCCAAACGTAACGTTTAACATCGGTTACGATTTGATTTCAATGTAACACTAGAATTTGGCGGCAAGTATCACGTGCGTACTGAAAAAAGACAAGATATGCAGTACAGTATCGATATAATAATACGATCACATTAGGATTCAAACATATCTGAATGCGACCGTGTCAAAAGAGGTCGTTCATGCTCACTCACCCTGTTGTTTGTCAATCCACTGCTAGATGAGGGTCTGCCCACGCCTTGTGCGACATGTGGGATGTTTGACCATACTTCACCACACTGGTCAGTGCGGGTTCGTGAAGCTGGAGGGGTGTGCGGAAAAACAATACTGTACATGTTTTGTACTGATGTAGGTTTTCACGGCTCGATGCGTGATCGTTGCTTTTCAAAGCTGTTCTTTCGGGATAGCCGTGTCGAGCGCTCCCCCTCTCTCCTTCGTGCTTGACACGGCTATCCCGAAAGAACATCTTTGAAAAGCAACTGTAATACATTGTTATATTGATCTCAACTGCACACAATGCCAAAAACACCTCACTGTGATCCATGGTGGTCACCTATCTAAGCACCATCCAGGCTGAAAACCTGATTAGCCTCTGAGATCTGACAATAACGGGTGCGTTCTGTGCGTGTTAATTGCCGCGCCCTGTGATCGAACTCGTGACCTCTGGGATGCCTGTCCACCGATGAAAACAATTATTACACCGTGTGGCACTTGTCTTGGAATTCAGAAGCCTGGGTTGGTGGACCACGTGCGGATTGAGTTCTGTTCGTTGCAGCCACCTTGCACGGCAGCGAGTATCCTGCAGGGGTCAGTGCAGCAAGTGGGAGTTCACTCGTGTGTGCGGTGTCTGTGAAGCCCTCTCTCACGCGGTCACTCTAGTTGCTGGCTCAACGTTTCAGCCAACGGCTGACAATTAAGAATCCCATCCATCCATTTTCTAAACCGCTTGTCCTGGTGAGGGTTGCGGTGGCAGCAGTCCAAGGAGAGTGGATCAGAGATCCTTTTCCTCAGCAGCAGATTACAGCTCTTCCTGGGGGATTCCCAGGCGTTCCCAGGCCAGCCGAAGGATATAATCCCTCCAGCGTGTCCTGGGTCGGCTTCTAGGTCTCCGCCCAGTGGGCCGTGCTTGTGGGGTCAATGAGTACCGGTGTGTGAGGAAGGCAATGCTTAGACTCTCTTCTGTCATAGGAACGTGGAATTTGCACCACTAACTCGGGACTGTAAACAGATGAGCGATGCCCAACGTTAATTTGAGGAGGCGATGGGATTTTCCGTGCCAGCGGAGTTCATGCTCTAACCCTCGCTCGCGGGTCCCTCCTACGCCACGCTTCCCCGACGCGTTGTGCTTCTGCCCCCTGGGGTAAAGTAAAGAGTACAACAGTACAGGATAGACAGCGATGCGGTGAGTCGCGCTGCCGCCTCACAGCAAGGATTACCCGGATTCGATTCCCGGCTCGGGTGCCTTTCTGTGTGGAGTTCGCATGGTCTCCGGTTTCATCCCACAGTCAAAATACATGCTGCCTAGGTTAATTGTCCTGACTACATTGCCTCCGGTGCCTTGAGATGTTGTGACTTTCTAAACGCTCCCCGCTGGACAACTGTTAAAAAAAATCTACACAACGGTTCCTTCCAGCTTAACTAAAATCTGGCCGATTCAACGACTCTCTCTGGATGAACAAGTTATCTTACGGATTAAAATCGGTGCAACGTTTTCTGATTAAAAAAACACATATTTTTTAAACGACACACGCTATACACTCACAGCGAGGCCCAGGAATGTAAAAGCATTTTTTTTCTAACATTAAGTCATCGATACTCTCTCATCATTAGACGGAGCAATAGTCTGTTTGTTGTGTCAAGTTTAACTAACGTTGTGTATTGCCACAGTAGTAGCGAGCAGCGGGTGAGCGGTGGCAGGGTAAACACCAGAATAATGTGTTGGCTGGCTGTAACAGGAAACTTGTTTTTCATGCTTTTTCTGCCGTCACAGCACACAGGGTCCGCAACTCGTGTGCTCGTGTTGCCTTTCAAGTTTTAATTATAATGATACATCTTCGGCCCCCTTTGTGTCAATCCACTGCTGGATGAAGGCCATCCGTGATCCACCTTAGAGCCCTTACTGGAATTTAAATGTCTGCCCGGATGCAATTGTACAAATTGATAGGTGGTTTCAAGGGTCGCATGTGCTCTTCCATTTTGTTACGCGTTAAGCTGCTCCAAAGTATTCCGGTCGCAGTGTTGCACTTTTTTACTGGTTTGTCCCTTAGTAATTTATTGGAATTGTTGGACTCTTTCGTCTTGTGATATACTTTGTTACGGTACTAATGTGGGTCTTCACGGCTCGAAGCAGGACGCTTGAAGCTGTGTCAATGATGATTGAGATTGTAAGAGTGATGATTGACACTGTGTCACAGATTGACACAATGTCAGTGATGTTTGACGCTGTGTCAGTGACAACTGAGGCACCGTGCTCTCGGTTACTCTTAGCACACTCCTTCAAATTATATTTCACACTGAGTACCTCCAGTACACTTCTCTGGGTAAATTTGTCCGAAATTTGAAGCAAATTAAACTCAAATCCCGTCCCACGTGAGCTAATTCCACCACCTAAATATCCACTCCACTGACACTTTACGAAGCTGTGAACGCTGATTTGTCTACTTTGGACCGTTCCGATTTTAAGCCCCGAAAACCCTCTTAGTAATTGCAGGAATTTGCGAAAGGAAGCCACGGTTGGTGAATGTCCAATGTTTTGAAGCCACTTGGGCTCTCGGCCAGTACAATTACCACACTTCACGCGTCTATGAAAGCAACGTTTTTTGGCCGATCTCGTGCATATACTTACAAATTATTCCAGGTGAGAATTTGGGAATTCTCAATTCGTTACGTGTACATGTACAGCGCACAGGGTGTGCTGTTGTGAAACTCAGTGAATGGCGGTCGGGTTCTGTGCGTAGCAATGGCAATGCATTTGGTTTCAGTTCCTGTTTAATTACGATACAAAATAACACGCTGAAACAATGTACTCATGTAGGTTTTTCACGGCTCGATGCATGAGAATTTCTTTCCACAGATGTTATTTCGGGTTAGCCGTGTCTAGCGCTCCCCCTCTTTCAGGCCTCCAACGTGGAAGGAGAAACGTCGCGAAGGAGAGAGGGGGGAGCGCTCGACACGGCTATCCCGAAAGAACAACTTTGGAAAGCGATTCTGATACATCGAGCCGTGAAAAACCTACATCAGTACAATTACTATTTGAATCAATGCTACGCGAGCGTGAAGCCTATCAGCTAGATTAATTCCAGGTAAAAAAATATATATAAAAATGCTAGCGATTAAATCACCGAATCAATCCAATACGCCCAATTAATAATATTAACACGACGGTCGCGCGTATTTTCTCTGCCTCCCCTCTCTCCGCGCCACTTTATCTTCGTTGTTTCATTACGGGGCCCGTGGCAGGCTGTGCAGGGCAGGCTGTGCAGGGCACTGACAAAGCACCTCAACGACAGACGCTCACTCGCACAACGCGAGCAGTCCGCGTTTGAGCGCGGGGTTTTAATCGCAAGCACATGCCGCGCGTTAACGCCGACTCCGATCGACGCGCGCCGTAAACATAATTATTATCAAAAATTGCAGTGTGCACCAATAGGTGATTGTAAAAAAATAATAATCAAAGAAACTGCTTTAAACATGGTCGAACGCTTGGCTGTATTTTAGAGTTACGTCGATGTACGTGAGATTAAGAATGCGTCGCTGAGCGGAAAAAAGGTCAGATTTGTGGACATCTACAGAAAACCACAGTCGCTCCACGCACCGATACTGCACTGGGTGCGGGCGGTTAATCGGTCAGGGCGGATATCTGACGGTCAAATAATATATGAAGTTGCCCTGTACTCCGGTTTGATTTGGAAATGGCGGTGTAATGTAAAATAGTTGGTGCTTTTTTGACGACGCGAGAAATTAATAATAAATTAAGCGAAAATGTAAATACAGCAAACAGTTTCCTGTAGAATACACAAGCAGGCTTCGCGAGACCAATGAACATTGTTATTAGAACGGATGAATAGCACATGAGACCTCTAACCTGGAAAAACAAACTGTGGCTTGGATGACCGCTTAGTAAATAAATGCATTCACGTACATAATAACATACTGTATTAACATATTACATGTATTCATTTGGGCCGGCGCCGCCTCACAGCAAGAAGGTTCCCGGGTTCAAATCCCGGCTCGGGTGCCTTTCTGTGTGCAGTTTGCATGTTCTCCCCGTGTCCGGGTAGGTTTTCTCCTGGCACTCCGGTTTCCCCACACAGTCGAAAGACATACTGCCGCATAGGTTAATTGACGTGCTGACGAAATTGCCCCCGGTGCCCTGTGATGGACTGGCGTCCTATCTTAGGTAGAGCCCTGCCTTGCGCCCTGTGTCTGCCGGGATAGGCTCCGGCTCACCGCGACCCTGGATAGAGTTAAGCGGTTCCTGATAATGTGTGGATGGAAAGTAGCGCCAAAGTGTAACAGTGCGATCGGAATACGTTGAATAAATAACGAGAGGAACGTGAGTATCTTGAACTGGTCATGCATAGTTTCTCATAATGATCGCCATGAAACAAATATGTTGGCGTTGAGTTATCGCTCATTTTTATTGGCATAACTTAATAGGTCTTCCCGAAAATTAAATGGCACGGAGGTCAATTACAAGTAGTCTATCGGATTTCTTTTAAACTGTTTGCCAGTTTCCATAACGCAACACGAGCTCTGCTCAATGTGGGCAGCTTGCGAGGACCAGGCCTTGACAATTGCTCTCTCGAGAGCGCTGCTCCTTTGGGAGGCATCGACCTACATCGATCCTCAACCAGGGCCTGAAACGCAGCCTCGACCTTGTGTTGTGCCGGCCTTGAACTCAATCCTTCGCGAACTCCCAACCCCCAAATCCCCCTTCCTTCCCCCTAACCCCCAATTCACCAATAATTCTCACTGACACCAGCATGTTAAAATCAGGATCAACAGCCACCCTCCCCACTGACCAACACGTTCCGGGAAGACCTTCCAGCAGTAGTTTAACTAAAGGTCTGCAAATAATTGCCACGATTAACTCCGGGCACGCGCCCGGCCCACCTCCGTGACAAGGAGAAAGATCGAGGACGTGATATAAATGCTCCCTCCGGCAATGTGCTTGGGACGCCGTCGTTACAGCGCTCCGCTAATTGGATTCAGTTGTCTCCGTGTTGAAAAAGACACGGATTCCAAATGCCCCCGGGACTGCCGAGAGCGAGCCACTGGAACACATTAAACCTGCTTAGCTGCACAAGTTTTCATGGTGCCTCCAGAGAAGCTCCCGAGGGGGGGCCTTTGGGTCGGCTCGAGCCAGACGAGGAGATGGGCTACGGAGCTGCTGCAGTTTTAGGATAGTCGCGTGTCTGTCTCTGTGTGTGTGTGTCTTTGTCTGTCCTGTGACCTCCTGTCGACGAGCCTTCGACACTTCACGTGGCCTCGGGGTGCATGTGGCCTGGCACAGGCGACGTGGTGACGTCACCGCCACTTAGTGGCGAAAGACGGTTGTTTGTTTGTTTGTTGTGTCTTTGTGTCTGGTTAGGGTGGTGTAGCGGTTAGCGGGCCGCGCTATGAACCCGGTGCCCCTGGCTCGATTCCCGCTCGCGGAACAACACCATTGAGGGTTTTCTGAACCGGTTTCCAAGTTTCCGCTAGGTCGAGTCGGCCGCAAATGAGTGCCTGGTGCGGTGTGTGAACGTTGTCACTAGGGAGACAAAGGCGGCCGGGGGCGCGTAGCTGGCCGGCCCGCTCCTTGATGTGCCGTGTAGGCCTTCATAGGTGCTCGCGAACAGCACTGTACCCATGATTTCAGTTAATTCCGTACGGGGGATCTTTGTCTTGTTTTTGGAGGCGGGGTGGTGCGGTGGTGACATCTGCGACTCACAGAAATAACGTCCCGCCCGAGGCAGTTCGATTTTTGCCTCAGGCACCTTTCTGTGTAGAGTTTGTGTGTTCGCCCCCCTGTTCCGGATGGGTTTCCTCCGGGTTCTCCGTTTTTTTCCTGAAACAAAACAAAAAAATTAATTAATTGGCCGATAATTTCATAACATATAGGACGCAGTGTCTGGCTGGTTGGCGCCGGCTCGTGACATGGCTGCCTTTCCCTCGCCTCAGCAGTTTCCTTGCCTCCTTATCCGCGTCTCGTCTATGATCAGGCGTGGAATTTACGCGTGTCATAAATCGTATCGCTATTATCAGTAGTAGCGATGGTCGATCCAGCAACTACTCCAGCTGCGATTGAGCTGATTTCGTGGCTCCGTCTCCTCCGCGGATGTTCCCTCGGAGGCACTCCATTCCTTGACTGCCTCCCGGTAGTTTATTTTGACTGTCATCCATTGCTTGTCGTGACGTGTCCTGCCCATGCCCACTTTCTCAACCATAAGATCTCGCTTTTTTGTGTCGCGTAAACAAGTGTGTTGTAAAGCCCGCCTCTACCCGACACAGCCATATTGTGAGACTTGTCACGTGAACAAAACTTGCCAATTCTCTACTACTTCAGCACACCGGTGTGTTGGAGAAGCGAACCCACGACATTTACAATGCAGCACGACGTTTCGCTGATTAGTTGCGATCAGGCGTCCATAGCAACGCTTCTAACAACGGTTCGAGACCTCTTGACCTTTTGCATTGAGTGTACAGTTTTCGCGGACTCTTGCGTCGATTCTCGGCGGAACGGTGCAGGGCTGCGGCGGTGTCGCTCCAACAGAAGGGGGGTGGGGGTAGTCTCAGAGCACAAACAAGGCTCTAATTTGTTGGTTTGCTGTAACGGGACACTTGTTTTCCATGCGTTTTCTGCTTCCACAGCACACCGAGAGCGACGCTCCTCGCTTTCTGCCGCAAAGGAATCCCACCCCCCCCATCTTTCGCTCGAGGATTCGAACAATGCTCGCTTTTCATGGAGGGTCGTCTTCGGGGGCTAATTAAATCCGTAATGATCCTCCGAGTGTATCCGAATGAGGAGGGGGGTGTTTTTGTTTCCACGAAATGCTATGGGGACCCCCCTCTGTTGATTTCGGGAATGCGTCGCGTGCACACGATGTAACAATAGCTCGCGACTCGGCTCAAACGACAACACACACGATTTAACGAAGCCTTAATTGTGAATAATGTGCGCTGGGGGTTTGGGGGCATCACAAACATCATTGTGACTCGATGCTACGAGCTCCGCTTTGGCGAAACTTTACACGCAAAGACGAAGATCCCCCGTTTAGCCTTAACGGACTGTAGGGTTCAAGTGTTAGGGTTGCAGCATGGCACGCGAGTGGGCATGGCACGCGAGTGGGTGGGTTGCCAGCAACCACGCGAGGCCGCCTTTGTCTCTCCTCGTGTCAATGTTTACACACAGGTACTCATTGGAGGCTGAGTCGACCTAGGGGGGAGACCCAGGACTAGTTCAGACAACCGTCACTGGTGGTGTCCGTGAGCGGGAATCGAACTCGGTTCGCCGGATTCGCAGCACAGCGCGCTAACCACTGCGCCACCGCTCCGCACACAGGCACTAGATTTGACTAGAAACATGTACACTACTAAGAATACATTCCACCTATTTAGTAACCTGTCCAGTCACTCGCAGCGATCGTATTTCGAACTGGTATAAATACCCACCAGGAGCAAAGCACGGTTGGTGCTTAGCTCGTGATGGAGATTGAACAAGAACATTGACTTCAAGGTTTGTTACACATTGAATACTACTTTATTTTGTTATTCGTAATAACAATAATAATTTACTTGGTCGGCACGGTTGGCGCGGTGAGTAGCACTGCCGCCTCACAATGAAGAAGTTTCCCGGGTTCGAATCCCGTCTCGGGTGCCTTTCTGTGTGAAGTTTGCATGTTCTCCCCATATCCGCGTGGGTTTTCGCCGGGCACTCCGGTTTCCTCCCACACTCCAAAGACACGTTGCTGCAAAGGTTAATTGGCCTGCGGACTAAATTGGTCCGCGGTGCCCCGTGATGGACTGACGTCCCATCCTGGGTATAGCCCAGCCTTGCGCCCCGTGTCTGCCGGGATAGGCTCCGGCTCACCGCAGCACACTGTACAAGATTAAGCGGTTTCTGACAATGAATGAATGAGCAAATAGTCGTTCCTCGAGCGCCGTTTTCACTCACGGCTCGTGAGACGCCGTAAACGCGCGGAGCAGTCGTCCGTGTTCTTCTTCTTCTTTGCGATTCTTCGAAGCAGCACGACGGTCAGCCTCTGGACATCGTTGTCTTTCAGCTCCCGGGCCTCGAAGTGTTTGGTAGAATTCGCAAGCAATACCAAGTATTACCTGACAGGGATCGCGACGTGAACGCTTCTACCTTGACCCCCGGTCGTCCGTGATGATATTAACGCCGCAGTGCGCCGCGAACCCGGAGATAATCCCCGTCCCGTGGCGCTGACATCAGGGGCGAGAGGAACAATTCTCGACCCCTTCCGTCAGCAAGCCACGCTGGACGAACGCTCACAACAACTCCCTCGACCGTGGGCGCCGTGCGTAGCGCCGCCGACTCGCAGCGAGAAGGAACACGGGTTAGATTCCCCCCCCCTCGGGTGGCCGGCTTTCTGTGTTGCGGTTTGTGTGTTCTCACCATGACCGCGTGGGTTTCCTCGCGCGTTCTCGGGTTTACTCCCCGCAACTACAACATGCTCGTTAATTAATTGGCGGATTACATCGTGATATATAGGACGCAGTGTCTGGCGAATGTTGGCGCCGGCTAACCGCGGTTTCCTCACGCCTCTGAGTCGTTATCTCTTCGCATTAATACCATCGAAATTGAATCAATGAATGAATACGTGCGCGTTATAAATCGTACTTATTATATTATTATATTTTCCGTGTGGAATTTGCATGGTTGTCCCCGTGTTCACGTGGGTTTTCGCCGGGCACTCCGGTATCCTCCCACAGTCCAAAGACATGCTGCTGCTGCATAGGTTAATTGTTCTGATTAAATTGCTCCCCCGGTGCCCTGAGATGTTGAAACTTTCTTATCCCTCCCCGATGGACAACTGTTGAAAAGAGCTACGTAGCTCGACTGTTCCTTCCGGGCTTGAATAAAAACTGAGTGACCCACTGTAAAGACCTGCCTGTAAAGACCTCCTCTCTGTCACGCCGTCACCTCTTGAGTGGAGGGTCTCTTCTGGCTTGCTCTCGGCAGTGTGAGGCCACGGGTGGTACATTTTTGGCCTCCGTTCTCTTAAAATGCCCGAACCAAAGAGATGTGTGAGAATTGCTCTCAAGGCCCGCTCTTACGGGATAGCCGTGGCGAGCGATCTCTTCTTCGCGATGTTTCGTTTCGTACGTTGGAGGCATCATCAAGCTCAACACGGCTATTCTGAAAGAGCAGCTCGTGAGAGCAATTCTCGTACATCCAGCCGTGAAAACGTACTTAAATACAAAGAAGTGTTTGTATCTTGTATGTGGTCAGTCCTTTGAACTCAACTTGTGAAAAACATTTCACCGATCAACAGTGCAGGTCAAACTAACCCTTACGACACCTAATGCCTGTGGCTGCTATGCTGCGTGAACGTTGGTGAAGATTGTAGTTGGAGGCATTCGGAGCCTGAATAAAGTCAGTGTTTAATTTCTGAAAGAAAAACATGGAGATCTGGCTTTGCAACACGGTGTTACAAACCATTAAAATGTTTTTTTTGGGAGTGGTGATAATTTACAAATTGCCGTATTTTATATTTTTGCACGTAGTAACTATACTCTTTCGCTTTCTGAATCATATTTATTAACGCACATTAACATTTTAAATTAAATCCTCGTGCTTGGTTTGAATAAAAAAAACCATACTTTTTTGTAAAAATGTAAGTATATATTTATATCGTAATTGTGTTTTTCCGGGTAAGGGGCCAATGTGGCCCGTTACATCAAGAAGTGTGCAATAAATGTCGTTAGCGCATAGGGGAGCCCACTATTTAAATCTCACTGGGAGGCTGAAACTCGCTTTAACCATTGACGCATGTTCAATCTGGAGGAAAAATTAGTAGCCACGCATCTCTGCCATGTTGTTACATGTTTTGAAAACGATTCGATGTTGGCCGGTTAATATTACTTACACCATACATACAAGGCGAGTAAATCTCTTTTTAAACGTACAATATTACAAACAGTATTTGACTTGGCTTGCGCGGGTACTCGAGCAGAATAAAGCCAATTAATTGTTATTTTTGAATTAATTCAAGCTTCCTTTAATGCTTCTGGCCGGCTCTCTGGAATAACAGGGGCTTAATGGGAGGTGTCAGAAATATTGAGGATAAGCTCTGGGTGTGGCGGCGCAGGCCCATTTGTCCACGGCGAGCAAAATCTGCTTCGCCGCATAAGCAGAACCAGTTGTGCGCCTCAATTACCCGACACACAGAGAAGCGCATTTATTTCTGCAGTGGAAGACCGCGGGGTATTAAGTCATCTTTCCCCGATGCCACTGACCTTCAGCGCTTCTTAAGCGGCGAGCCAACCCCGTAAAGCGTCGAGCCACGCGCGGGACACAGACCCCGCGTTTGTGTGTCGACAAGTAAGGGAGCCCTTTATGCCCCAGTGTTTGTTTGCGCAGGCAGAGAAGCCAGGTCTCACAGGGGGCTCCGGCGCAGCCCCACAATGCGCGCGGCCGCCGAGAATGAATGGGTTGCGGCGTCCCACGGCCCAACAAACACAATTTCCAGCAAAGCCAATGCGTTATGCGGAGCTGACAGCTTGCGTGCTGCCTCAAATCCACTGTGACCAGTTCACCCGGGGCCCACGCTTGGCCACGCTCATTCAACCCGTACACTCCCCGCTCTGCCCCCCACA
>JAZEWU010000027.1:2867912-2881145 GCA_036362915.1 Geotria australis | reverse complement strand
ACGGGACCGCCTTCGCACGCATTCGAGCCGTGTGCTTTCAAAGCTAACCTCGGCAATTCTGACGGACAACATTCGCACGGATACGCTTTTGTCATTCATTCAGTCGTTGTCAGAAACCGCCTAATCCTGTACAGGGTCGCCGTGAGCCGGAGCCTATCCCGGCAGACACAGGCCGCAAGGCCGGGCTATACCCAGAATATGACGACAGGGCACCGAGGGAAATTTAGTCCACAGGCCAATTAACCTAAGCAGCAGCATATCTTTGGACTGCGGGAGGAAACCGGAGTGCTCGGCGAAAGCCCACGCGGACACGGGGAGAACATGCGGAGTCCACACAGAAAGGCATCCGCGGTTATTCCATTGATAGTGCACGTGAGCTGTGTGGAAAGTATGACTACTGCCATCTCTTTCAAGACGCCTGGCCAGTGTGGAAGAGTAGGCCAAATACCCTCGAGAGGGGGCTCGCTTGAGCTCCTAGTAGAAATCCTTCTGCCAGCAGCGAGCACCGGCAATTAATTGCAGGGCTACACCTTTACATTTCACTCTTTTTAATGCTAAGTGATCCAAAGGGAGGCTCGGAGCAAACCCCAGGTATCAATTGCCCATGCTGCGCATGACCTGGATTTGAACCCGGGGTCACTGGCAATGTAACACAGCGTTCTAACCCCGGTGCGACAATTCTCCATTAGGGGTGTATTTTGTTTTTAATCCCTCCCTCGCTCCCAACGACTTTACGGTCCTGTATATTATTCTCAAACACGAAACACACAGCGAGGTCTTTTCCGCTGCGCTGGCCCTGCTGCCGCCCCATCTCGCCTCCCCCCGGGTCGATCGTCGCGGAATCTGCTTCCACTTTCGCGCTCGTGTCCCTACCGTGCGGTAAAACAAATCGGAAAAAAAATCCCCACTACCACCCCGTTTGCTGGATGCAAATTCAGCAAGAATCAACGCGCTTAATTGCTTGATTAATGCGGCGCAGGGGGGGGGTAGGTCGGCGGGGGTGGTTGTGGTTGGTTGGTTGGTGGTGGTGGTGGTGGTGCGGGACGGGCTGCTTGCTATTTTTAAAGGCTTGATCTGAAGTGCGCCTGGAACGGATCTTCAGCACGCGCCGTGGCACGCGCGAGCGGGGTCCACGGAGCGGCCAACGAGGCCCTATCGCAGCCCCCGTGCACCGTACTGGCACGTGGCAAGAGCGTGACACCGAGCGCGCGCACACACACACACACGCTGCTTCGATCAATCAATTATACGGAGCTGAGTCTCTCCCCCCCACCACTCCTACCACCCACCCTCCATTCCCTCCCTCCCTCCGTCTCTCTCTTGTGGAATTCATTACGTCCCGGCACTGACCGCTCATTGTTTCGTGGCGAGGGCTTTGGGGTTTGTTTGGATGAGCGCCACGCGGTGCGTATTGATTCTATATTGTTGGTTATGATGCGCTGGCGCGGCCGGGCGGCTGTGATGGTGACGGTTGTTTGTCGCGTGTCACTGAATATGGTGTACGCGCTCACTAATTGGCGGGAGCCTGCGCTCCAAATGCGAAGCGGAAATTTTTGTATCGGGTTGGAAACAATTGACTGTGTTTGACGGCGGTAATACGGAGGTCTCATTTACAGGCTTTCGTCGATCCACTGCTGGGATTGATGGATTTCCCAAACTGTCAGTCGTGAGGGGTTGTTTGACCATACTTCACCACGCCGGTCTGTGTGAGTTGGTGGAAGGATGGGGGAGACCCAGGACGAGTAGATATGTCACTCGTGGCTGGTGTTAGAGGTTTGACCGGAATTGAACTCGGGTCGCCGGGTTCATGGCGCATTGCAACAGTTATGGCAGCAGTGCTCCCCAATGTACGATGTGTAAACAGTAATGTTACACAGATTTACATTGGACATTGTGAGTTATGCATTTGAAACTGCATGCCATAGGCTCTTATAACATACAACGATTCATCAATTTTGTATCAAATTGCTGTGTTAAACACAGTTTTCGCCTTCAAAGCGCAGTGTGCATATAATAATATTGTACGGACATACATTCATATAGAGCCTTTCACTCAGTGGTCCTAAGAAGCCGCAGGAAAGAGAGGTGTGGGTGAAGGCAGCTACGTGGTCAGCCGGCGCCAACCCGCCAGACAATCCTTCCCTATATGTTATCGGCGATTTCATTAGTGAGTGGGTTTTCTTTAGTTGTGGGAGGAAACCGGAGAACCCAGAAGAAGCCCACGCAGAACGGGTGGGGAAACACGCAAACTCCGCACAGAAAGGCGCCCGAAGCGGGAATAAAACTGCCTTCTTTCTGTGACGTGCAAATGTTACCACTGCGCCACTCTGCCGCCCCATGTAATCGGTAAACACATTAACTGGTACTGCCGCTTTGGCAACGGTGTACCAGTAACAAATCTCTTAACCCATTCATCTATAACACTGCGGCCTTAGCAGATAAAATATATAATAGGCGACGTTTCAGGCAATGGCCCTTCCTGATAGCACATGTACGAAGATCGGCCACATTCACGTACCATGAAAGAGGGCTATACGGGGGCGCGGCGAGTAGCGCTGCTGCCTCACAGCAAGAACCTCCCTGGTTCGTATCCCAGCTCGGGTGCCTTTTTGCATGGAGTTTGCATGTTCTCCCCGTGTCCACGTGGGTTTTCGCCTGGGTACTGCCGTTTCCCCACACAGTCCAAAGATATGCTGCCGCATAGGTTAATTGGCATGCTGACTAAATCTTTGGTATAGCACTTTGTGACCCTCGGGTGAAAGGTGCTATATAAATTGATATTATTATTATTATAGCACTGCCTTGCGCCATGTGTCAGCCGGGATAGGCTCCGGCTCACCGCAACCCTCGACAAGGTTAAGCGGTTTCTGCCAATGAATGAACGAATGAAAAAGGGCCATTGCCTGAAACATCGCTATTTCCTGTTGAGCCACTATAATTGACAAATGCGTTGAGTTATTTTTTGTTTAGCTCGTGAATGATGTCCATGCAGTGATTCGTTAAGGTACTGTGACCCGTTCTAAAGCACTACAAATGTGTGCCGCATGTACTCGTTGACACTGTTGTAGCAACGCGAATGACAATCCCAAATCAATAGCGCTCGGTGTAACGCATAAAATAATAACAAAAAAAATCTGCAACGAATTGAATTCAGATGAACACAAGTCAGTGAGTGGTTCGTATCCTGTCTTTTATTCGCATTTCCCAAAAATAGTACGATGGCATTATTCCTCCCTATTCTCAGAAGTAAACATATAACTACTTAACTAACATTGATTACCCAAGATTATATAATAATACGTTTCTAAAACGATGACTGCTGGACACGTTTGCGCTTACGCCTTATGCACCACGTTTTGGCAGCCCCGTTCTGTTCAATATTTTTCACATTTAACCACCAAACTGCCAATAGCTCTGAAAATTATAATTTATGTGTTCTTCAATGACCATCATCGGGAGGCCACATGCTGGATTGATTTTCTGCTTTTAAAATTACATCTTTTTCCCGTTCGGAGTTTATGAGGCAGAGCGCAGTAAGGACACACTTGGCTGGCGACTACTGAGGGAGTCTTTAAACTGATTAGTGAGCCACACGACCACGCTCCCTAAATATAAAATAAAAGTAGCAAAGCTAAAAAAAAAATCAAAAATACATTTCCACAAAGAGGTAAAAAAAAAACCGAGTAATTTTTCCAAGCCGCAGCAGAGCTGAAGTGGGGAATCGAGGCACGTGGCAGGGAATGCGGTTAGTCCCCAGTGTGGTTAACATCTTTATGGAGGTCAGCGTTTTGGTGCGTACACACATTGCACTTGGCTCAAATTGGATTATCACAGGCCAATCCCATACGTCCCCAGTTTCCAATGTGCTGATTGACTATTATAAGTCAGGATCTGCTGCCAGAGTGTGTGTTTTTTTCTTGTATTGCCCGCCCAGCCACCACCCCCGCCTCCTGTTATGCTGGTTTGTTGAAAAGCTTACTCGATGCACATTTTACACTATATTATTTTCCAGTTCATGTGGGTTCACTTTACCTTTATTAATGGCCACCGGAGGAATATTTTGAAATGTTTCCTATCGAATAACCGAGTCTCAAGGTGACGTTAGGGCCAGGTCAGGATCCTAAAGGTCCTCTCCGAATTATGACTCATCCGTTCGAATGGCGATGTCACGCTAATTGAAACAGATTCCTGCCCCGTCGTCTTTAATTGGCGCGGTGACTCCCACGTGGCAGATTGACACGTGCGTCCTGTTGTTGTTGTTGACGTTGTTTGTGTTTGTAACCTGCGGTCGCGTGTTTATTGCCGCGCGGGGATTTACATCACTTGCGCAAAAAACGCACTCCGCATTAAATCTCACCGACGAATGGTTTCGCTGAGTCGTGAAATCCGTCGCTGGTCTTCTTCGGGCCTCCCAAAATTGTACCGGAGCGATCTCGTGGGATTTTAAAAGAATACTAATACCCCCCGCCCCCAAAAAACTGCTTACTCGGCGGGTTTAATAGGAGGCAACACGTCAATTAACTTGATGAACAACGAGCAAATCAATTGCGTGGAACGAATGCGCAGCAGAGGAGTGGCATTCGAACTAAGACAGAGACTTTAGTTATGTCAAGGCTGACCTGACAGAAAATGTGAATAGCATGTGAGTCTTTTGGGCATGATTAACTGGAATGATAATCGAGTCAACAGATAACTGGCTACATTTTGAATTAGTGTTTTTCTCTCTATCAGCCAAGATCTCAGTGAGGATAGCTTTCTATTGGCAGCAATTTCTACTGGTGAGTTATATGTGTAGAATGTATCTTTTACAGATACTAATACTAGTAATGTAGTCCTCATGTAAATACTTGTATTTGGCATTACAGCTCGTACAGATGTGCATCATTCCGAATAGGCGATGCAGTTAAAGTTGTCGCAAAAAAATAAAGTTGTCGCAAAAACGAAGAATTCCTCTGGCGATGCTTCCAGTGTGGTAGGCGAAACGCCGCAAAGGAGAGCAGAGGAATGCTCGACACAGCTATCCTAAAAGAGCAGCTCTTGAGAGAAATTCTCATCCCTTGAGCCGTGTCATCATCAGGCCTGATTCGATTCTTCGAAGCGTGATGGCTACACGACAGTTTCCCATTGCAACAAGTTCTTATTTAGTTGCAGACGACCCTTCAACATTTAGAGCTATAATAGTCAGTGCTGGCCTTAACGGTGGGCATTGGCCTCTCTTCTTGCTCCAGACTGAGGGGCTTCTGGCGTCTGTTGAGTTTCTGGACATCGTTGTCTTTCAGCTCGGCCTGATGAAGCATCATAAAGTAGAGAGCCATACTTACATATTCCGACTATGCCGCAAGTACTTGTGTTTGTGCATTTCCACGCTTGTTTTTTGTACAGGAAAACACCATAAATGTGACGTGCGGCTTGACAGCATTGGCTTGCAGTTTTCATTTAAGCTGGAAAGAACCGTTCAGCTATGTAGCTCCTCATAACAGTTGTTCAGCCGGGAGCCGTGAGCAAGTTACAGCATCTCACGGCACCGTGGGCAATTTAGTCAGGACAATTTAGTCATGACAATTAACCTAGGCCGCATGTCTCTGGACTGTGCGAGGAAACCGGAGTACCCGGCGAAAACCCACGCGGACACGGGGAGAACGTGCAAACTCCACACAGAAAGGGACCCCATCCGGGAATCGAACCCGGGAGCATATTGCCGTGAGGCGGTGTGCCTACGTGGACAATCAAGTTATTTCCGTAGGTTGATTCCACATTCTCCACACTGTATATGCAATGACTCAGAGTCCTTATATATTTAACCACACAACTGTAGAAAGCTTTGAGGAAATAATGCGGCATTGTTGTTGCACAGCGCTGCAGTTGGTGGGCACGTTTGAGAACAACCTCGCAGACACGACACATCGTATTTTGGTCCCTTCGAAAGGCTGAGCCACCTAGGGAACACAAACACTGAGCACCTTGTAACCTTTGGCTCTGATGGGCGATTCAAAGTGACAAATTCAAGCATTTTTGTGAGTGAGTTTCATTATTTTTTTAATATTATTATTTCAATGTACTATTTGCCTCGTGTTACGAGCAAACGCTGGGTGGCATTCAGCCCACGCTAAATAAATAGGCTCGATTCACAATTTAATGTAAGTGCGTTTTAACAGTCCCGTTTGTTTTGATTCTAGTTTTTCTCAATCAAGATTAGTCCGTAGCACATTTTCCTGAAGAGCAAAGGTATGGCACCTCCGGGTCCCCCGCTGTGCGGAAGATTTGAAAGCGTTTGTCCGATCCACCAACCCTCACCTTCACAGCGCCGGATTACAGAGATGCAGGACGACCATCGCTGCCCAGAGTGCGTCAATACCACTTCTTGTATACAATGAGGGTGTTTTGTCTTGGACAGTGGATCGTGATCAAAGATGACAGCTCGAAGAACATACACGCATAATTTCCACACACCTGAAACAAATAACAGCGATTGTATTCTAAATAATAATAATAGCTATTTTTGAGTGATAGAATTTACTGGCAGAGTAACCGCCCTACGGGCGATCTTGTTCCAAGCGTATAACGCGTTTTCATGACGTCTTTAAATGATGTTCTCTGATGACATGACTGCTTTGACCTGGATTTCTCCCTGATGTCCTTTTGAGAATATTGCTGCCGGCACTCTGAAGTTTCAGAAGCGTCACCAAAAAGGTGTCCATCTAGTGTTTTTAAGATCTTAACACTTTCTATCATTGCCGCTTTGTGACCCTCGGGTGAAAGGCGCTATATAAATTGAAATTGAAATTATTATTATTAAACCTCGTATATTTTACAATAAGTAGGAAGTAAAGCTGAACAATACATAAAAGCCTTGGCGTTGTGCAAACGAAATCTTGCGCCTACAAAGGATTGGAACCCGGTTCTCCGAGTACGGACATACAAACAACTTGCTCTATTATATATAGATTATCATCACGGTGCAAGTATTTAACATTGTTAATGTAGTTTCGCATTTCCAGGTAACGTATATTTCTAAACTCGTAAACCTCCGTAAATGCGATGCTTGTCTGGCAATACGCTTGCGTCTCCAAAAAAAAAATCTCTATATTTTTTTTTTAATAACATCGCACATAGGTCAGAGCTATCGACTTACCAAGCAGACAACAATGACGCGATATGCGGCATGCAGTCTGCGCTCACCGACCAGGCATGAAACGTGCGCTTGTGTTCCACAGCCCCGCGTTTGAATCAAACGCGCTCACGAGAAAATCGCGAAAACAACACGGCTGTTGTATAGTAGGAAATAAATAAACAGAAAAATCATGCGCCGGGGCTAGGGGCCTATTTGATTATGCTTCTTAATGCGTTACCGCAGCGAGACGCTAATTACTAAAGCGTTGCGAATGTTAAGCAGAACGTATACATGTATTTAAAAATACGCCGCACGGCCAAAAAAACAAATGGAAAAAAATATATTTTTTTGGTAAAATCAATGTTGGTTCACCCTTGTAATGTAGACATTAGCTTCTGACCTCAAAGTTACAATTACTGTGAGGAGCTGCATTAGTTGTGGTCTAGCTCAATGTTCAGGTTTTCACGCCTTGTAAGTTATTTCTTGGCGTTAAATAACGCAGTCTCGAGCCAACTGTAGCCCGCTGGAGGCCCGGAGCATTACCTATGCTCGCTGCGAGCCAGTGGAAACGTTGTTAAATTTCCATATTATTTTTTTTTACTTCTTTAACTTGTCACCGGTTCTACGACGGCGAGGGTAGAAGCGTAATAGAATGCAGCAGGAGTTCGCTCATTTATTTGTTTATTTTGTTTCAAGGCAACCAGTTGTGTGTTGCTTGCTTTCGGCTAATTCTGAAGACTACCTGAGCCTCCGTGTTAACGAGGTAATTAAATTTAGTGGAATATGGTAATGTGTAATATCATCATCATCTTCCCCGGTCAGTCCAGTTTTGGATGAAAGCCTCACTCCATGTCCTTCTAGCAATATTATCTAATTTCTCTACCATACATTCCCTAGAGGCCGACCCAGGACACGCTGGAGGGATTGTATCCTTCGGCTGGGCTGGGAACGCCTGGGAATCCCCCCCAGGAAGAGCTGAAATCTCTTGCTGAGGAAAGGGATGTCTGGTCCACTCTCCTTGAACTGCTGCCACCGCGACCCTCACCAGGACAAGCGGTTTAGAAGATGGATGGATGGAAATTCTGTTTTACGCTTTCAACTAGATTCGATTCCCGACTTGGGTGCCCGTTCTGTGCGGAGATTGCATGTTCTCTCCGTGGCCACGCGGGTTTTGGCCGGGTACTCTGATTTCCTTCCACAGTCCAAACACATGCTGCTGCCTCGAGTAATTAGCATGCTGCCACACAACTGGCACACGAGGCAAGAGGTTGTTTGGCTGCTGCTGAAGATCAGATAAGAGGCCCTCTTCCTGGGATTTCCTGAGCACTTTGTAGGGACATTTGCAGCTGGAGTTAATACTCAATGAGAGTGTTCTGTTAACGGGACTGAATTTACTACATCGCAGTGTCATAGGTGCCGTGAAAAAAGCTGACAGTGAAGTGCTCACGCAATCACAAAATGATGCAGGTTCTCAGAGCTCGATTTATGATGGTTGCTTTTTTTAGAGCTGTTGTCGGTAAAGCCGTGTCGAGCGCTCTCTCTCTGTCTGTCCTTCGTGACGTTTTGACTCCCACGTTCGAGGCATCTTCAGACGTAGAGTTGAACAGGCCTCCAACGCTTGAAGATGCCTCCAACGTGGGAGGCGGAACGTCGCGAAGGAGAGAAAGCGAGAGAGCGTTTTACATGGCTATCCCGAAAGAACAGCTCTGAAAAACAACCGTCATAAATCGAGCTGTGAAAACCTCCATCACTTTGTGATTGCGTGAGCACTTCATTGTCAGCTTTTTTTCACGGCACCTATGACACCGCGATGCAGTAAATTCAGTAGCGTTAACAGAACACCGGTAATTGATTATTAATTCCAGCTGCAAAAAATAACCCCCATACTCGGTACCACATTTGGACAATTCGGCTAAATAAATAAATACGTAGGACATTATCGGTAACACAAGAACGCGACGTTTGATTCATCGCTACGTTCAAATAAAAGTCATGCGCAAAAGGTTAGGCGTGTTAATTCGCAAACTTTTTAAGCCATCGCGATGTATCGTAATGTTACGTACGTTTAGAACAACATTACTCAAGCTGGGTCGAGAGAAAGCTGCCCGGTCACATGCAGGATTTTCCATTTGCCAGAAAGATCAGCACCTTGGGAGCACTCGCCTAATCTGTTCTTGACCCCATAATGGCACGCTGCGAACCCTCGGGGAATGTCCATGTTTTAAGGAAAGTTGGCCTCTCGGGAAAATATAAAATACATTACTTCATACTCGGGGTTTTTTTTTTTTTTCCCCTCAAGTAAAGCATGCTGGTAGATTTGTGTGTGTGTGTTTTTTTTTTAAAGGAAGACAATGGAGAATTCAATGTGCCACGGTTGTAAGTTCGAAGGAATCGGATCAAATGTATTTATTTTTTTGAATCGATGTAGGTTTTCGCGGCTCGATTCATGATGGTTGCTCTTCAGAGCTGTTTTTGGGATGGCCGTGTCACTGAGCGCTCTCACTATCTCCATCGCGACGTTTTGTCTTCGACCTTGGAAGCATCCTCACGCGTTTGTATTTGTGTAAATTGACAGTAGTTACATGTGTCCTGTGTCCACGTGGCACATGGCACAAGAAACTAAACATTGTTTCAACCGCTTGCTTATGTGTTAAAGCAAACCCTTGGTTGTAATAGCAGCTGTTGGAATCAATGTTACATTCACTTTCAAAGTGTTGCATAGTAGTTTGGACGTTTTATTTTTAAGGCCATCAACTTCCGTTTGTTAAAAAAAAATATCGTAATGTGAGACTAAATTTAGGTCTAGTTTCAAACCACAGTTGACAGTCTATCGTGTGCGTAACAAAAACAAATCTAAACTCACCTAGTGTTACCAGCTAAAGCCCACCGAGCTTTAGGCCACCTGGCCACACACAACAGTTCATCGAAGTGGCTGATATCATAAGTGGGGATTTACAGCATGTTTCTGGAGGGGGGGGGGCATGACTGGAGGAACCCGGAGAAAAATCCACATGACCACGGGGAGATTACAACTCAAGATTGTCAATCTGGCCGAAATACCCAAATCACTTACATTATGAGCATTTCAATCTTATGTTGCGCTCAGTATTTACATAAATTAGATGGCATTGCTCCGCGTCGGTTTTCGCCGGGCACTCCGGTTTCCTCCCACAGTCCAAAGACACGCTGCCGCATAGGTTAATTGGCCTGCGGACTAAATCAACCCCGGTGACCTCTGATGGACTGGCTTCCCATCCTGGTTATAGCCCTGCTTTGCGCCCTGTTTTCTGCCGGGATGTTGTCCAGCTCGGCGCGACCCTGTACAGGATTACGCGGTTTCGGACAGTGAACGAACGGATGGAATTGCGGGCAGCGTGAATGCAGAACCGTGCGATGCGTGTTCAGGTTGTACCGCGTGTTGTTCCGCACGAGGTCGGACGCTCCGCTCCACGTGTTGGCAGCTCCTTCAGGGACTGAGCGACACGCGGCGCAACACGCACGCCAGCGAGCTGTACAGCGCAAACCGCGAAAAACCCTCACAGCGGTGCAGTTAATTCATCACGGTGTCCCAAGACAAAGTCTCTGACACTTGGCCCAACAGATTTACAGGAGCGCCGCGCACATTAATAACCGACAAAGTCACATCTTCCACTGACTCTGAGACCACCGCAGATTGGGCCTCCCCGTTTCCACGTTCCGCCCGGTGATTTCTATCGGCGGAGCAAGGAAGAAAAAGTGGCTGTCAAAATACTTTGGTGGTCATCAGGATTGAAATCTAGAACTTCCTGTCGGTCGTATTGATGGTGGTTTTGTCGTCCCAGTCACGCGCTCAGAGATAAGCATATTTAGCGCGAAGCATACAAAAGGTCAAGGCATGTTTCGCTGAAGGTCACAATGAGTACAGTCCAGGATCTGCTCAAGCTAGAGTTGTAATTATCCTACATTGTACGTAAATCGTCATCGTCTACTGCTGAATGAACGTCCCCTCATGCCATAGCTATCGCTCACAGTGGTCTGATGATGTATGGAAAGCGATTTCTATATATCGAGACGTGAAAATCTACATAAAATACACGTGTAATAAATGTACCTTCTTGCTGTGAGGCGGCAGCGGTACTCACCGTGCCACCGTGCCGGCCGCGCACAACTATAGTATTAACTCGTATTTTTCCCCATTTTTTCAAGGCGGGCGAAATCCAGCGAACACTGATGCCCACTCAGAGCCTCTTTTATTAGGAAAAACATTTCACAACCGTGTAATTCGTCATGGCTTGCTCATACGAAGCTCAGCCTTTCTCAAAACATCGCTTTGAATGATCCAGGCCCTTTGAGAGACCACTGCTGGCCAGGTGTTTCATGCTCTCCCGGTCCATCGCTCCCTACTCGGAGCCTGCGGCTTCGTGCCATCATCTAGTTGTTCTCTGCAAACTTCCAGAACACCGTTCTCATTTTTTCGGTTAAACATCTTATTTTTATATTACATTTAATTTGAGCGGCGCCGCGGCACTTGGCGCGTTGTTAATATTCTCTGAGTGATATTGACCAGGTTTTTTGCTGCTGTAACTAACAGTGTATCGCCGCAACTTTTGGGGTTCAAGGGCTGTTCAGGGGACGGGGGAATGATGATGAATTGTGATCGTACGAGCCTGGTTTTACCTTACTGGGTGGGTGGGGACCTCGGCTGCGGTGTCAAGCAGAGGTTCCACTTGGCCTCCTCTCTCTTTCTCTCTCTCTCTCACCACATCTTGATTTGATCTGGTATGTCGAGCTGCCGGGCTGGCTAGATAGCGCTGTGCTAATTTCAACCAGAATCTCATTACCGATTTCTTACATTTGGCTTAGATTTGAGCGTGCTTGCTAAACAGCGTGGGGTGAGGTTGGGCTGTTGTGTTCGAACAAAAAAATTAATGGTCAGCAAATATAAGTCGAGGGTTGTTATTAGATTACATTTCGACAGCATGTCAGCAGAACAAATAGGCTTTTATGCAGATTATTGAAAAACGAGAATTTCGCGTCTGCTGCGGTGCTTACGAGTTCCTCTTCGATACGCCAGAAGTCATAAATGAGATATCATTAGCGCGCCGGAGAGCCAACGAACTCGCGACGGTTCCAATTTGAGGGCAGGATTAAAAAAAAAAATTCCTCCTGATTTCTGCCTGAAGATTTGAGGACAGGCACCGCTGGGGTTATTCCGCTCCTCCACCGTGTGTTGTGTTTCCCTTCGAGCCGGTCGCCAGCACGCTATCGAGTGTTTGTGTGTTCTCCCTCTGTTCTGCGTGGGTTTCTTCCGGGTTCTCCGGTTTCCTCCCACAGCTAAAAAAAAAAAAACACTCGTTAATTATTTGGCCGATGACATCATAATATATAGGAAGCAGTGTGTGGCGATATGGCGCCGGCAAAACCGTCTGGCTGCCTCCTCCGCCTCTCTGCGCTTTCCTCGCGCCTTTGAGTCGTTCTCTCGTCGAATGAGTACCTTCGACAGTTAATGAATATGTGCGCGTAATAAATGTACATTATCATTTTTATGAGAGGCGGCGCGGCTAATATGCGTGTTCGCTCCGCGTCAAGGAATTGTTTAACTCCGGAGAAATATTTCGGTGCGCCGATGTAAAATGCCTCCAATGATGATGGTTGCTTTTCAAAGGATGTTCTTTCGGGGTAGCCCTGTCGTGCGCTCCCCCTCTCTCGTTCGCACCGGGATCAGTAGAAATGTCTCAAGTGCTGTGGTTGCAGCTGAGCCCAGTAGCTGAGGGGATTTCTCAGTAAAGTTGCGTTTGGATAGTTTCTTCTCTCAAGAGCTGCTCTTTCGGGTTTTCCGCGTCGAGTGTTCCTCGTCCCTCCTTCGCGATGTTTCGCCTCCCGCGTTGGGGCCATCGTCAGCCTAATGGACACCTCGAAGGAGAGAGGAGGAATGCTCGACATGGCTATCCCGAGAGAGCAGCTCTTCAGAGAAAATCGCCATCCATCGAGCTGTTCAAACCTACATCAACACATGTTTTGTTTCCCGTCGCACAAATTCCGTCGGGATTAACGTCACTCGACCACGGTGCGCATTCGCGCGAGTGCGCTGCCCTTCGTGTCAAATCCACTGCTGGATGAGGGCATCCCCACACCGTTACAGG
>JAZEWU010000027.1:2780690-2823014 GCA_036362915.1 Geotria australis | reverse complement strand
TTCAGAGCTGTTCTTTCAGGATAGCCGTGTCGAGCGATTTCCCTCTCTCCCTCGCGACGTTTCGCCTGACGCTGCTTCCAAAGTGGGAGGCGAAACGTCGCGAGGTAGGGAGGGAGAGCGCTCGATGTGGCTGTCCCGAAAGAACAGCTCTGAAGAGCAACCGTGACATGAAATCGAGCCGTGAAAACCTACATCAGTACATAACGAAGCATTCTCACCTTCATTCTTTGACTTGGGATAAATCTGAGCGTTCCACTACAAACCGGCACACTTCCCCCGTTAGCGCATTTGTTGTTTGGCAGCAATTCCGCTTCCAGAGCTCGCAACCTCACTGAGTTTTTGTTGTTGTTCTTGCCGTAATAATAAGCACCTAATCGTGGCGAAAACTCAAAACGATGGCAGCGATTGACTCCTAGCACCGCTACGCAAACTGCAGTACCCCTCTGAGACGAAGTAACATCGTGGCATCCACGGTGGTGATGGGCGCACGAGTGAGAGGAGACTCAGGCGTCAAAGCCACCGCTTGCTCTGCACGCGTGTGAGTGTGTGTGCGCGCGTCTCTGCCTTTTCGGGTTTTTTTGGTTACGAAGCAACTACGTCAAGAAAAAGCTCCTCCCCACAGCGGAGAGAATTCTCACTTCTGCTGTTGAACGCGTTGTTGTTGCTCAATTACGATAAAAGCGGGTAGTGAGATTCCGCGCCCGGCTTTTACAACAGTAAATCATTCGGTTGGTTATTGCCAAACACCTCACCCATGTAACCTTGTATGGGTGACAATACTATAGTAAAAGGACGGGGGACCATCGCCATGTCTGGTATGTTTCGTAACAAAGGTCGCTTAGATTGCATGGAGAACTTTGATGGACAAAGTCTGGTTAAGCAAGTTTGTAGACACGAGCTACTCTTGCCATAGACACGATGCAAATCGAGTAGCGTTTAACACAGTCCCGTACTACATTCAAGACCCGTTTTGTAGACCATAACAGGGAAATTATTTCTCTGCAGTGTGCAGTAATGGTATATAATCCCCCTGTAACGTGGGATGTGTACATGCACGTTGTTTAATATATATATGTGTAAACACACAAAACAAACAATGTAGAATATACGAGGTGTAACCATTTCCGGCAATGAGAAAAAAGTGTTGAGATCTAAAAAACACTAAACGGACACGCTTTGCAAAGGTTCCAGTTTGCAAATCTTCATTATTTGTACAACGGCAAAAAAGGTCCAATACACATTACAAGTGCTGAGTGCAGATCTCCCTCCACTGACCGTGTCACACGTGACTGTTGTTTGACCATACTTCACCTCGCTGGTCATTGCGGGTTGAACGGGCATCGGGGGCAAGAATCAGCTGACACATCACACGCCACGGACCTTAGCCACGGTTGGGAATCGAACTCAGGTTGGCCGGGTTCATAGCTCAGTTCACAAACAACAATGCTCCGCTCCCAGTTCAGTATAAAATGCAGGTGTACCGGTGCAGGTTTGTCACGGCTCGATGTGTGGCGAATTGCTCTCCGTAGCTGCTCTTTCGGCATAGCCGTGTCGAGCGATCTCCCTCTCTCTCCCTCGCGACGTATCGCCTTCCACGTTGGAAGCATAACGACTGATGATGCTTCCGATGTCGGAAGCGAAACTTCGCTCGCTCGACACGGCTATCGCGAAAGAACATCTCTGAAGGGCAACGATCGAGATGTGCATCGCTAACATAGCATTTTCATGCAGTGTGAACGCTTTACATTGTTGATGGAATGCCCTGAAATCTGGCGAAAGCATTTAAAAAATAGGAGAGAAACTGCCAAAACACCACGTGTCTGGCTAGTTTCTCGAACAAAGCAGCAGTGCCCCTTTCCCTTGATTAAGTGGAACGTAAACAAAACGCACAGACCACTGCACTTCCAAAGCTTCTGCGAATCCTGGATAATGTTCTGCAATTACTCACGTCTAATTGATCTGACGGCCCATGTAAACACGTTGCCGCTCGCGCACGGTTGCTACCAGATGTGTTGCGTCGCCGTTTGTAAAAACAAAGCCACCACTGCAGCTACGAATGTTCAGCGTTTTGTCGGGCGCGGTGTCTGTGAACAGCACGGTGGCGTAGTGGGTAGCGCTTCCGCCTCACAGCAAGAAGATCCCGGGTTCGAATCTCGGCTCGGGGGGCCTTTCTGTGTGGGGTTTGCATGTTCTCCCCGTGTCCGCGTGGGTTTTCGCCGGGCACTCCGGTTTCCTCCCACCGTCCAAAGACATGCTGCCAGGTTAATTGGCGTACTGACTAAATTTCCCCAGGCGCCCTGCGATGGACTGGCGTCCCATCCTCGGTGTTCCCCTGCCTTGCGCCCTGTGCCTGCCGGGATAGGCTCCGGCTCACCGCGATCCTGTATAGGATTAAGCGGTTTCTGAAAATGGATGGATGGTTTATATTTCAACACAATGATAACACCGTGCGGCTAACGCGATTGGAGAAAATCCGCATCAATAGAGCGTCGCGACGCAAACAGACGCGAAACAGGGCTTGCACTGATGTGGGTCTCAGAGCGCCTGAGGATGCCTCCAACGTGGGAGGTGAAACGTGGCGAAGGAGAGAGAGAGGGGGAGCGCTCGACACGGCTATCCCGAAGGAACAGCGTTGGAAAGCAATCCTCATACTAGAGATTCTCCGACCCTTTAACATCCCAAGGCCCACTTGGCCCGCTTGGGTGTTGTCTCTACGGCCCACTGATGGGTCGGCACCCACCAGGTCGAGAATGGCAGTACGCTACAATGTAGCGATGTAGGATTTTACGGCTCAACGTATGAGCGTTGCTCTCAAGGGCTGTTATTTCGGAATAGCTACCAGCATTCCTGCTCTGTCCTTCGGGACGTTTCGCCTGTCACGTTGGAGACATCCTCAGGCAGGCGAAACTCCACGAACGAGAGATGGCGAACGCTCGCCACGGCTAGCCAGAGAGAACAACTCTTGCGAGAAACATACTGTACAAAGAAAAAACACACGTGCTTCTGTTGACGTTTATATATTGTTTATGTCGGTTAATTCGCAAGTTTACTGTATCGCAGGATTTCCGCTTCCACAGCTGGCAAGCTCATAGGGTACTTTCTGCTGTAATAATACACATCTGTCTGCCTGTGGTGTTTCGAAGCCATCCAGCTTCTCGGGCTCGCAAGCGAACTGGGCTTTTTCTGCTGTAACAGGAAACATCTATCTTAATAACTAACGAAACAACTCATGTATTCATGCATTGTCAGAAACCGCTAACAGGGTGGCGATGAGCCGGAGCCTATCCCGGCAGACACAGGGCGCCCTGTGTCTGCCGGGGCACCGGGGGCAATTTAGTCCACAGGCCAATGAACCTATGCAGCAGCGTGTCTTTGGGACTGTGGGAGAAAACCGGAGTGCCCGGCTAAAACCCACGCGGACACGGGGAGAACACGCAAACTTCACGCAAAAAATGCACCCGAGCCGGGATTCGAACGCGGCTTCCTTCTTGACGTGAGACGGCAGCGCTACTCACCACTACGCCACCGCGTTGCCCTACTAAGAATAACAAATAGCTGCGTGTTTTTTTTGTTGACGGTTGCGCCATACAGCGTACCTGGTGTGCCGTCCATGTCAAACCGCGTGTTGCTGTTCGGCTCTCAAGTGTTGACAGCTTCTTCGATAAGACGCGCGCTGAAGGGGTTGCAAAGCTCACCCCCTGCGTACATCGAGGAAGCTTACAACTCGATAAGCATCGGCAATCTGCGCCTGAGAAACTACTCAACGCTGGCTTTTCGAGGCCAGAGCCGTAGATAAGAAGATCCCACCCAAACTTGGCCAAAAAAAAAATAGCGCCGGCTGTCTTTATTCAACCATCGAGAAGAGAGATAGATGTTAATTATTACAGCAGAAGCCCTGTGATGGAATGGCCTCCCATCCATGGTATTGCCCTGCCTTGCGCTCTGTGTCTGCCGGGATAGGTTCCGGCACGCCGCGACCCTGTACAAGATTAAGCGGTTTCTGACAATGAATGAATTCATCTCAGTGAAGTGAAGGACCCGACTGAGACCTTCCTTGGACACATAAATGGACATACTGTAATTAAGCGTGGTTTTTATAGTTTACAGACTGTGGTAAAAATAGGTCTTCTTCTTTGCGATTCTTCGAAGCACGATGGTCAGCCTCTGGACATCGTTGTCTTTCAGCTCGGCTTCGAAATGCTGGTGTTAAAACCGCCATGATTAGTGGCATTTACTGACCTAGTCACGATTAGCACTCTGTCGGGCATTGGCAGTAGTTATCCTCAGACGGGAAGTGGCCAGTCGAGTCGAGATGACAAAGGCTACTAGCGATGAACGCCACCTCCTTCATGGACGTCAACCCCCGGCCCAACGACTGAAGTCAAGAAGAAGCTTCCTCAGCCATGTGCAGCCCCTAACAACATCTCGAGGGGAAACCAGACTCCAGCTCTGGACGGAAAAGCTTGAGAGTGACCCTCCTGCAACTGGCATGGGAATCCCACCTGCTGAAGACTTCCCTCCTGGCTCAGATGCACCATGGATTCAGTGGAAGACACTCAACCGCCTGAGAACTAGAACGGGACGATCAAAAGATGCTTTGGTCAGATGGGGCTACAAGACCGGCCCAACCACCTGTGAATGTGGAGAAGCAGACCATACTATGGAACACTGCCTTGTCTGTGCTCTACTACCCAACCCCTGCAGCTCAAAAGACCTTGCGGAGTTCAATGAAAATGCAAGGGGCTGTGTAAGAAAATGGGAAACTGTAATTTAACCATCACGCTTCGAAGAATCGCAAAGAAGAAGAAGTAGTTATCCTATGGAAAAGCTGGCTGTCGTCATGAGAATTAGATTGGGTAGGGGGACGGATTCTTGGTTTCAAGTTGTATTTTCGTTGGATCTGTTTATCTGTCCCTATCCATCAAACTGGGGAATATCCTAATGTGTATTTGGATATTCTCACATTTGGACTTTTCGAAGAGGGAGCTGATTTGTTAGCAGTTTGAGCAACAATGGTGACGGTAAATAACAATAATCTACAACACAACGCGCACAGTTTCGTTCACTCTCGAAGAGACAGAGAGGCGGGGGAAGTGGAAGGCAGCCTCGCGGTAAGCTGACGCCAACTGCCAGACACCGCATCCTCTAAATATTAAGATGTTTTCCGCCAAATAGTGAGGGGGAGGTTCGATGAGAGGGACCGAAGTAGCTGACGAGAACCCATGTGGACACGGAGAGAACACACAAACTCAAAACAGAAAGACACCCGAGGTGGGAGTCGAACCCATACTTCTTGCTGTGAGGCGCAAGTGTTACCCTTGCACCACCGTCCACCAATTATGAGAATAAGCGAAGTGAAATAGGCACTATCGCGTTACTTTGTTCAACAAATCACACACACATAAGCTGAATTGCAAAACTCATTCCGCCGGAAGAGATAAGGCAAAGACCTATTTTTTTCGAAAGCGCAGCATACCTTAAAATAAAACACGACGAAAAACACGAAAACAGTTTTGAAAACTGCGTTGCACATGATCTCGCTTGTTATGAAGTTTCTGACATTCACACTCTGACATGAGTACATAGCGCCATGTGTAGACGTCAAAGGAAAATATCTGTGGGTCCATTTCGAATCGCTCGAGAGAGTAGTTTAAAGACAGCTGTCATATCAATGCAATACACGTCTGCTTCTTGAAAACATTAACGTTGTCATGACCGCGTGTGGGGCGGCCCGGTTGTGCGGTGAGTAGCGCCGCCAACTCACAGCAGGAAGTTCCCGGGTTCGAATCCCGGCTCAGGTGCCTCTCTGCGTCGAGTTTGCATGTTCTCCCCGTGTCCGCGTGGGTTTTCGCCGGGCACTCCGGTTTCCTCCCACAGTCCAAACACACGCTGCTGCATCGGTTAATTGGCCTGCTGACTAAATTGCCACCGGTGCCCTGTGATGGATTGGCGTCCTAGCCTGGGTATAGCCCTGCCTGGCGCCCTGTGGCTGCCGGGATAGGCTCCGTCTCATCGCAACCCTGTACAAGATTAAGCGGTTTCTGACAGGTATACCCGTAGCACGACAAAGATGTTGGTGATAACATCGCTGCTAACAGCTGCACTTCATTCTCATAACGAGACAGTTATGGTACGAATCACGTCATAATGAATTAGTTTGTTTACATCTGAGTAAGGCACCAATATCCTGTGTTGTTCTATATTTATATTCTTGATCCGTCAACACCGCTGCTGCCCCGCGGCACTCACACAGCCCACCATGGCCCGCAGGTCACACGGGGTGCAGTGGAAAAAACAAACTGGCTGTACGAGAATTGATGGTTGCGCTTCAAAGCGGTTCTTTCGGGGTTAGCCGTGTCGAGCGCTCTCCATCTCTCGACACGGCTATCCCAAAAGATGTCGAGTATTTCGTCTCTTTTGCGACGTTTCGATGTTTCGCCTCCCACGTTGGAGGCCTGATTGATGCCTCCAACGTGGGAGGCATCAGGAGAGAGGGGAACACTCGAGACGGCTATCTTGAAAGAACAGCGTTGGAGGGTAATTGTTTAACGGACAGTAACGGTGTTGGCACTCAATCTCTAACTCGTTTAGAGTGTTTGATAGATAGATGTTTATCATTACAGCAGAAAATACCCGGTGTGAGGTAGCAAGCTCCGGAAGCAGGGTATCACATATCATTCATTGATTGCCAGAAACCGCTTAATCCTGTACAGGGTTGCGGTGAGTTGGAGCCTATCCCGGCAGACACAGGGTGCAAGGCAGGACTATACCCATGATGGGACGCCAGTCCATCATAGGATATCATCTCTTGAGCCGTGAAAACCTACATCAGTAAAAACGGGCTGTACGTGTAACAAAAAATAAAATACATCATCCGATTTTAAAACTTTGTATCAACTCAGGTAGCATGCGCGAGCGTGTGTTTGCAAATGTCAAGTTGACCGTGAACCAGCATGCTTCTCTAAACGACGGTAGCTCAGAGGCATAAACAGTACGCGTGTCAAATCACTTTGCGCTTGGTTCTGGGCGTGCCTAGGGCTGTTTCACATTCCTTTGGCAGAAACCACCCGATACATAAGCTAGGCATTGGTAGCTTTGCCAAAGGTGAGAAACGAGATCCTGTCACGGTTTCGCTCCTCTGTATGTCCTGTACATATGGTAGAGTTTACAACGTTTTTGGAATTTTTTTAAATTGAATTTGATATACGGAGGGGTCACGTTGCTTAAAACACCTAACGTTAAGCGAATTTCCGTATATCGAATTCGATTCTCAAAACGCATTGCGGCGGTTTAAAGGTACAGTACAGCATGTTTGTGATGGACTGGCGTCCTATCGTGGGTATTGCTCTGCCTTGCGCCCTGTGTCTGCCGGGATAGGCTCCGGCCGACCGCAACCCTGTACAGGATTAAGCGGTTTCTGACGATGAATGAATGAGTATAGAATATTGTATGATGGAGAAATGTCTGTCATAGCGATGAAATATCATTGATTGAAGCAGATTTACCACGAGCCTGCTCTACGCTTGTGAGATATGCCTAGCTACCCAGAAACTATGTACAAACACGTTTTCATTTAGTTGTTGCCCATTTTTCTTCCAGCTTGTGTGAGACGGGCGCCACCACTCTAGCGTTCTTCCTCGTTTTATTTATTTTTAATCTGATACAGTCGTGTTGTCCCCGCTTATCCATCTCGCTGTTTTGGAAACAAACTCTTTGTGATGCGAAGTAATAGCATCGCGATGGCATGGAACATCTTGTGGGCTTCAAGCATCATGTCCAACAAACACCCGGTCGTCAGGGAACCCACTACCACCAGTGCCCGACTTTCATCATCATTCGCAGAAACAGGGTGACGCAGTGGGTAACGTCTTCGCCGCCCTCCCTGTGTCCCTGCGTGTTTGTCTTGAAGGAAGTGACGGCCAACTTAGGGGACGCTGGCAGATTTTTGCCGCTCTTAAGATTGCCAGTTTCACGACCTTTCAGTGGATTCGAAGCAGCCTTAAATCATTTAATTTTTGTTGCTTTGGTTTTTATTAGTTTTTTTGTTGTTGTCATTGTTGACATTCCATTCTCTCCGCGGCCCTTGTGCAGCGCTTTGTGACCCTCTGGTGAAAGGCGCTTTATAAATCGCTATTATTATTATTATTAAAGAAAGTCCTGCCCGAGGCGATTCGATTCCCGCCTCGGGCGCCTTTCTGTGTGGAGTTTCTGTGTTCTCCCCCTGTTCTGCGTGGATTTCCTCCGGGTTCTCCGTTTTCCTCCCACAACTAAAAAGCTGTGGCTGGCGGGTTGACGCCGCCTGACCGCCTGGCTGACTTCCCCCCCTCTCTCTGCGGTTTCCTCGCTACGCCTCTGTATATCTGCTTCTCGTCCATGACCAGCCGTGGAATTTGCGCAGCGCGTTAGAAATTTAGAAATTGCACTATCATAAATTGGCAGAGCTTAACCGGCTCAGTCAGCCTGGCCACTGAATCTATGCAGCAACAGCATGTCTTTGGGCTGTAGGAGGGAACTGGAGTAGCCGGCAAAAACTCACGCGGACGTGAGAACGTGCAAACTTCACGCGCGTAGCGGCACCCTACGTGGGAATCATCACGGTTGTTACACCGGCAGTATTAATCAGGATGCCTGCTGGATTCGAGCCGCAAACCTCTGCAACAAGCGGCAATCGTGCTGCCGGTAGTCCAGGTGAACAGGCCTATCAGGATAACAACAAATCCTTGGACTTTCATTTCAATCAGCTTTCCAAACACAGCTGCTCATCTAGCGCACAACAAAGACAAAGACAAAGATCCCCTATATAGCCTTAACAGACTGTAGGGACAAGTGCTGTTAGCGAGCACCTATGGAGGTCGACACGGCACACGAGGGGGTGGGTGACCAGCACCACGCCCGGCCGCCTTTGTCTCCCTAGTGGCGATGTTTACACACCGCACTAGGTACTCATTTGAGGCTGAGTCGACCTAGGGGAGGCCCAGGACCGGTTTCAGAAAATCGTCACTGGTGTTGGCCGTGAGCGGGATTCGAACTCGGGTCGCCAGATTCGTAGCCCAGTGCGCTAACCACTGGCCTACCGCTCCCCACAACACACACACACACAGGCTCGCGCGTGTGTGTAGTTTACAACTCCACGTAGGCTCTCGGGATACTTATCTACGAGTGCAATGTGCGTTGAGAATACCCGTTTGCCAGTCGTTAGAACTGTACAAATGTTTCCTCCGAATAGATTCGTATCTGCGCGTCTCGAAAAACGTGTTCGGACTGTACACGTGTGATTCTCGGCGCTGCAACAGGTTCTGGGAGCACCAACAAGCACGGCACGGCACCGGCTGTGGAGTAAACCGTCTATTACGAGCTGCTTGCCTTTCGGCAATACTTCGCTAACACTGGTGTGACTCGGCTATAGAGAAAGCCGTCTTTGGTGTGGGCCAATCAGTTTCAAGGACAGTGCGTCCTCTGTCAAAGCGTTTGCTTGAATGTTTTGCTACAAGCCAGTGTGTTTTTTATTTTTGCAAACATGACACTTTGTGAAAGGTGTCTGGTGTTTTTAGATCTTAACACTTGTTTTTTTGACAAAAACGGTAAAACCTCTTCTCATATTACAAGGTGGTTCCTGTTATGCCATCGCCATATCTGAACACATCACAATGCTCTGATAGTAACGTTTGTAATAATAATAATAGCATTTATATAGCGCCTTTCACCCGAGGGTCACAAAGCGCTGATTGCATGTCAAAGTACATTCTAAACTGGACCCTGTCAACTATTTTGATTTTGATGGTTGCTCTTCAGAGCTGTTCTTCGGGATAGCCCTGTCGAGCGATCTCCAGCTCTACCTCGCGACGTTTCGCCTCCACCGTTTGAAGCATCTACAGGCTTCTGAAGAGCGACCATCATGAGTCGAGCCGTGAAAACCTACATCAGTACATATTTTGATTTTGCCTCCATTCTAAATGCCACCCGTATTTCCGTCTCTCGCAAGCCAAGCAGGTTTTGAGCCTGGTTAGTGCAACAATACTGGCTTGGATGCCCGCCAGGGATTTCCAGGTGACGTTAATTATCCGATATCCGCGTCAGGATTTTCCAGGTCACAACACCTTTTCTTGCAAACCTGGTTTAATGATTGACTGCTCCTCACTCATCGAAGGTCAGTGACTCGGTCTCCATGCAGCGGACGCCCGATTGAGAAGCAATATAACCAGCTACACATTCCATATCATCGCGACTGGTCTTCGAAGCTTAGCCAGACATATGTTTGTTTGAATCCTAACTTACAAGTGTTGCATTGTCCAGGGTTCGGTGTAACTGACCACCCATCCGGGCAGCACGGTGGCGCGGTGAGTAGCGCTGCCGTCTCACAGCAACAAGCCGCCGGTTTCGATTCCCGGCTTGGGTGCCTTTCTGTGTGGAGCTTGCATGTTCTCCCTGTGTCCGCGTGGGTTTTCGCCGGGCACTCCGGTTTCCTCCCACAGTCCAAATACATGCTGCTGCATAGGCCTGCTGACTAAAGTGCCCTGTGATGGACTGGCGTCGCATCCTGGGTATAGCCCTGCCGTTTCGCCTCCCACGTTGGAGGCATCCTCAGGCGTCCCGAAGGAACAGCTCTGAAGAGCAACCATCGGTGACAACCCTCTCAAATTCTCCCACCTCGTTTCACTTGGCACTCACCTGTTCACTCTTCAGCCCAGCAAACGATACTTTTACAGAAGCCCTCGCTCGAGTCTTGGCTTATTGGGAATGTTGCTCCCTCTCCTCCCATTCCCCCAGAGTGTGGAACTCCGTTCCTGATACCGGCTGGCTGCTTTTCCCACGTATATAAACATGATTTTTTTTTCATCTGTACAGTGTTGTGTGCTGTGGTCACATTAAGAGGCTGTACACATCCAGTGTTGCGTATGTATTGCAGCCAGTTGCATCATTGTGCTGCATGGGTGTTTACGACGGTTAGAAGTCTTGTCATGTTGTTGTGTTGCGTGATTGCTTGCCAGCTCTGGTAAGCTGTGGTATACAGCAGACAACCGTAACATTCACACATGGTGTGAGCCAACATGTAAAGGTCATTGCTACCGTTTCAAAAATGCTTCGCTTATCGCCTGGTGACCAAATTCGCACTTCCCTAATTTTGGAACTCTTATCAAACGTCACATGTTTGTTACGATATGTTTGTTATGCCAAACTCGGTCAAATAGCACGTAAACATGTTTACTTACATTATCGAACACAATTACTGCATGTACTGATGTAGGTTTTCACGGCTCGATTCATGATGGTTGCTCTTCAGAGCTGTTCTTTCGGCATAGCCGTGTCGAAAGTGGGAGGGGAAACATCCCGGCTATCCAGAGAGAACAGCTCTGAAGGGCAACCATCAAAATGATATCTCTAATTCGTGTCGGTTCTTTCATTAATTAGTTTATATTTTTTGTCTCGTAGTGTAATTCCAAGCACGCACCAACTCAACAATTACATGTCCACTGTTTAGCTTTTGACACATTCCACCTATCAATGCGCATGTGTTTGATACAGTTTGATACAGTATACATTTGCCATTCTCAAACATGAACCATCAGTGGGCCGCGAGCACCACCTAGCGGTCCGTGGAGACCAGGCCCGAGTGGGTCACGTGGGCCTTGAGGTGCAAAAGGTTGAGAACCCCTGGTCTTATATGCACAACAGGTAAATACACGCTGCCTTTAAATGTTGTTATTCAGGTGAATTTACGAGGCTTCTCAGGGCAAAATCTTTTCAAAATCTCGCTATTGTGTGCCTTTCCATTTCCTCATGCGATGTGAGTCGGGCCTAAGTAGCTCACCTCGCTTTGTCTATCTTACTGATCACATCAATTGTATAGCACGTGTTTTGTACATGCCTTGTTTTGCTCATGTTCATCTTGAGCACAGCCTTGCGTTTTTCCTTACAGAGCGTTTCAATATTTTTTGATAGTTCATTGCCATGCATGATATCAGAATGTCATCACCAATTCTGAGACGGGTATTGTTTTCTCCAATAATGGGGCCTCTGCCCACCTCTGCCCAGACGTCTGGCCACTGTGGAAAGGACGCAGTGTGTGGTAAATGTTGGCGGCGGTTAACTGTGTGGCTGCCTTCCCCGCGCCTCTCTGCGGCTTCCTCGCGCCTAAGTCGTTCTCTCTTCGAACGAACACCTTCCACACTGTTCAAATGCTGTGCGCGTTATAAATTGTAATATTAAATTGCGACGTTATTAAAGATAGCCTTTATTTTTGAGGGGCTCTCCAAGAGCTCCGTCCTGAGGGGGCCTTTATCCAGCAGTGGCATGACCAGTCGCATGGTGGCCCAGTGGTAACATTCGTGCCTTGCGACAAAAAGCACCTAGGTTCGATTCTCGGCCTGGGTGCCGCTTTTCTGTGTGGTGTTCGTGTGTTCCCTCCGTGTTTTGCCGCTAACATCTCGATAAATTGCGACGCAGTGTCTGGCAAATGTTGGCGCCGGCTTACCGCGTGACTGCCTTTCCCCCTCCCCTGCCTCTCTGCGGTTCTTCACACCTCTGGTGAGTCGTTCTCCTGTCTCTTCGAGAGTGAACGAAAAGTGTGCGGAGCGTAATAAGTCGTTTTAGAACGTGACTATAATCACAGCATCGGGTTTTGTACCGTTTCAACACGAGATGCTGCTGTGTTGCTTTTCGTTCTGTGACTCCGATCCGTAGCGTAATTCATGCATTCATTCGCTCGCTATCTCATTTTAAATGTACGCACGATTGTAAACAGTGTGACGTCAATGGCGAGCGGTTTCCTCTGTGGCTACACGTGTTGCGGCTTTAGCATTTTTAATATTTCCGCAAACATGTTCCAAAACAAGTTTTTCTTTTCGAAACCAGAAGCTCCCGAGCGTCTCCAATGTTGATGCTGAACGCGCATCCCAAGTGGCATTGTCCGTTAATGTTAAGATCCGGCTGACCATCGTGCTTCGAAGAATCGCAAAGAAGAAGAAGGTCACGGAATTGGCCCTCTACTCGAAGACGCGCGTTCGGATTAACTGGCAGAAATTCAAGCTCGTGTGAGTATTCTTTTTCGATCATTACGCCCTTCTCGCCTCGCAGAAACGTGCTCCGGCGTGTTTGCGAAATAGGACGTGAAGACAATAGTCGCGGATCATATCCAGCGTTCCATCGCAAACCTGTATTGCTGTGTCTTCTCTTGTCTGCACACGCGCGGTGTGTTAGCAACAAACACGGAAACATCACAATTGTGCTCGTGATGTCAGGCTGTGAGTACATTGTTAAGCAGGATTTGCAAGCATTGCAATATATTTTCAGTTCACTCTCATGCTCGCTGCATTTACTCCAGTAAGCTTTGTCCATCCATCCTTCCATTATCAGAAACCGCTTAATCCCATACATATACAGGGTTGCGGTGAGCCGGAGCCTATCCCGGCAGACACAGGGCGCAAGGCAGGGCTATACCCAGGATGGGACGCCAGTCCATCACAGGGCACCGGGGGTAATTTAGTCCGCAGGTCAATTAACCTATGCAGCAGCATGTCTTTGGACTGTGGGAGGAAACCGGAGTGCCCGGCGTAAACCCACTCGGACACGGGGTGAACTTTGTGCAGGATCCAACTCCACTGGTGGTCCTAAGCCGGTGTGGGACATTCCGCGTGACTACAGATTGCATCAGTTTATCTAGATGACCAACACTGTTTACTTTATACAGAGTGCTGCTGATTTCTCTTCTCCAGAGGTATTATGGGTCACGTATAATGAAAGCGTATTTTTTATTTCCCTAGGTACTTTGCCTGCAGCGCTCTGCGTGTAGTGTGCAGCACAACAAACCGCATTGCCGCCCTGTGCTATGTCCTAATGTCTATGTTCCCTGCCTTCAACTAGCACTGACAAAATAACTGTACTCTTATATATAAATTGAAATTATTATTATTATTATTATATATCTATTACAAGCTAAGTATCCATGATCCATCATTTTTCTAAACCGCTTGTCCTGGTGAGGATCGCGGCGGCAGCAGTCCAAGGAGAGTGGGCCAGACATCCCTTTCCTCAGCAACAGATTCCAGCTCTTCCTGGGGGATTCCTGGGGGATTCCCAGGCGTTCCCAGGCCAGCCTGAGGATATAATAATAATATCGTTTTATATAGCGCCTTTCACCCGATGGTCACAACGTGTCCTGGGTCGGCTTCTAGGTCTCCGTCCAGTAGGCCGTGCCTGATAGACTTCCCGGGGGGAGCCTTCCAAGGGGACATCCTTACCAGATGCCCGAACCACCTCAACTGGCTCCTCTCAATCCGAAGGAGCAGCGACTCTACTTTGAGGTTTTCCCGGATTTCTGTGTTCCTCACCTTGTCACAGAGAATGAGCCCAACGGGGTAATGAGACTCTTTTGGTAAGGGTCTTGCTTGGAATGTTCGGCCATTTCCTTTTGAGTATAGAGGCTTACTGAGAATTGCTCTCGAGAGCTACTCTTTCAGGATAGCCTCCCGTCTCCTTCACGACGTCTCACCTCCCACGTTGGAGGTATTGTCAAACACGCGATGCCTCCAGCAAAGGCGAGTGAATTCGAGCCAAGTCACTGCACGTTTTAGTTCTTTTGCGTCAGTTTGTTTACAAGTGACTCCACTTGGAGAACCCAGCAGTATCAACCTAACAATTTACCATATATGAGCAGATCTCCATTCTGTACCTCTCATTCAAATATATCAGTAGAGACACGGAGCAGCGTTTTGCTTAAAGTATAGGTTTTTTGTTTGGTTAATTTGTTGTTTTTATATTTAAAAAAAATTGTCAATTCGCGTCTTTGTTGTGTCGCAGGAATCCCGTTAAGAGCCTGCAAGCTCACTGGGTATTTTTCTGCTGTATTAATAACCATCTATCTATATCTGTATCAGCTTGTAGCCGTGAGTCTCCACATGAGCCATAACGCGCTAGCATAACACACAAACAGCTATATGCTATATGCAAACTCGGGAGGATGGTATGTTTTTTTTATACGAGGAAGCAGGAACAGTGAGTGCTTTGTTTATCGCAGCTCCATCAAGAGTGCCCCGTCAGCAAAACCACGTACATACCTCCCTTTGTTAGAAACGTCTAGGTAAACATGCAACTTTGGCCCGATGTTGATATGTGATTGGAGCCTCTGGACGAACATTTGCCCACTGGACTAACAGACCAACATTGGCAAAACGTTCTATTTTTTTACGGGGATATCCGTATTTGATTGACTCGTGTCAAGATTCTATCCAAATGGATGAATGTGTAAACGTTGGGCAGTCTTCGAACGTCAAAGGGGAGAGATTAGTGGAAGACCATTGTCACCAACGTCCTGTTAGAACCTGGTATCCAGAATAAAAAGAAGAATCGTATCTAAAATATTCAATGTGCTGTAGCACCGGAGCGGTGGTGCTTTGGTTATCGCACCGGGCGCTATGAACCTGGCGCACTGAGGTCAATTCAGGGTCACGGATAACACTGGTGGGACGTGGTACCTGGACCGTCCTTGGGTCACCTGCTTCATCAACCTCTGCTAAACGGTATGGTGAAGCACGGTCAAGGGTTAAAGTTGCTTACAATTCTTACTGCACTGAATGCATCGGCCACTCTCTCACCGGTACACCATACCAGACCGTACCGGCTTACTTTGACCTCTGAGTGCGGTTCTATAAAGCGTCCAGTGTCCGCGTGGGTTTTCGCCGGGTACTCCGGTTTCCTCCAACAGTTCAAAGACATGCTATTGCATATTTTAAATGGCTTGCGGACTAATTTGCCCCCGGTGCCCCGTGATGGACTGGCGACCCGTCATGGGCATAGCTCTGCTTTGCGCCCTGTGTCTGCTGGGATAGACTCCGGCTCACCGCGACCCTGTACAGGATTAAGCGGTTTCTGACAATGGATGGAAGGTGTTGGGATTTTTTTTGGGTTCTCCAGTTTTCCCCTACAAACCAAACACTCATTGATGAATCTATATAGAATTCAGGTGTTGGGGTGTCATTCCACAGCGGATCTCGAGAGGCTGTTCTCTCGGCTCGGAGCTGATCGCATCATCATCGCCATCTAGCGGCCAGCACAGATCTGCCCTAGGCGGCCGTAAGCCACCTTAAATGCCAATTTTTTTTAAAAAAATATTGCTTTATAGCCTTCTGGCGCAAATACACGTGTTAAAATGTTCAAACACCAAATAGGCATTCTTCTTCTTCTGCTTTGCGATCCTTCGAAGCACGATGGTCAGCCTCTGGACATCGTTGTCTTTCAGCTCGGCCTCGAAGTGTTTGGTAGAATTCGCAGGCAACACCAAGTATTACCTGACAGGGATCGCGACGTGAACGCTTCTACCTTGACCCCCAAGGTCAAGGTCTACCTTGACCTTGGGGGTCAAAGATTAAAGTCCGCATTAATCACACGTGCCTGTGGTCGAGAAATGCAAATAGACTTTGATTGGTGGCCATCGTGCTTGGCAGCACCACAGACGGGCCTGTCTATATGGCTTTGTTTCACAAGTGCGAGACCAAAGGCTGTCAAAATGTGACCAGAACAAGGACAATGCCTGTATTTATGCCAGGAAGGGCAAAGCCCCTTTTTTATAATTAAATATCGTGTTACTGCAAGCAGAGTCCCGTAGATTAAACTGCTTAAGTCAAACTATTATTGCTTTGGTGTAGGCACTGTCCACGTACAGTTTGCCTTTTGTAAGTGTTTTTTTAATCGTTCAACTACTTCATGGTACTGGATAAACAACGCTATGCAGGACCCTTGGTCATGCAACGTGCTGCCAGGTTAATTGGGCTACTGAGTAAATTGCCCCAGGTGCCCTGCGATGGACTGGCGTCCCATACTCGGTGTTCCCCTGCCTTGCGCCCTGTGTCTGCCGGGATAGGCTCCGGCTCACCGCGACCCTGTAAAGGGTTAAGCGGTTCCTGAAAATGGATGGATGGATGTTATTGAGTCCACGTGCAGCTCGTTTTAGTCATTGGCCGAATGGCTGAGGGCCTCCTCGCACCAGTGCAGGTCGTGCGGCTGATTTTACCATACTTCACCATCCTGGTCGGTGTCTATTGATGGAGACGGAGTACAGATGTGGAAGCGTAGCGGTACGATAATACGATAGTGTAAAATGGACAAGGTTTTACCTTTTTCTGGCAACACTAGAGACAGCTTATTTATATCCTCGTCTCAGTTTTTAGCCAAGTGAGACTAAGCTATAAACAAAGCTGTCTGTAGTGTTGGGCCAATCAGTTTGAAAGACAATGCATATATTATCGTAGCATTTGTTTGCATATTTTCGCCACAAGTATGTGTGGCTGCTTGCAAACTGGAACCTTTGCAAAAAAGTGTCCATTTGGTGTTTTAAGATCTTAACACTTCTCTCCTTAGCCAGGAAAAGATAAAACCTTGTATATTTTACGTTATTTGTTTACTGGCAAATAAGCTGCCAGTAAGCAGCCCTCTGCCCCTGAAAACATTTCTGCTCTCGGGCAGGCTGTTCACACGCAGTGGTTACCTATCCACGCAATATCGAGGCACAATCTTGCTCAACTCTCAAGGTATGATAAGATCAAGAAGGTTGAACATTGGCGGGTGGCATTTTGTTATGAGAGAACGTAAGAGGTGGCTCCGGCTTGGGGAGCCTAGATTTAGCTGTTGATAGATCACGGCGATGATGAGGATGATGATAGGCATAGGTAAATAGATCATACTGAATGTACCACCCGGGTCGCGTGCCTTTCTGTGTGGAGTTTGCATGTTCTCCCCGTGTCCGCGTGGGTTTTCGCCGGGCACTCCGCTTTCTTCCCTCAGTCTAAAGACATGCTGCTGCACAGGTAAATTGGCCTGCGGACTAAATTTCCCCCGTTGCCCTGTGATGGACTGGCGTCCCATCCTGGGTATAACCCTGCCTTGCGCCCTGTGTGTGCCGGGATAGGCTCCGGCTCACCCCAACCCTGTACAGGGTTAAGCGGTTTCTGATAATGGATGGATGGGCTACGTGACTGCTGCTCGCATAGGATGAGTGACTGGCACATTTTTGGCTAAATCGTGAGTCTTCTTGCACTGTTCTTTATGCCGTTTTATGCTGACCATTACCTGAATTTGTACTGGTGTAGCTTTTCACGGCTCGATTTATGATGGTTGCTCTAAAGAGCCGTTCTTTCGGGACAACCGTGCCGAGCGCTCTCCCTCTCCCTCGCGAACCATAATGACCTGGATTTCCTCATGGTGTCGTTTTGGGAATATCGCTGGCTCTCTGAATGTTCAGAAGAGTAATCAATAAGTGGGAAGTAATGCTGAAATACGACATATACACCTTTGTGTTGTGCAGATAAAATATGTTCTTATGAAAGATTCGAACCCGGTACCTTTAGTGCGGACATACGTACATAAAAACACCTGCTTCATCATATATTGATTACACTCGAAGTCTACGGTGAAGTGGCACCTTTGACTTAGCTCTGGGGTGGCACGGTGTTGTTTTAAAACTTAGACACAACAAGCACAACGAAGGAACTGGGTAGTCACAAAACCAGTTCCTGTTGACGCGCATGTCAAAACATTGCCCTATTCATGTTGACATTTTGAAACCGGTTTTTTAGACGCGAAACTAAAATAGATATCTGCAGAATGCTCTCAACCGACTTCTGCAACAAGTCCTTTTGGTATCACATAGTCATGCCCGTGTTAGGTGCTTGGGCAGGTGGTCTGGCTGGGACCACCCCTGGCCACCGGTTGATAATTTTAATGCAGCACCAGGTATTACTCGTTTATGGCCGAGTCAACCAAGAGGAGGCCCAGTTCAGATGTCACTGGGTGGGAAGTTGAACTCAGGTCAGCGAGCTCGTAGCGCAGTGCATTAAGCATGACACTGGCGAGGTTACACACTTCCTTCTTCTTTTCGATTCTTCGAAGCGTGACGGTCATATGACCGTTTCCCATTTCTTTACACAGTTCTTTGCTTTTTTATTGAACTCTGCAAGGTATTTTGAGCTGCAGAGGTTGGGTAGTAGAGCGCAGACAAGGCAGTGCTCCATAGTATGTTCTGCTTCTCCACATTCACAGGTGGTTGGGCCGGTCTTGTAGCCCCATCTGACCAAAGCAGTTTTTGATCGTCCCGTTCTTGCAAATAATGACACATTAATTGACAAGTGGAGGCGCAGATACGTGCTAACTGTACAGCTCGTGTATACACGAATGATTAATCAGATTATAAGACGCACTTTGTTTCCATAGGTTAGTAAAACAAACGTTTGAGACGTGTCTGAATTCCTGGCGTATCTTGTAATCCAGAGATTATAAGCTGTCTGTAACGGAGCAAGTGTTTGTATATGTGATGGCAAGGACGATACCGGGTTCGAATTATTTATTACTCCAAGTTTTATCTGCCCAACACCGAAGCTTTTACGTCTTATTTTAGCTTTACGTCCCACGTATTGATCACTCTTCTGAAACACTAACGCGTTTTCAGCTTTAAATCCCCACGTATGCACGAGTACCGTCAACCTCAAAGTAGAGTCGCTGCTCCTTCGGATTGAGAGGAGCCAGTTGAGGTGGTTCGGGCATCTGGTAAGGATGCCCCCTGGAAGGCTCCCCCCGGGAAGTCTACCAGGCACGGCCCACTGGGCGGAGACCTAGAGGCCGACCCAGGACACACTGGAGTGATTATATCCTTCGGCTGGCATGGGAACGCCTGGGAATCCCCCAGGAAGAGCTGGAATCTGTTGCTGAGGAAAGGGATGTGTGGTCCACTCTCCTTGGACTGCTGCCACCGCGACCCTCACTAGGACAAGCGGTTTAGAAAATTGATGGATGGACAATCAACCTTAAGGACTCTCCGCCTTAATGCTGACATCAGAAGAACGTGTTACACCCTTGGAAAACGATCGCCCGTAGAACGGGTACTTTGCTAATATATAGAAGACTTGTATGCGCAGGACAATAGTTTACGACATTATTACAGGTTTGAAAATGCTTTACTTCAAAATACTACAAGCGAGCACATGTTGGGAGATGTGGAGGCGAGAGTACAGCAGTGCGGATTCTTGCACGCACCAAGTTAACAGTTTATTGCAAGGAAGTCACCTTTTACAGCTTTTCTCCTAAGTCGTTAACCGTGCAATTCAACGTCGCGGTGGCCAGTCGAGTCGAGATGACAAAGGCTACTAGCGATGAACGCCACCTCCTTCATGGACGTCAACCCCCGGCCCAACGACTGAAGTCAAGAAGAAGCTTCCTCAGCCATGTGCAGCCCCTAACAACATCTCGAGGGGAAACCAGACTCCAGCTCTGGATGGAAAAGCTTGAGAGTGACCCTCCTGCAACTGGCATGGGAATCCCACCTGCTGAAGACTTCCCTCCTGGCTCAGATGCACCATGGATTCAGTGGAAGACACTCAACCGCCTGAGAACTAGAACGGGACGATCAAAAGATGCTTTGGTCAGATGGGGCTACAAGACCGGCCCAACCACCTGTGAATGTGGAGAAGCAGACCATACTATGGAACACTGCCTTGTCTGTGCTCTACTACCCAACCTCTGTAGCTCAAAAGACCTTGCGGAGTTCAATGAAAATGCAAGGGGCTGTGTAAGAAAATGGGAAACTGTAATTTAACGTCGCGCTTCGAAGAATCGCAAAGAAGAAGAACGTCGCGGTTTACTCGGCGTGTGCTTGTTCCTGCGGGGTTTTTGGCGTCAAAGAAGCTGACGGGCCAACAACGATAACGGAACAACCGCACGCATAATCCGTTAACACCGACAATTGCTTTCCAAACAGGTTATTTCGGGAAAGCCCTGTCGAGTCGCCCCCCTCCCCCGCCCCTCTCTCCTTCGCGACGTTTCGCTTCCCACGTTGGAGGAAACCAGAGTGCCAGGCGACAAACCCACGCGGACACGGGGAGAGCATCTAGTGTACAAACGGCGCACACTGCGGCATGGTTTATTAATTTTTGTTTGTTATTAATTTTTGTTTGCCGAGCTGAAGGACAACGATGTCCAGAGTCTGACCCATCGTGCTTCGAAGAATCGCAAAGAAGAAGTTTGTTATTTATGAATCTTGCATATGTTTTTATTTTTGTCAGCAACTCGCATGTTTGTTGTGTCGCAGGAATCCCGTAACGAGCTTGCAAGCTCACTGGGTATTTTTCCGCTGTAATAATAAACATCCATCCATAATTATGGTATCACAAGATCGTGAAAGTAAAACACTATAACTGATCGAAAGTGACAACAGCACGTAGGCAAAGATGAAACATAATTTCATGTCTTGTCGCCAAACTCCACACATCCTGCATCCTCCCCGCCTTCCTTCCACCTGCAAATAGTGCTTTTGTTTCCCTTTCATCAGTTCTCGGCAGAAAGCCTTACGCGTGCAATATGAACTGCCGCCGACTTCCTGCTCCCAGAATAATGTGAGTTTCCTTGCAGCCCTTCCAGCACTCAGGGATTGATGACTGAGCTAGTGGTCTCTACCATAAGCAGAAGATACATCTGGCGTCGTTTGTCTCAGCGTGACGTTGGAGTGCTCCTTCTCCAGTGCCTCCGGGCTCGGCTTGGGCGCCCGTAGGGCGGCCGAGCCGAGCAAGTGGGGGGGGGATGGAATCATGTTTCTGTGAAAGTGCGGGTGTCACAACACCCGCAAACTCCACACAGAAAGGCACCCGAAACAGGGTTCTTCTTGCTGTGAGGCGGCAGCGCTACTCACCATTATGCCACCGTGCTGCCCAAGGCTCTCAGTTATAATAATTATTTGCCTAAGCCAGTTTAGCGGCGAGATGACGCAATGGTAAAAGCTGCGTTTCGCAGACAGAATGGCCAACTCGAGCCTGTTCGAATCCCGACTTTGGTGACTTTTTTTGTGGATTTTGTGTGTTCTGCTCCGATTGGGTCTGGGTTTCCTCCGAGTTCTCCGGCTTCTTCCCACAACAGGAAAAAACATCTATCGACGGAGCAAACACAGCAGGGCCGCTTATTCGAACTGGGTATTATAAAAGGGCTTACGATTTTAAATGTATATAGATCGTAAGCCCTTTTGTGCTTGATTGTTTGATCATGATAGACTCCGCCAAATCACAACCAAATCGTGCGGTACCTTCGCAGAACGACGCCACTCGGTCCCAGATGACTCTTTGGCGCCTTAGCGCGACCACGGGCCTTACCTGGCCACCGGGACCGCTTTCTGTGCTTCGGGCCGTGCCCTCACGGTACCATGAGCCGCGCCGCCATTACATACCCAGTTAGGATAAGGCCCGAAGCTATTACAATCCCCAGTTCGGATACACGGCCCGCTACTACAATACCCAGTTACGACAAGCGGCCGCCTCCATTACAATACGCACTTTGGATAAGCGGCGCCTCTATTACTATCCCCAGTTACGGTCAAATTTACCCGGGCAACGCCGGGTCGCCCCTGCTAGTACAGTATATAATTGCAATGCAATACAGGTGAGATTGGAAGATGACGGGTGAGTGATGGGAGATGAGGACAGGGCAAGCAGAGGGTGCCGGGAATGTGATTGAAAAGCAGGGTTAACTTGTCCAACCAGCCTTTCTGCTGCTGAGTCTCGTTTCCTCCAGAGTGTGGCTAAGACATTGAGCCACGCAACTGTCTATTTCAAGCGTGTGGCTTGCGTCACGAGTCGCACAGTCTGCATCTAGACTTGCCACCTCGGACCCACAACTAACCGGAGCATCTGCATCGTCAGAAACAGCTAAATATCCTGGTTGGGGTTTGCGGTGAGCCCGAGTCATAGCACTGCGTTGCGACCTGTGTCTGCCAGGACAAACCGGGGCATACCGTGGGCGAAAAAGAATCCGCGATAATAATAGTAATTTATAGAGCGCCTTTCACCCGAGGGTCACAAACAAGGGCCGCGGAGATAACGGCACGTCAACAACGACAGAAGAAAAAAAAAACAACTGATAAAAACCAAAGCAACAAAAATTAAATTATTAAGGCTGCTTAACCTGGCTGAGAGAGATGAGAGATGATTTGCACGTTTAACCGATGATGCGCGAGAGATGAGAGGTGATTTGCAGCCTTAGATGACAATAAACAGCCTTAATCACCGATGACAATAAGCAGCCTTAGATAAGCAGCCTTAATCACCGATGACAATAAACAGCCTTAATCACCGATGACAATAAGCAGCCTTAGATAAGCAGCCTTAATCACCGATGACAATGATTAAGGCTGCTTAACCTGGCTGAGAGAGATGAGAGATGATTTGCACATATAACCGGCAAAAATAAAAAGCCAGGACTTTGAGCGATTTATTCCAGGAAAAACGTACAGAATTGCCAGGACAGCTACCCTCAAAGAGCAGGGCGATTGTGGGAAAACCGGGACAGGTGGCAACTCTACCTGCATCTCGGTGTTTTGTTAAAAAAAAACCACTAAACGTAGTAGGAGGTTCTGTACATGCTGAGGAATGGACGGGGAGACAGTGCCACCACGCGTGGGCTGTGGGTCACTGTGGGATGTAGGCGACGCCCGCTTGAGGTTTAAACACACAGTCAGTTTGTATTCAAGCTGCTATGTAGGTATTTTTTTTTACAGTTGTCCAGCAGGGAGGGGTGAGCATGTGACACCATCTCAGGGGCACCGGGGGTACATTTTGTTAGGACGATTAAACAGCATCATGTCTTTGGACTTCTGGGAGGAAACCGGTTAGTAGCGGGCGAAAACCCACGTGGCCACGGGGAGAACGTGAAAACGACACACAGAAAGGCACCCGAGCCCGGGAATCGAAGCCTGTGAGGCAGCAGCGCTACTCGCCGTGCTACCACCCGACCACAAAGATCACAAGACAAAGATTTTGCAGACAACGTACAGCATTACAGGTGGGTCTCTCAGCCCCGTCGCCCGCTTCCAGAGCTTGCAAGCTCTCAGGGTATTTTCTGCTGTAAAAACAAACATGGGCGGCACGGTAACGCGGTGGGTAGCGCTGCCGCCTCCCAGCAAGAAGGTTCAAATCCCGGCTCGGGTGCCTTTCTGTGTGTCGTTTTCACGTTCTCCCCGTGTCCGCGTGGGTTTTCGCCGGGCACTGCGGTTTCCTCCCACAGTCAAAAGACATGCTGCTGCATAGATTTATTGGCCTGCGGACTGAATTGCCCCCGGTGCCCTGTGATGGACTGGCGTTCCACCCTGGGCATAACCCTGCCTTGCGCCCTGTGTCTGTCGGGATAGGCTCCGGCTCACCGCAACCCTGTATAGGATTGAGCGGTTTCTGACAATGAGATGAGATAATAAACATCAGTGTATCTGTAGTGAGGGATCAGTGACGGCGCCTCCCAGTTTGGGGCCCAAAGTAGAAATGATGTTGTTGGTGTTTGAACACCGATGGTGCGATGAGATGCGCTGTACAGTATACTGATGTACATTGATGTAGGGTGTCGCGGCTCGATGTGTATTTGAATTGCTCTTCGTGTCGAGCGCTCTTCCGCTCTGCGAAAGCGATAGGGCGAGCGCTCGACACGGCTATCCCGAAAGAACAGCTTTGTGAAGCAACCATCAATTCCTAGCTGGGCCGTTTCAACCGCTTTATCTTTGCTCAGACTTAAGACTATCCCCGACACGAGTGAACTGATTGTATGCGGTTTGGATAACCCCTCGTCCACAGTAGTTACTTTACACGCTGTTATTTCACCGACAAAATATTTGCACATGTTCAGGTTTAAACCTTGTTATTGCAGTTCCTCTGAAGATGATGATGATTATGATGGCCCCTAAAGTGGCATAGTACTTGGATCAATAACCATATAACTGGCACCTTTACTGCCACACTCCCTACAGCCAACACTGTGCTAAGCCTTTAAATAATTCCAGAATTCACTTTAATACGAGGAGAGGGAGCCCTGTGCTAAACATGTGGTTCGGCTGTGTGTACGGATGTGCCAGACACGAGGCTTTCATTAATGTTCCGCTGTCCTGATAGTAGGACACTTCCCCGCTTTGACCCGGACTAACCACATTTGGTAACTGCCATGTAACATTACTTGTTAGCAAATTTGACCTGCGTGTAGTTTTTACTATGTGCACATTATGTCCACAGGGTTAGGGTTAGTCCGCAGGCCAGTTAACCTATGCAGCAACACGTCTTTGGACTGTGGGAGGAAACCAAAGTGTTCGGCGAAGACCCACGCGGACACGGGGAGAACATGCAAACTCCACACCCGAGCCAGGATTCGAACCGGCGGTGCTTCTTGCTGTGAGGCGGCAGCGCTACTCACCGCGCCACCGTGCCACCGTGCCGCCCCCTCTAGCAGGCTTCAATAATACTTGTGTATTCTAGGTGGCAGCAGAGGTTTACAAATAAGAGCTCCAAGAATACTCTGCCAAACACATGGCCAAAGCAAGCTTCTCTCAGTGCTGTGATGCCTACGTTAATAGCACATCATTGAAATCGCTTCTTCTTCTTTGCGATTCTTCGAAGCACGATGGTCAGCCTCTGGACATCGTTGTCTTTCAGCTCGGCCTCGAAGTGTTTGGTAGAATTCGCAGGTAATACCAAGTATTACCTGACAGGGATCGCGACGTGAACGCTTCTACCTTGACCCCCATTGAAATCGCTGAAGTTTCATAGAAGTAATCGATAAGTCTGAAGTGAAGCTGAAATCATACGTAAAAGCCTTTTATTCTTCCATCCATCCATTTTCTAAACCGCTTGTCCTGGTGAGGGTCGCGGTGGCAGCAGTCCAAGGAGAGTGGACCAGACATCCTTTTCCTCAGCAACAGATTCCAGCTCTTCCTGGGGGGATTCCCAGGCCTTTTATTGTTGTGCAGTTAAAATTCACCTATACGGGATTCGAATCCGGTAACCCTAGGCGCGGACATGAACACGTACTTACAAACAATTATTTCCTAATACAAATAGCCATTTCTCTTTTCTCTCTAAATCTCTCTCTCTCTCTCGCCTCTGTTGTCATCTCACTGGCATTTTATAAACGGAGAGCGGAGGGAGATGATCGCTCAACAACCATTTCTGCCCGGGGTGTGCGATGCATCAGCGCCACTGCTGAAAAATACTCACACACGTTTAATTTGAAAAGTAGGTCGCTGTAGATATTTACAGAGATGCTGTATACATTGTCTCTGACTTTACTCTCAAAAGAGGCTTATTTAGTAACTTCAATGCCTCGAAGGGGGTCAAGGTAGAAGCGTTCACGTCGCGATCCCTGTCAGGTAGTACTTGGTATTGCCTGCGAATTCTACCAAACACTTCGAAGCCAAGCTGAAGGACAACGATGTCCAGAAGCTAGCCGTCGTGCTTCGAAGAATCGCAAAGAAGAAGAATGCCTCGAAGAGCCTTGGGTGGGGGACTGGGACTCGATCCATTTCTAGAAATCTGGCATGCTGTTGCTTTTCTGGATGAATAGTTTACTCAGGAATGCGAGATCATTTCCCCCGTATAATGAATTACAGCTTAAAGCGGAATTTAACAGCTTTAATTCTAGTCACTGCCTGCCTTCTTCGCAGCGTATTATAGCGCGCCCTTTGATTTTTGCATTGCTCAAAGCAACCTTTTAAATAGAGTGCTGGCACTGTTTTAAAACATGCCTTTAGCGGGGCAGGAACGCACTTAGGCCGTGTTACACGCCGCACAGCCGCCTTGTAAATCCACTGCTGGATGATAGCCTCCTCTTGCTTCACCACGCCGGTCAGTGCGGGTTCGTGAAGACAGACACGGGATGGGACGCCAGTCCATCACGGAACACCGGAGACAATTTTAGTCAATTAACCTATGCCAGCTGCATGTCTTTGGACCGTGGGAGGAAACCGGAGTACCCGGCGAAAACGCCACGCGGACACGGGGAGAGCATGCAAACTCCACACAGAAAGGCACCCGAGCCGGGATTCGAACCCGGTCCCTTCTTGCTGTGAGGCGGCAGCGCTACTCACTGCTCCGCCATCGTGCTTTGCAGAGCAAATCACCAATTTCGTAAAAATCCCAACTGTTCGGTGAAACGCAATAATCTGACAGCAACATCGGCCAACATCCCGCTCACGTTTCAATTTTTATTCTTTTGGTCTTTATTAGTTGTTTTTTTTTCTATCGTTGTTGACATGCCGTTTCTCTCCACGTCCCTTGTGCAGCGCTTTGTGACCCTCGGGTGAAAGGCGCGCAATACAATGCTATTTTTTAAAATATATTATTACCTTGATCCTGTGATGCGACCGTGATAAATGCGTTGGTTCCCATCGCTACTGGCTCTCCACTGAGCGGGACCCAACACACTGAGCGGGACCCAACACACATGTTGAGCGGGACCCAACACACGTACACACACACGTGAGCACACTGGCGGCAAACGCCAAGTCTAGCGGCGAGCGTCCAGCTTGCTCCTACCGAGGGTTCTCTTTCGCAACACGGGCCTCGGGCTGACTGCCCTCTCGGTCGGTCTCGCGCCCCGCAGGTCCGCCCGCTCGCTCTGCTCCGCGCTCCGCATTCATTGTACGCAGGTTTTGGGGCATGCCGCGAATTCCAGGAATTTCCAAAGATTGACCCTCAGTCGCTGCTGGTTAATAGGGCCCGGCGTTTATTGTGTCGAGGATTCCTGGCTTGACGGACTGTGAGGGCCTTCTCGCAGAGCTGTCTACCTAGGGGAATACAGGTCACCTCTTTCCTGCAAGTGGGTTTGGTGCTTCTCAGGACAGCCTGCAAACCCAACCGGATGTCCACGTAGTGTTGGTGGTGTTGTTGATGTTGTTCGGAATTTGTCCCGTTTTTGGAATTTGTCGATGCACTTGAATGGTGTGTTCGGTAGTAATAATAATAATAGCATTTATAGAGCGCCTTTCACCCGAGGGTCACAAAGCGCTGCACAAGGCTGTGGAGAGAACGGCATGTCAGTAACATCAGGATAGATAAATGTCTTCACCCCATACAGTTGGTATTTAAGCTGGAAATGTTGAGCTACATAACTCTTTTTAACAGTTGTCCCGCGGGGAGGGATAAGCAAGTTACAGCATCTCAAGGCACCGACGGCAATTTAGTTAGGACAATTAACCTAGGCGGCATGTCATGGACTGTGGGAGGAAACCGGAGTACCCAGCGAAGGCCCACACGGACACGGGGAGAACATGTAAACTCCACACGATTTGGCCTGCTTACTTAAATTGTCCCCGGTGCCCTGTGATGGACTGGCGTCCCATTCTGCGTATAGCCCTGCCTTGCGCCATGTGTCTGCCGAGGTAGGCGCCAGCTCACCGCGACCCTGTACAGGATTAAGCGGTTATGAAAATGGATGGATGGATGGATTTACGTCACTATTAACCCTTCACGCGATGGCTTTTCAAAACGATCGGCTAGCCAAGATATTTGTTTTCTTTCAAGAAAGCGATACGAGCCGGAGCGCTTCAAACGCACTCACACCGTCCGCGATAACGCGCTACCCTCGAGCAAATGCTCGGGAATCAATTAATTAGCACAATTACAGAACCCTCGTTTGTCACATGTCAGTATACACTGCGTGGCCTTTTTGAGCTCTGGTCATGCGTCTGAAATGACGCCATGCCAAGACGCTGGCAAGCTCTTGCCAAAGGGACCTCACGTGGAAATTTTGAAAAAAAAAAATGTTGAAAAAAAAATAAGTCTACATAGGCATGCTGTCAACACAAATATTTGCGTGGGAATGGCGCCGGGAAGCTGCCACCTACTTTATTACCGCGGCTAAGTAGGTTCGTTGTCCTTTTTAGAGCGCTGGCATTTCTGCCCGCCGCCGATTAAATGTCCACCGTGGGTTTCTAGCGCCGGGCGTTGGCTCGGACGATTGTCGCCAAGAGCTGCGAGAAACATCGGGGCACGGCGCTAAAGCGCGATACAACAAGGCGTTCTTCAGTCAGACAGTTTTTTTTTTTAGCTGGAAGGAATCGTTGAGCTGTGTAGCTCTTTTTAACAGTTGTTCGACAGGGGGGGGGGGGTCAGCAGGTTACCGGTATCTCAGGGCACCGGCGGAAATTTTAGTCGGGACGGTTAACCTAGGCGGCAGCATGTGTTTGGGCTGTGGGAGGAAATCGGAGTACCCGGCGAAAATCCGCGCGGACACAGAAAGGCACCCGAGCTGGGGATCGAACCCAGGGGTTTCCTGCTGTCAGGCGGCAGCGATACTCACCGCACCACCGCGCCTACGCATTATTGCGATCGGTTTTTTTTTTAAACAGATATTTTATTTTAAACATAGTTTAACAAAGACACGCTCCCAGGTTAATTGGCCTACTGAGAAAATTGCCCCAGGTGCCCTGCGATGGACTGACGTCCCATCCTAGGTATAGCCCTGCCTTTCGCCCTGTGTCTGCCGGGATAGGCTCCGGCTCACCGCGACCCTGTACAGGATTAAGCGGTTTCTGAAAATTGATGGATGGATAGTATAACGAATAAACGAGCCGCGGTCTGCGGATGAATCACGGGAGAATTGGCGAATTACGCAGAAGAATGAGTACAGTGTGCATTTTTTTTTCCAGTATTCTCCGTTCAAAAACGAATCAGCCCCCCCCCCCCATAATAATAGTTGAAAAAAATATTTAGCTATCATAAAAGTACGGTTTTCATTACGTCGCACATGAGGCGATGTAAGCTCGGAAAGTTGTCGGCTGAAAACCCCGAGCTTGGCCCCATCTACTGTGCAGCGATCACTGCCGAGTGGCAGGAGACCCTCACCAAGAATGTTAAGCTGCCTTTCGGCAATCATCGTAACGCTAATATCAATTGTCAACACGCGCGGAGCACCAACACCACGTCTGACACGTGCTCACGTGGAATTGAAGTGCAGCTTCACCCGTGATGTGCCGAGCTGAAATACAACGATGTCCAGAGGCTGACCGTCGTGCTTCGAAGAATCGCAAAGAAGAAGAAGACCCGTGGATGTGCCAACGTCGCGTATATTGTCGCCAGCAGCGGCAGGAGCCATGCTCATTCCACTGCTGGGTGAAAGCCTCGCCAAGTTGCCACCAACTTTGAGGATCTCGCGATGCGATAATCCGGTTTCGCTGCTCCGTCTCTGCGCCGGATGTACTTAAGGATGCGTTCATGCCTCCTAGGCTGCCACTAGTTTGTTAGTCTTGACTGTCGGCCATCATCAGATGTAGTGACGTATGCTGCCCAAGATCAGTTAAGGTTTACGATTTTAATATTAACGTGGCCTCAACGTGCATATGGCCTCCAACCGTCTGGGCAAGGCACTATTGGTCAAACATCACGTTGCAAAAGCTTTCTGAAAACGGGCCTTGAGGCTCATCAAGACACTGCGGTTTCCTCCCGCAGTCCAAAGACATGCTGCTGCATAGGTTAGTTGACCTGCGGACTAAATTGCCCATGTGCCCTGTGATGGACTTGCGTACTATTCTGGGTATAGCTCTGCCTTGCGCCCTGTGTCTGCCGGGATAGGCTCCGGATCACCGCAACCCTGTACAGGATTAAGCGGTTTATGACAATAAATGGACGGATGGATCTATGTCCAGCATGTATTTGTGCTGTAAAACTCAATGCATTTTAATATATAGTAATTTATTAACGAGATTGATACCGAACTTGACTTTAAGTGACCATCGCACACCGCATTCCACCTTGTTTACAATTGATACTCATCTTGAAACAACGTTTTAGACGAACGTGTTACACACTCGGACCAATATCGCCCGCGGGGCATCTACATTGCTGGTTTTAACACAATCAAGATAACAACGTGTGGCCTTGCCAATCCACTACTGGAGGAAGGCCTCGAATGCTGGGGGACCTGTTTGACCATACCTCACCACACTGGTGGGAAACGGTGAAGAGGGGTTGCCCAAGGTGGGTTGAGATATCACTCGCCACCGATCTTATCCCTGGCTGGGAGTCTTAACTCACCTCGCCTTGTCTGTGGAGCAGCGCGCTAACCACTGCACCACCGCTCCCCCGTAATCAAGATCGGTGGATAGATGCCAAAGACGGATTAACTGCAATCGATGCGGAGATCGGCTGCAATCGTCCGCCTCACCTCAAGCCCCACACACACGCACACGCTGCGTTGTTGTGTAAACATCGACATAATATTAACTCGACACACTGCTCAGTGTTGTTTAGTTCGACACCGTCATTAGGTGCTATTTAGTGCCATATCCAGGACACATGCTTCATGTTAAGAACACGCGCCACTATATATTGAAGTTTTTATTTAAAGATTATGCGTGCTGGTGCACCACATAGGTTTTTGTAAAATGTATCCGTCCATCCATTGTCAGAAACCGCGTAATCCTGTACAGGGTTGCGGTGAGCCGGAGCCTATCCCGGCAAACACAGGGCGCAAGGCAGGGCTATAACCCTAATGGGACGCCAGTCCATCACAGGGCACCGGGGGTAATTTATTCCGCAGGCCAAGTTTATTTTGAAACAAAATGCGTATCTGTTGCTTCTTGCCATGCACACAAAAACAAACACAAAGATCCCCCGTATGGAATTAACAGACTTTTGGGGAAGAGCTGTTTGCGAGCACCTATGGAGGCCAGCACAGGACACGATGGGGTGGGTGGCTAGCTCCACACCCGTCCGCCTTTGTCTCCCTAGTGGTAATCTTTACCAATTGCACCATGTGCTCATTCGTGTCTGCGTCAACCTCAAGGAGGCCCAGGACCGGTTCATAAAATCCTCACTGATCTTGGCCGTGAGCGGGAATCTAACTGTGGTTTCTGGTTTCAGAACTCAGCACGCTAACCACTGCGCTACCACTCCTCACACGCCCCACGAAGACAAATACTGTATAACAAAGATCCCCGCTATAGACTTAACAGATAGCAGGGTCAAGTGCTGTTGGCGAGCACTCACACACCCACACAACCCATGCATACAAACGGTGCTTTTATTAAATGACATTTCCAGCGATGCAATGGGCTGGTTGAGATGCTCTGAAGGCACTTGGTCAATGGGACGGGCAAGCAATGCTAGCTGGAAGCCACAGCCCACCTCTTGCAACACGATCTCGCGTCTGTTAAGCGACGAGTTCACATTTAATGGCCTGCCGGTTACTTTGGCCTTACACTGGTATTTGACCCACAGTCCGTCTTAAATGTCAAAGCACCATACTCTCTTCATTAGGAGGAGCGTGCAATCATCCATCAGACAGGATGCCAAGTGGTCGCGCACACAACTGGTTCGTTGAACAAACAGAAGTTACATTTCAGCATTTGTCCTCATCATGTTGCTATTGTCGATGTATCTATGCTCCGTTGATTATGCTTTCCACTTAAGACTATCGTAAAAACACGCTTTCTCTTTTCCAACAATTTAACATGCCATTCACTCGGACGGTGAATAGCTCTGCACCACCGTGCTGCAGTCTAGAAACGTCTACATTTGCACTCAATAGGTATAATGATCGGGCCAATCGTGACTCTTCAATGTGATTAATATATTCCTTTTCACGAGGGCAGGTGCCCCGTCGCCAAAGCTGGGGAGCGGTGGCTCAGTGGTTAGCGCGCCGGGCTACGAACCTGGCAGCCCGCGTTCAATTCACGCTCACGGCCAACGCAATTTTCTGAACCGGTATCGGGCCTCCCCTAGGTCGACTCAGCCGCAAACGAGTATTTAGTGCAGTGTGTGAACATCGCCACCGGAGAGACAGAGGCAGCCGGGTGTGGTGCTGGCCACCCAGTCCCTCGCGTGCCGTGCCGGCCTTCAAAGGTGCTACTCGCTTACGGCACTTGACCCTACAGTCTGCTAAGGCTATACGGGGGGGGGGGGGCTCTAGCTTAAGCTGCCTCCGTTCCATCCGATCCCACGACCCCCTCTTCACCTCGTAACGCTACACTCCACACGAGGGTTCTTCACTTACAGCCATAGGAGGGGAGCTAAGGGGACTTCCCGTTGCCTTTTTGCAACAGTGATTTTCTAGGGTGGCACCGTGCCTTCAGTCAGTCAGTCAGCTTGTCCATAGTATATCACTTTTTACGTGTTAGGTCACGTAATAAAATAAGTGTCGTAAACCGGCCTCCACCCGACATAGCCAATTAGTAAGATCATTGGACCATTTTGCCGTTGTACAAAAAATGTAGAAAATACGAGGTTTTACCCTTTCCGTTAATGAGAAAACAGTGTTAAAATATTTAAACACTAAGTGGACATCTTTTTGCAACGGTGGGAGCTGGGAGGAGCCTTTTCAAAAAGGTGTCCACTTAGTGTTTAAACATCTTAACACTGTATTCTCATTACCGGAAAGGTTAAAACCGAATTAGTAAGGTTTGTCACGTGAACAAAACCGTGCCGATTCGTGATGAAGCTGATTGCAAGTTGCAACGCTCAGCGAAACGTCGTACCTTCATTGTAAATGCTGTGGGTTCGTTCTCTCGCATACCGGCACGTATCACTCATTGCTGATTTGTACTCTGGCCGAGAATCTTATAGATGCCGATGATGATACAATCTATAACGCGTGCAAATTGTACACGACAAACAGTGTGAGACATGATCGCATGCCAGTTCCCGGCTTGGAACTTGTAAAATGCGCCTGCGAGGCTAGTGAAGTGAAAACGTGCGCAAAGTATATTTCGTCTGCCCGCGTTTCACTTCCACAGTGAGCAGCGATGAATGAATGAGATGAATGACCGATAAGAGTGTTCCGTCGATGTGATTGCGACGCTGGACTCTGACCGGCTCAAGGTGGAGGCGACGCGCACGAGATGCCGCACCTGTAGTCGTACACGTGGCGTGCGAACGTGACTTTCACTTGGGGACTGGAGTTACATCTCCGGCTATATAGATTGTCCATTCAACAATCCATTATCTGAAACCGCTTAATCCCGTACAGGCGTACAGGGTCGCGGTGAGCCGGAGCCTATCCCGGCAGACACAGGGCGCAAGGCAGGGGTATACCGAGGATGGTACGACAGTCCATCGCAGGGCACCTTGGGCAATTTACTCGGTAGGCCAATTAACCTGGCAGCATGTGTTTGGACGGTGGGAGGAAACCGGAGTACCCAGCGAAAACCCACTCGGACACGGGGAGAATATTTAGTGAGCAGGCCAATTAACCTATACAGCAGCATGTTTTTGGACTATGAGAGGAGACCGGAGTACCCGGCGAAAACCCACACGGGCACGGGGAGAACGTGCCAACTCCCCACAGAAAGGCGGCTCCCGAGCCGGGAATCAAACCGGTGGGGCTTCTTGCTGTGAGGCAGCATCGCTACTCACTGCGCTACTGTTGGCCCCGTGAGTGGATTAAGCCTCATTTGGGACACACGGTAACCTCAGCATCAGTACCCACCCATTCGCGGCCCGTTGGAACGCCAAGGTGCCATTTTACTCGAAGCGTGCCAGGACAAGAGTGGCCTCAAGCTTCACAACGACAAGTGCACGTGACGGGGAGCGGGGATAAAAGCCTTTAAGAAGTACAAAGGGGACATTTCTCACTTACTGCCTTTTGATATTTCACATTTGGACTATCGGGAATCACCACTGCTGTCACCGCGACCCTCACCAGGACAAGCGGTTTAGAAAATGGATGGATGGATGGAATCACCATCATCAAAACATCACCGTCATCGCCACGACGTCAATCGTGCCTCGTCGTTCGCAACACTCACGTTTGTCGTCAACATGACGCGACGCGTTGCTGGTTTGCATTGTAGTCATTAACACACCGCAGCTTAAAAAGTAAATAAATTTAGAGCATAACCTACGATAGTAAATTAGATTACCATTGTGTTCGTTACGGGTGAGAACACGTGCAAGGGACTGGCCGTGTCTAAGGTTTATCATGAGTGTATTGAGAGTAGAAAATACCCAATGAGTTTGTAAGCTCTGGAATCGCGACGTGAACGCCTCTACCTTGATCCCCATCTCTAACACTGATAGAGAGATAGATGTGTATTATTACAGCAGAGAATATCCAGTGAGCTAGCAAGCTCTGGAAGCGGGATTCCTACGATGATTTATCCGTGGCTGCAGATTGGTTATCTCTCAACCTCTCATACAGCGAACCGTGAAAACCTACACCATTACGCGACGCTAGGTTTGGGATGACAAGACACAACTTCACACTCTGCCGATGTCCTGTCACGTCCTGAGAAAAATGTGACTGACTGCCTCTGTGAAGGCGTCGAGATGTTGTCTCGTGGGAAGCGGGGGATTCATACCGGGATATCCTCGCATCACCCCGGAGGCTCCGAATTTTAACAAAACGTGTCGCCTCGTGAGCGCGTCTCGCCTCCCCCCGCATTACGAACGGTGTGTTTTGCGATTTCCATGAATCTCACTGCAGTCTGAACGGAGACTCATCCGTAGCATTGGGTTAAATAGGTCGACGCCGTTTATGAAACGGATCACGTTAGCTCTCTGATGTGTGTTCAGGTTGGACTGACGTGCGTTCAGGCTGGAGTAACTAAGCTTGTTCCTTTGCGGTTCCTGAAGAATCACTTGGCATGCGGAGCGAAACGTCGGCCAGAATGTTGAACAACACACGCAGCACAACCCCAGACCACGGTCGATACCTCTGCATCACAACCGTGGCAAACCTGCGCGGCAGTATCACAGCCAGCATTACTGAAGAGAGCCTTTACGAGGCTGAATGCACTTTAGCACCCACAGTCTCATTCACAGAAAGCATTATCAATTAAAATTATGTTATACTCTACGTTTACTTTTCAATACGATATAGACATTTCGATTCGCTGTCAACGTGTGAATCTACAATGCTGAGCGATGAGGTTTCCACGTGGTTTTACTGTGTTTGTTTACGGGTTCGTGTCAAGGACCGGTAGATGGCACCCACAGCCGCATATCTGGCTTCTGCTGAACGTTGCTAAAGACCCGGGTGGTAATCATTACCTTTACGAACTGTACACGTATGTAATACTACCGCGGTAATTCATTCAGTATCAATACCCGCTTAATGTCGTATAGGGTCGCGGTGAGCCGGAGCCTATCCCGGAAGACACAGGACGCGAGTCAGGGCTATACCCTGGATGGGACGCCAGTCCGTCGCGGGGCACCGGGGGCAGTCTAGTCAGCAGGTCAATTCTTCTTCTTTGCGATTCTTCGAAGCACGATGGTCAGCTTCTGGACACCGTTGTCTTTCAGCTCGGCCTCGAAGTGTTTAGTAGAATTCGCAGGCAATACCAAGTATTACCTGACAGGGATCGCGACGTGAACGCTTCTACCTTGACCCCCAGCAGGTCAATTAACCTCGACAGCAGCGTATTTTTGGACGGCGGGAGGAAACTGTAGTGCCTTGCTAAAACCCATACGGACACGGAAACAACATGAAAACTGCACACGGAAAGGCACCCGGGTTAGGAGTCGAACCCAACCGCTTCTTTTTTTGTGCGGCGGCATCGCTACTCACTGTGTGACCGTGCCGCCCCTACAACACTAATAATGATAATATTATGAAGGCATCAGCTTAGAGTGAACACGAACAAGCTGCTCCGATGATGGATGGCGGCCGGAAGGTCACATCCGAAACTGTCACGACTTTAAAAAGCTTATTTAATAAAGTTTGGAATTTAGCCGGGACCCTCTCTGGTTCCTTTTTTCGTACACAAATATTTAATGAATAATACTTGATTGAGCTTTCAACGAATACGTTGAAAGTTCCGAAGACTTAAATAATGAAAGACGCGGGGCTTGCATGAACCTTGCACGTGTCCGCGTGGGTTGTCGCCGGGCACTCCGGTTTCCTTTCACAGTCCAAAGAGATGCTGCTGCATAGGTTAATTGGCCTGCTAATTAAAATTGCCCCCGGTGCCATGTGACGGACTGGCGTCCCATCTGGGGTATAGCCGTGCCTTGCGCCCTGTGTCTGCTAGGACAGGCGCCGGCTCACCACAACCCTGTACAGGATTACGCGCTTTCTGACAAAGATGATGGTGTAGTGTGGTTGCTGTCGTGTTTAGTTTATAGTTTTCGTTATTGCTACACGTAGACGCAACACCCAGTTATGACCAGAGGAACGTGCGCACCCTAAGGTCATCATTCTAACCCTTAATCAAAGGAAGTTTTGAACCTGGGGGGCAGAATATGCCACCTGATGGGATGATGGCTGAAGGTCCAGAAAAAATAATAACCTATACATTATATAAATCCTATATTATTAATTCGATAGTTGCTTTTCAAAGCTGTTCTTTTGGGATATCCGTGTCGAGCGCTCTCCCTCTCTCTTCTTCGCGACGTTTCGCCTCGCACGTTGATGACAGATTAACACATTTGAATTGCAAAGCAGAAATGCGGTGCAAAGGTAGATAGGTGCAAAGTGTCTTCGCTCTCTGTTTGTACAATATCAGTCTTATCTCTCGAGGAAAAACACGTTCGAATTCTGCTGCCGTTGAAATTGTAAATAATTCATGGTCAGATGTTGGCAGGTTATGTTCATTGTGCTCATGTGCCAAATCACCAGCAATGTGCCCAGTCTTGACAGTATTCAGAAGCTATGCAGGGTTCAGCCTGGATAGTGCTTGAATGAGTGACTGTCATGTTTAATGCAGGCATTGTGGGGGTACGTTGCCAACAGAGGACATTGCCTAAACATGCATTGTTGTACTATACTATGCTTGGGTATATATGGTCCTTTCCTTAACTGACTAGGGTGGGGGTGGTGCTAACATCTGCGGCTCCCAGAAAGAATGTCCTGCCCGAGGCGTTTTGATTCCCACCTTGGGCACGTTTATGTGTGGAGTTTATGTGTTCTCCCCCTGTTCTGCGTAGGTTTCCTCCGGGTTCTCTGATTTCCTCCCACAACTAAAAAACGCTCATTAATTAACCGGTCAATAACATCATAATATATTTAGGAGGCAGTGTCTGGCTGGTTGGCGCCAGGTGACCACCTGGCTGACTACCCCCCTCTCTGCGATTTTCTCGCACCTCTGAGTCGTTCTTGTTTTAAATTGATGCGAAAATTAATTCATATGTGCGCGTTATAAACTGTATTTATTTTCATTTACCAAAATGGTGAAGTAAGGTCAAATAACCCCAGTGATCCATATGGCACCGAGAGGCCATCATCCAGCAGTAGATTGACACTGTGAGAAAAATGTTCTTTGCGAGCTGATTACGTTACGAAATCCTGGAAGTTCAGTGGTCAGTGTGGAAACATTTTTGCGAGAATAGCCAATTGTATATTTCGAGTCTCGAGAATTTCCCTTATTTAGAGTTTTTTTTTTAATCCGAATCGCAAACGGCGCAAGTGCAAATAAAATAAGTAAATAAATGAGGGCTCGCCGAGAAATGTCTTCGGTTCATTTCACACGGAGCAGCGTGATTTATTAAAACAACCAAACAATTAGTTATCACAACAATGCACAAGATACGCTTGGCACAAAAATAAAATAGAATTAAGGCCATGAAAGAGACCGTTTGGAATTCACCAAGGAGTAAACCTCAAAGCGAGCAATTTAATTTTTTGCTCCTAACGACCGGACGCATTTGATACAGCACTGGCATTTGCGTTTGCTACACACGTGTTTATTTACATAGCAAGGGAGCCTGTCCTGATTTCCATCCTGCAGAAGGAGGGAATGCAGTCTGTGGGGGACACTGATGGAAATGGCCACCCATGCAAATCAGATAACCGTTTGGGAAGATGCCACCAGATTAGCCTGTGTACGTGCAAGTGCTATCGGAGAGCGCCCACGGAGCTCTGTGGTGACTGGAGAGAGTTTGTAAACAATGTGAAAGAGTCGGGCGTTTCAGTGAGAAACTTGTGAGAAAGTGTTCTAAAAAGTTTGTCGTTCGCCTCCACCGCTGTCGTTATAATACTATTAATAACAGATTCACACAACGCCGGCTATATTCGTAACAGTGCTGTGTGCGTGTGGTTTTTTGTATGTAGCGCAAGATTTCACTTGCGAGTGATTTATGTTTTAAGCAACTGTCGCTCACCGAAAGCTGTTTTAGTTCGTCAACCTTGAACTTAATTCGCGGTTTTAACCGTTTTGCAATTCCATGTCACGTACAGTATGTGTTCCTTACACGAGTTTGAGATTTGTTTTCCCCTCCCTGCTGTCTGTCATCGATAGCCGTAATTATAGCAAACCAAAACCGCAATATTAGTTGGTAACCATCGCCTCGGCATGATTATTATAATAATAAAAAAGTTTAGGTTTCCGAAGATTTATCGCATTCAAACTTGAGACGAAAATTTTACCTCACAGCCGCGGTTCTTGGACTTAATACCCATGAACGTTGCCTCCACACCTACCCACTCTGCTGATAAAGTACCAATCCGCCGCGTAATCAGCAAATAAATCTGTGTATAAAATCTCTAACGGCTTCAGTGGTCACCCAGAATTTGCAATAACAGTCTGCGACCTCTCCACGTGTGTATGTGTGTGTGTGCAAAGTCTGACGGAAAAAAACCCCACAATATTGGCATTTTAAATTGCATGCTCACTAATGTGCACGATTTCTGTCGCATCGGAATGTGGACTTTCTACCACTGGCTGGGCCACCAGCAGAATTTGAGCGTCGCACAATCGCTCAAAAAACACACGGTGACTTTTCTCAACAGTTTGATTCCGTTCGGTCACTCTTTGTCAGAAACCGCTCAATCCTGTACAGGCTCGTGCTGAGCCGGAGCCTGTCCCGGCAGACACGGGGCGCAAGGCAGGGTACACACCCAGGATGGGACGCCAGTGCCGCCCACAATTTTATCAACACAAGTGTGAGGCCCCATATAAGCAGGCATTGTATTGTACGAATCTGGGATTAAACCCATTGTGTGTGGAGTGCCGTGCCCGTGGCTGCAGCCTGCCGTGTATTGTTTAAACGCGTAAAACGATAAGCGCTAGACGGATGTGACTCCTACTGAATAGAATTTTCATGACACACTTCCTATGGGCTGTGAACTAATCATACAACGTGTGTATTTTATTTCTCGGTGCTGCACAAAAATGGGAAAATGCAAGTTTATAAATGTTGAGGAAGCATTCTTAAGTATTATGTAAATAGTGATGAACAATGTTACGTGAAGTGGCGCATCAGACTGTGTTGGAAGTCGTACGTGCACAAACGGCTACATTTAATTTTTCCTGAACAGTAAAGTGGAATTTGCCTTTGTGATTTTCTTTGTGAGCGTTACGTAAATCGTTGTTTTCTGCGGAATCTAAAATAACGTTATTTGAAGGTAACCAATATTTGTTTTCCAATTGTGGCGTTAAATCTACTGTTTCCATAGTAATGTGCTGAATTACGAACATTCTTAGCCAATGTGTATGGCCTTTAATAATGAAACAAATGGCACGAAAATCAGAGCGTACCAAGAATTAAGCTTTATCATAAAGGAAATGTATGGTCCTCAGTTGAAATCAGCTGAGCCAAGTCTTTATTATTCGTTGGCACGACTCCATCACATTGCAGGAACTCAATTATCTGCCGCTTGCATGTTGAAGCCTGGATGCCTCCCGTGCAATGTGTATGGGCCCGATTGGCTCAGCCTCCTCTGCCAGAGACTGTCAGACATTCCTCACTAGTGATGGAAGCTCATTGGATGGCTCTCATATATTAAAAGCTAACTGACAATGCCTGGTAACTAAGGTTGCAAAATGCTCTGGTTTCCCCAGGACAATGCTGTTTATGAGATAGCTGTCCTGGGAATGTTGTAGGTCTTTTGGGGTCATTAAAGGTACAGTACTAGCAGAGTACACGCCTCCGGAGAGAAGTCACACATTCAATAATGGTATTGGTCAAACATCATGTTGCAAAAGCCTTCTTTTGCAACATGACCCTCGGGTGAAAGGCGCTCTATAAATGTTATTTTTATTTATTTGGTTAATTGGCCTGCGGACTAAATTGCCCCCGGTGCCCTGTGATGGACTGGCGTCCCGCCCTTGGTATAAGCTATGCCTTGCGCCCTATGTCTGCCGGGATAGGCTCCGGCTCACCGCGACCCTGTACAGGATTAAGCGGTTTCTGAAAATGAATGAATGAATGAATATTATTATTATTATGAAAACGGGCCTTGAGGCTCATCAAGGCACTGCGGTTTCCTCCCGCAGTCCAAAGACATGCTGCTGCATAGGTTAATTGGCCTGCGGACTAAATTGCCTCCCGGTGTCTTGTGATGGACTGGCGTCCGATCCTGGGTATAGCCCTGCCTTGCGCCCTGTGTCTGCCGGGATAGGCTCCGGCTCTGACAATGGATGGATGGACTATTTAAATATGCCTCAAACGTTGTTGTTTTTTATGAGGACTAGCAGAGTACCCGCCCCAGGGGCGATCTTCCTGCAAGCGTGTAACACGTTCTTCCGACGTCTCTTGGTGGTGATGTTTTCTGCTGACATGACTGCTTTGACTTGAATTTCTTGCCGATATCGTTTTGGGAATATTACTGGCCCTCTCAGTTTTCAGAAGAGTAATCAATAAGTGGACATAAGAAATAAACGCCTCGGTGTGGTACAGATAACATGCGTGCTTAAGGTGAAGGGTTCAAACCCAGTACCCGCAGTGTGGAACAATACACCACTAAAGACAATGTATTTACATATCAAGGGGGTCCTCTATACATGGGATCATATGGAATACATAGGGAACGAGATAAAGAATTAAAAAGTTGAGACATTTACTTCATTCATAACATTTATTCGATATGTTGCCCGTTGTTATTATCATTAATACACACTTGAATTCTGTCAAGATGTCAGCTGTTACTTCACAATAAGCCTCCTTTTACTTCCATTTATATAATAAAAGCGTTTGCTAATAGTGATATATTAATTATACATTTCACAACCGGTATATGAATGGCAGAGGGAGTGCACTTTGGTTTGTAAAAAAAAAAAATCCAATTTAAATTGTAAACATTGAAAAAATGTCGAAGCCATAAAGCGGACAGTGAATGTCTGAACATGAAAGTGGACTGGCTGAGTGTAATGTATATGTAAGGCGTGTTCACAAATATGTACAGTAATGTGTTTAGCCACAGGCAGGTTCGTTAGCAGTACAATGCCAGGCTGCACTGAGAGGCTGGTGGCATAACAATCTATTACTCTTCATCTCAAGTTTCGCTTTTAAATTTTATTTAATTATCCAAAGGGATTGGGTGTCAGGCTCCCAGACGGCACATTTCCCTGTTCCGTAGGTCGACTTAACCGATGAGTGATAATTTCACTCGACGAAAATGTTCCACGTTAGACATCCGCGTGTATTTGTGGCATTCCCACGTGGCACAGCGACCCTTTAAATCTATGTCCAGATTGTTTTTGTTTGCGATGGGAACCTACTTATTGGAAGCCTCGCCTAAAAAACTAATGAACATTTAGCTGCTGAGCACAATCTCAGATGATGCTCCGATACAGTGGTTAGGGCGGCACGGTGGCGTAGTGGGTAGCACTTCCGCCTCACAGCAAGAAGGTCCCGGGTTCGAATCTCGGCTCGGGGTGCCTTTCTGTGTGGAGTT
>JAZEWU010000027.1:2719609-2731387 GCA_036362915.1 Geotria australis | reverse complement strand
TAATTCATCCACCGAACAAAAATGCTGCAAAGTTTGCTCCCCTATGCCAGCAAATATACAATCCACAAACCCAGAATAGTGTTCCATTCAATAACCGCGCTGTCCGAGCCAGTAGTCCACCGCAATTGGAAGCCCTCGACGTGAAAACAAAACAACCTTGGGCTGTATTTCCAAAACCATCGCCTCCTCGAATTGTTTGTTGGCAGCGTAAATAGGCTCTCTGTTCGCCTTTATGATATTTGTTTGTGTTATTACTCCTGCCGCTCCTGTAGCTTACCAACCACTCCTCTGGGGGGGGGGAACTCGCGACTCCGCGGTGTAATTTAAACTCACGTACTCGGCACACGCAGAGCTCAGTTTTCAAAACGCAGCGTTGGAGACATTGCTCCGTCGCGATGCGAGCTCGCTATTGCCACGAGCGTTTCGCTGTCTCGCACAATAGAATCTGCCGGCAATGATTGGACACGTTTGCGCGTCGTCTCTGTGAGTTGCCGCGTTGTACCGCGTGTTGTTCTTTGGCGTGATATCCGGCAGGGTGGCGCGGTGGTCATATCTGCGCCTCACAGAAAGGCGGTTCGGATCCCGCTTCGGGCGCCTCTCTGTGTGGGGTTTGTGTGTTCTCTCCCCCTGCTCTGCGTGGGTTCCCTCCGCGTTCTCTGGTCTCCCTGACACAACACCTGACCGTTTGGCAGAAGTGTGTGGGTGAGTGGGTTTCCCCCCCCCAAAGTCCAAAGCCATGCTGCTTAGGTTAGTTAATTGCCCTGACTAAATTACACCTGTGGTGCCTTGAGATGTTGTAACTTGCTTACCCGTCCCGGCTGGACAACTGTTAAAAGGAGCCACACAGTTCGACGTCTCCTTGCAGCTTAAACGCAAACCGACTGACCTAGCCGGTACTGTGGCTGGGAATGATCTCGCTACACCAATCCGCTCACGTACCCTCGAATTCGATTCGATTCTTCGAAGCGTGATGGTGATATGACAGTTTCCCATTGCAACAAGCTCCTCTTTAGTTGCAGACAGTCCCTCAACATTCAGAGATACAATAGTCAGCGCAGGCCTTAAAGGCGGCGGGCATTGGCCTCTCTTCTTGCTCCAGACTGAGGGGCTTCTGGAATCCGTTGAGCTTCTGGACATCGTTGTCTTTCAGCTCCTCGGCTTCGAAGTGTTTGGTAGAATTTGCAGGTAATACCAAGTATTTACTTGACAGGGATCGCGACGTGAACGCTTCTACCTTGATCCCCTGTTGGCCCTCAAGGTGCGTGAGATATGCCGCTCTGCGTCCTCCAATGTTAACTGGAGGGGCCTTTGTGTGCTGTGTGTATTGGCGCCGCGTGGCCCCGCGCTTAGCAAGTGGCGGAGGGTTGGAGACAGACAGGGGCCAGACTTGAGAGGGAGGGGAAACCCACGGCATAGTTGAAGGAACGCCAAGTGCTCCGTGGCTCTCCTCAGCTGAGAGCCGTCGGCAGAGGCAGCCTTCTGCAGGGAATTCCAATGTTCTGCAATGTTTCGATATTTTTACGTTCACCTGACTCACCTTATAACACTTGATTTTTTACAGAAAAAATCATCTCTGCTGCTCTCCCAGTCCTGAGTGTGAATCTTGACCACAGTGGAGGCCGATTTAAATGCTGTTGACGTTTTCTTTTAGTGAGCTTATAAAATTATTATTTGTGCTTGTGCACCGTCCCCAACGCAGCAGCAGCATTAGCAGCGTCGACAAACAATCTGTTTAACATCTAAAGAGAGATAGTCTGCTTCATGCCGCGCAGGGGTGGAATTTGAAAAAAGAAATCACTCTGGGAACGTGATACCCTTAAGAGACGGGTAGTCTCGGGCTCCTTCCCCATACAAATGCGAGTTTACGAGAACGCATTTCTGTGACTTCTGACATGTAAACCAACCATCCAAGTTCAACACCATGGGAGGCCTAATAGGTTCCCTGTTTTTCGAATTCGATTCGAATTTTCGAAGCGTGATGGCTACACGACAGTTTTCCATTGCAACAAGTTCATTAGTTGCAGACAGCCCTTCAACATTTAGGGATATAATAGTCAGTGCTGGCGGGCATTGGCCTCTCTTCTTGTTCCAGACTGAGGGGCTTCTGGCACCTGTTGAGCTTCTGGACATCGTTGTCTTTCAGCTCCTCGGCTTCGAAGTGTTTGGTAGAATTTGCAGGTAACACCGAGTGTTACTTGACAGGGATCGCGACGTGAACTCTTCTACACTGACAGGTTGCCTGTGATACGTTCACTCTGAGAACGGCGTTGCCGTGTGCCGCGCGTTGCCCATCGCACGTCGACTCCCCGGCACGGGATTTTTCCCGTTCAGTTCGGCGTCAGTGTGGCCGGGCTGCCGCAAAAGCCGCTTCCTGCAGCGGGCCAGACAATCCCATCTAATCGGCAGCGTATCGGTTCGTGAGCTCAGAGTAACAGGAAAGTTTCGGCCACCCGTCACCAATCGTCGGTGACACATACGTTCCCACGACGTTACGTCGAAATTCCTGCTTAGTCTCGCGAAAATAAAAAATCCAGGGAGGCGTTTCACCGCCGTTTGCTTGATGCAACGCACGAGGGTGTTTTTTGTAAACACGGCAAAGAATGTAGGAATTGACGCGAGCCGCGTAGGAAAGTTCTATTTGTCATCGGCGGTCGCGAACTGACAATATCGCACCCGTGAACTCGCCGGTGACATGGTCCCCAGTAAATGAAGGCTGGTAATGATGATGATGATGGTGATGATATGGTTGAGGCAGTGGGCGGCACGGTGGCGTGGTGAGAAGCGCTGCCGCCTCGCAGGCTAAAAGGGACCAGAGTTCGATTCCCGCCTCGGGTGCCTTTCTGTGTGCAGTTTGCATGTTCTCCCTGTGTCTGCGTGGGTTTTCGCCGGGTACTCCGGTTTTCTCGCACAGTAGAAAATACATGCTGATGCTGCTGCTTGGGTTATTTGACTTGACTAAATTGCTCCTGGTGCCCTGCAATGGACTGACGTAGCATCCTGGGTATAGCCCTGCTTTACACCCTGTATATGCCGGGATAGGCTCCGACTCCCTTTACGGTGATTTAGCGGAAACTGATAATGAATGAAGGTTATAAGTGTGAGTCCATTTCTGCAAAAAATGCGGAAGTTGCATTACCCAGTACATGTTCATATTCACCGTACGTTGCGAGTCCACCTCTACTAACATTTAATTGTTGTTGACCATAGTTTAACAAGCACCGGTCCTTGAACCGCAATTGGAATTTTCACATTGTATGCGACGCCAGTATACGTACAAATAAAACGGGCCCCAAGCACAGCGCAAGGAATTGCATTGTAAACAATTTTAATACCCGTGACTCACTGTTTAAGAAGCCTGTAAAGTTCATATGTAGTCACAGTGTCTTTGCTGAGAAAGTGGTGCCCTTTAAAACATTGGGTGATTGTAGAGATTTAACACAGAATCTGAGTTCTGTTTGTGACAATCGAACAATAAATACGATTGGGTTAACGTTGTACTCATGTAGGTTTTCACGGCTCGATGCATGATCATTGCTTTGCGATGATGTTCTTTCTGGAATAGCTTCTTCTTCTTTGCGATTCTTCGAAGCACGATGGTCAGCCTCTGGACATCGCTGTGTCGAGTGCTTGTCCCCGTCTTCTTGTTTATGTCGCACGTTTGTTGTGTCGCAGTAATCCCGCTTCCAGAGCTTGTAAGCTCACAGGGTATTTTCTGCTGTAATAATAAACATCTATCTCTCCTTCGCGTCGTTCTGTCTCCCACGTTGGAGGCATCCTTAAGCGTTCTCAGGCTGGCTCAGACAGGCTAGACAGGCTATCCCGAAAGAAAGAACAGCTTTAGATTAAAGTTGCTCAGCGGTGCAGAGAATTCACTGAATTGTTCGTTTCTTGAGTTAACCGGCTTCAAGTATTTGATACGATGAGTTAAAAGTATACACAAGACTAAGGTATTCTGTGCAAAAAGGATATCTAAAGAAAATGTACACATTTGTAATACAATTCTTATTTATATTTCTGAAGCAGCTTTCACCGATAGATGGCAAGGCGGTGTACAAAACTAAGATTTTAAAAAATATATTTAGACCTCAAAACAACAGCACGCAGACTGATAAACACTGTAGTGATTTCAAACAAATCAAATAAATCCCCCAAATGTGAAAGTTGATATTCTTTTCTGAACAAGTTGCGTCTCGAGGCGAGTTCGTTTTAAAATCCCCCAAAACAATAACACAAACACACTCGTATCTCTACAATCCCTCACAGGCGTGAGCCTTCACCACGTCACGTGCGACACATCCCTACGACTGCTTGGCATCCGTGATGCTGCACGTGGCTTGCGTACGGAGTCCGTAATAAAACATATAATATTTTCAAACTTTCATGGCAATCAATGTTATCTGGCTTCTACACGTTTACCACGTGCGAACAGTGAGTGAGGGCTAAAAGAGTCGGGCAAAAATTGCGGTACTTAATCTCGTGTCCACTGCTGGTTACGCGGAGGTGCGTGGGGCTAGGTGCGTGGGGCTGGGTGAGCGGTCCTGGGTGCGTGGGAGCTAGGTGCGTGGGCGCTAGTCGGTTATTCCACTGTCGGGTGTTTCCAGTGAGTGGTTTGGATGTGTAACATCTGGAGCCACGCTGCGAGTATTCCGGAGCTGAAACGGCGCTCGTTGGAAATTTGGGAAATCGCTGGATTCTTGGATAACGTTGCACAGAATTTGCAAATTAAAAAGCAATTTCCGCAGCGCCTCTCTCATGTGGGATTGACATCATATCCGGCCGTGGTTTGTGCTTTTCTTGTAAGGGGGTGGCATACTTCTTGTGATACAATATTATTAATCACGCAATTAATGCGTTTTTCCAAATGTAAGTTGAACAAACGAACAAAAAACACCTTAAACCGGTAATAACTCAGCCCCCGCGTGATATCGAATGAGCCATGATGCATCAGCGTGTATTTTTGTTTTGACTCGATGATCACACGATCTTAACTCTATCGCTCGTGGACGCCAGCACGTATTCACGCACGCGCGTGTGTGTGTGAGAGAGCGTGCGAGCCTTAGGTGTGACAGTGTGAGCGTGCTAGCTCAGTGGTTAGCGCGCTGGGCTGCTAACCTGGCGACCCGAGTTCGAATCCCACTCACGACCAACACCAGTGGCGATTTTCTGAACCGGTCCTGGGCCTTCCCTAGGTCGACTCGGCCTCAAATGAGTACCTAGTGCGATGTGTAAACATTGTCACTTTGGAGGCAAAGTCGGCCGGGCGTGGTGCTGGTCACCCACCCCCTCGTGTGCCATGTCGACCTTCATAGGTGCTCGCTAACGGCACTTGCCCCTACAGTCTGTTAAGGCTATACGGGGGATCTTTGTCTTTGTCTTGAGTGTGCGTGCGCGCGTGTGAACGTGTGTGTGGGTGTCTGCGTGTCTGTCCCAATCTCGCTCTACTTTTCTTCCTTTGACAAGAATGCTGTGAATTTAAAAACCTGGCAATGACCCAGTGTTTACAGAAGCATGAAAAAGAAAAAAAATTCCATAGCAGGCGGCCCATATCCTTGTCATCTGAGACGGCGTGTGGATGGACGAACACTGAAAAACGGAAATTAGTCTTCGCTTTCCCCCCCCTTCTCTCCATTCGAATGCCCATTTTAAAGATTAAGCAAACTGTTGTCACCTCCAGTCTCAAGAATGTGGCATTTCTTTGACGGGCTGTGACCTTGCTTCAATTATCAAACACTGTTCACGTGTTTGCCCGCGAGAAGAGAGAACATATTAATGATGGGTTTCGCTTTGGGTTGTCGTGTGAGCGCTGAGAAAAGACACTCTACGAACATGCGTGGGCACCACCTCTTGGGTTTGATTATTATTATTGAATATCATTATTATTGTTGGCTTATTTAGTGTGTATTCTTCAGACGCGTCTATTTGGGAGACAGACGGTGGCTCGCTACAGTCTCCACAAAGTTCTTGATTTCACAAGTTCACAAATAACGTTTGCATAATGGTGCTGTGAAAGGCCCATGTCAAGCGATACATATTTTTTTCTAACCAATTAACGTTTGTTTTATTATTATTTGCTAGTAATTGGCAGCAGGTTTTGTCCTTGGCAAATCTGGGGGAGGGAAGAATAAAAAAAAAACATTTCTATGTGAAAACTACATTTGGCTTTTGGATCCTGTAATCTTGAAAAACCTCCCAAATTCAGACCTTCAAAAAGGCCTAGGTTGGAGAGCTAAACAAATATCGTTGGTCAGCAATTATTTTTTGTGCTAGCGGGGCCCTGTCCGACGTTGACCATTTTTGTTAAATATGATATTAAACGCCTGGGAATCCCCCCCAGGAAGAGCTGGAATCTGTTGCTGAGGAAAGGGATGTCTGGTCCACTCTCCTTGGACTGCTGCCACCGCGACCCTCACCAGGACAAGCGGTTTAGAAAATGGATGGATGGATATTAAGTTTGGTTTTAATTTCCTTCAGGCGACTCAAAAACAAGTATCCACATGCCTTAGCTAAAAACCCAAAAACTTATAAATATTATTGTCTGCCCATTTTCATTTTTTGAGTAGGGGGGCGGATGAGGGAGCTAGAGGGAGAAATGGTTCTTTGAAGCATAATTTTCACCACATTGCCGCAATTAGACTTCACGTAACGCGCTCAGTGGCTCACAGCCGGCTCTACTTATTAGTTATTTCCCTGTGCACGGGTTCTATTTGCAAACGCTAATAAACAACAACAACAAAAACTTTAAAAAATGCTTGTACAAGCTCAAGCTCTAAAGTTACGCAAATATTACAATCACCGTAATAACTTACATAAAAGCCGTGCACCGGCACTCGATGCCAAAGACCTTTTGGGAAAGTGCACGATCCGCCGCGTGAAACGTGTGTGAAAATCTACAGGGCGTGTAGTCGGCAAAGGCTCGTGTGGTAATGTTTCAAAACCGTGGGTCTTTATTCAACGACCTGTTCTCAAAATAACGTAAAGCCGCGTGCATTTTTGAGACGGTTCGTTCCACCCTCGACATTGTGTTTCAGCCAGTGGCTACACCGGCCAGGCAGAGTACAAAGACAAAGATCCCCCGTATAGCCTTAGCAGACTGTCGGGTCAAATGCCGTTATCGAGCACCTATGAAGGTCGACACGGCACAGGAGGAGGTGTGTGACCATCACCGTCTTTGTCTCCCTAGTGACGGTGTTTACACACCGCACTCGGTACTCATTTGAGGCCGAGTCGACCTCGGGGAGGCCCCAGAACCGGTTCAGAAAACATCGTCACTCGTGTTGGCCGTGAGTGCGATTTGAACGCGGGTCACCAGGTTTGTAGCCCAGCATAGCTCTAACCACTGAGCCACCGCTCCCCACACAGGCAGAGTAAGCCTTCACTCCCACACGCAACACTCCGGCAGCGTGGGGAGAGGAAGTGAAAAAAAACCGCAGCATAAATGTTCTCACATTTTGGGTTGATCATTAAACGTGCCCGAGTGTGACAAAGTCCATGGTTACGCAGCGTTATGCCTGGGAAAGCATCTCCCACAATGCTTTCATGTCTTACTCAATGCACTTGTACGTGCTGAATGATTAATCTTATTTTGTCAGGGTTTTTTTTTGGTTCACCGGTATTTTCTTTTCTTGATGAATTAAAAGTTTATCTATGGGTTTTTTTTCCTTTCTCTTTCTCTTTCATGTGACTGTACTCAGCACCTGTTGCAAAACGTCTCGCCAGCGTGGAAGTGTAGGCCAAAATACCCGTCCAGAGGGCCTCTATAAAAGCTTCCTCAATTGGAGGCCTGCACGTCTGCCAGCAGTGGCATAAATAAGCAATTGCAGGGCTGCTCCTTTACCTAAATTGATTGTAAATATGTGTACATACACCACCATCATCTAGATGGTCTTACGGATATATGGGCTAACCCCATGTTTTACTATTCTGAGAAAATATGTGTTGTTGGGAGACACGCTAGACATTGCAATACACAAAAGTGTAAATGGAATAACGTATTCATTGGTGTTAGTACTGTTTGTGTATTGCAATCAATAGCTTGTCTAACAACAACAAACGGATTTTCCCACAATAGTAAATGTTTGGCTTCGCCCATATGTCCATCGAACCCCCCGGTTCCCCGAGCGTTCTCCTTTTCAAACCCCTCCCCCAATGTGGGCGGTGACCTCGGGACCCCGCCTCCCGCTCGACTCCGCCTACATCGCAGCCCCGCCCCTTCGTTGAGTCGATAACACCTCCAAGTGTCTAGTAAATTGCTTGCTTACAATTTGCTTCGTAACCAAGGCGTGTGTGGCTTTGACCAATATTCAGAATTAAAGGGCACTCGCGACAACACGTTAGGGCACATCCGCACGAGACGTGCTGACTGTAGGGGCAATGCTGCTGTCTCCCGATTGATAAACAGAGTATCAACGTTGATCCCAGCCACTCGACACACAGCCTTGTGGGTTACATACTGTAGCAAAATGTGACAGACTGGGCCTGGTAGCGTGGATGAGGGGTAGGGCGTTTGCGCGCTGCAGAGTTTCACGGTGCGAATCCAGTGGACGCCCTGATTATTACCCTGTGCTTCACACTGGAAGCCCAATATAATAATAATTTCCCATTATTATTAATACAAGCCCCAATCCTACCGTCAAAGTTCCAATACGAAGTCTTTAAGAATTGTTTTAGATTATATTATTAAAGAGGATACACGTAAATATGACATGCCATATATTATCCAACCTCTCACTTTAAAGAAAATCACATTCAATATTGATTACAAATCCAAAAAGCTGATCAATTCACTGTATGAACGGCATGCTGTCTCGACTGCCACGAGCACCCCCGAGACGCGGCGCCGAAGCACACTAACGCACGAAAACATATGCATTCAATCTGAATCGAAATACATTTCAATATCAATCTCCACGTACCATAATCACATTAAGCAGGCTCTGGAGCATATGCAGAGATTTAATTAACAATGGGGGAGGGCAGCGAATAAAGGTGCCACTTTGCAATTACAACGGGAGCCATCAGTCGCTGCTCCACCGAGGCTTATAGTGTAATAGTGACGGAGCACAGCGTGTGTACACTCACTGTGCCCCCCCCCGTCTCGAACCCCCCGTTCCCCCCAACCCCCCACCTCACCCCCTCCTCTAACCCGCTTGGCGTGTCCGCCTATGAATAGTCAGTCAGTTTTTATTTAAGCTGGAAGGAACCGTTAGATAGTTAGATGTTTGTTATTGCAGTAGGAAATACAGTGAGCTTGCAAGCTCCGGAAGCGGGATTCCTGCCATACAACACTGGCTTCTGTTTCTGGCACTGGCTCCTGTCTCTAACACTGACTCATATCTCTAACACTGGCTCTTGTTTTTAAAAATCTGTATAACTGGCTATATAATGAGAGCAAGTGTGTGTTTTTTTACCTATGTCCGCTCTATGGGTACCGTGTTCAAATCCAGCATAAGCGCATTTTTTATCTGTGTAAGCATCTGCATGACACCAAGGCTTTCATATTTATCTCGCGGAAGCTGCTGTGTAATTGTGATTCTTCAATCACGGATGAACTGTGTAGACGCCCCATGCAACACGACATCGTTGAGTCAGATGGTGCTGTTGCGGAACGCTCACAATTTGAATTATGTAAGTTCAACCCCGGGTTGAGGTTTCACACTGGGGTCAACAAAAACGAGCACCACTTGCCAAAAATTCAAGTGATTTTTCTTACGGCGTGTGGAGACAAGCCCAGCCATGAGAATGTGGAAGTTCCATCACTCGGCTCAAGACCCCGCCAAATAGCGTGGAGTGGCACTAAACATGCGTTTGAACACGAGGGGGACACTTCGACTTGTTTTTTTAATCCGAGTCTCCTCATTTCTGGCAATCGCGGGCACACATGGCCATAAGGCGTGCGATTGTGCGGTCGAGTGCCGGAGCTTTGAGTTGTGTGTCGGAGTGCTGGGTCGTGTTGCAGGAGTGGTGGGTTAGAGCCACCGTGAGTGGGACACAGCCCCGCGAGCCACACTACTCGGGAGCTTTCCGAGCCGAGGCGGATGTTGAGATGCGAGCCGCGGTCAGGCCACAGTGGGCCCCCGAGAGACTCTCATCGGACAAATTGAGTCTTTGGTTATTTGAGGTTAGAGAGGGCCCACTTGCTCGCTTTGAAATGTACCGTCAAAAAGTCAACAAGGAAATACCAAGCTTCTTTTCGGTGTCACGTTGGCTTGAACTTGCTCAATACAAAGTCTAGTCTCCCACAGTAGCTTCAATAGGGTAAAAAAAATTACTTGCCGTCTCGTTGACCGCCAAAGTTTAACAATCCCGAGGCGCAGGTGCCGACCCAGGCACAGCGCCGCTAAGACGCGTGTCTTTCCTGGAGGAAGCCGGGCTGTTCCACGTTTCTTTTCAAAACACAGCAAACGGCGATGCGCAACAAGAATATCATCACTTAACGGGTGTTGCTGAGTTTACGTGGCTCCCACTATTATGTGATTATGACGGGACAAAGTGCCTGAGTTAAAGTATGTTATGTTTGTATATTACGTGCTAATTGACTCTTAAATCTTATAGGTAGATATATAGATGTGTTGTATTATTTACTGCCCTGCGATGGACTGGCGTCTCATCATGGCTATAGCCCTGTCTTGCGCCCTGTCTTTGCCGGGATAGGCTCCGGCTCACCGCAACCCCGTGCAGGATTAATCGGTTTCTGACAATGGATGGATGGATGGGTATTATTATTACTGGTGTAGGTTTTCACGGCACGATTCATGATGGTTGCTCCTCGAAGTGGTTCTTTCGGGATAGCAGTGTCGAGGTTTCGCCTCCCACGTTGGAAGCATCCTCAACGTGGGAGGAGAAACGTCGTGAGGGAGAGCGCTTGACACAGCTATCCCGAAATAACGTTTATTATGTCAGCAGGAAATACCCAGGTGAGCTCGCAAGCTCTGGAAGCGCAATTCCTGCGATAAAACAAACGTACGAAAATATTTACTTTGGCGTTCTGCATTGCTCTAGGTTTTTACAGCTCGACGTATAGGAATTGCTCCTAAGAGCTGCTCTTTTGGGATAGCCGTGGCAAGCGTTTTTCCTCTCTCCTTCACGATGTTTCACCTCCCGCGTCGGAGGCATCTTCAAACTGTCGTTACTTCTGCCGATTAAACACCACGAACTTTGTGCAAATTCTCACACCGCGCATCGTGAACTCTACTTATTTCCCAAAGCTAACTTGTTCCAAACAAAACACAACTGACGAAACAACTTCCCGTGAAACGTACCCAGAAGAACAGTCGCTTTGCTTATTCTTCAACAATGAATGGTGGGGTGAGGAGGGTCTTAATCGATGTGTATTAATTCATAAAAAAAAAATACCTAACATTAATTTAACTTTCACACATCACGCTCACACTCCGCCATCTAACAATAACCTGCGCCCACAAAGGAGAAAATGGAAGGCTATTGTTCCACGGCTTCATTCTGCCCCGGAATAATTGTGACATGATCGGTCATTTGTAAATTGCTTTCGACGGCAGCAAAGGCCCCCATTTCCTGATCGCGACTGTCGACCGGGAAATATGTTTCTGCCACTTTGGAGACTCATTACGGCACATTGGTCGTGATGTCATTATCTCAGATTGTTGAGCGGACCGGCGTAGTGTGTGTGTGATTTTAATTGTATATGGAGACCCTTGCATGCTTATGCGAGTCTGTGTGTGTGTGTATTGTTTCGAATTCGATTCGATTCTTCGAAGCGTGATGGTTATATGACAGTTTCCCATTGCAACAAGTCCTTCTTTA
>JAZEWU010000027.1:2660601-2678330 GCA_036362915.1 Geotria australis | reverse complement strand
GGGGGGGGGGGGGGGGGGGGGCAATTTAGCCAACAGGACAATTAACCTCGGCGGCAGCGTGTCTTCGAACTGTGGGAGCAAAGCGGAGTACCCGGTGAAAACCCCCACGCGGACACTGGGAGAACATGCAAACCCCACACAGAAAGGCGGCACCCGAGCAGTGTCGTGCAGAGAGGGGGGCAAAGGGGGCGAAGGCCCCGGGCATCCATTTCAGGGGGGGGGCATCCAATCAAAGAGTGAAATCAAACAGTCCCACAAGCTGGTGTGAATGTGGATCCGTATTTTAATAAGCGACACCAGAGTAGAGAACCTGTTGCATGTAAATGCTGTGTGCGTAATGCCGATTAACTCTTTCAGTGCCCTGTCGACGCCGATCGACATTATTTTTCATCATCCACTGTGCCCTGTCGACGACCGTCGACACGTTATATTTAATTCGAATAAAAAGTTTATTCAATCTGGTTTTACATATTTAAGATGTCTTCCTTTCTCACATTTCTCAGTACTAGGTTCTATACTTGAGTCTTGGGGGCATACGATCAAGGAGTCGGAATTGGCCCCGGGCATCACCAAACCGGGGGCGTCTACTCACCACTAAAAAAATTGTTGCTGATTTTTAGTTCTCTGTCGTTGTTGACATTTCGTTCTATCCGCAGCCTGGTGCAGCGCTTTGTGACCCTCGGGTGAAAGGCGCTCTATAAATGCTATTATTATTATTAAGCAATCGTGCCGCCCCGCACGCGGTAGCTTCGCCAGCCGAGGATTTCTAAGAATCAATTATTCAGCGCTGCGCTGCAGAGAGCGGGGGTTGTATACACGTCGGGTCCTTGCAAGGCCCGGGGTAATCTCCTTTTATATTCCAGGCCCCTCTGTACTGTAGCATGATACATGTGCGACTCTTTATGCCGCGAGGGGATTTTTTTTTGTTTCTGTAATTATTAACTCAAATTTTCTCCCAGCTACACTGAATTAGTGTGCCGGAGCACTCAACTATGACCCCGTGGGTCATGACCCAGAATGCTGTAGCTGCGATTCACTCATCTGGAAGATTTTAAGCACCCTCAAAAATAGACTGCGTACCGTTTCTGTGATTTGTCAAGCCGACGCTGTCACATTTTTTAAGGGCGCCTCTTGATTAAAGCATCTGAAATCCCCACGTCGCGAATGTTTATTTACATTCCCGAGTTTATATTATTGTGTGATACAGAGCAGAAGTCCAGCGTGAATTGCACCGAGGTGTGATCGGTTCATACCTGCTCCCAAGTGTCACCGCCGTGCGTTTCGTATCTAATGAGAGTGCCTCCCGGAGGATGGGTGGCGCAGCGGTGAGCGTAAACCGTAAACCCAGAGTTCAATTCACGGCCACGGCTATCATCACCGGTGAGTGATCTCTGAACTGGTCCTGGGGTGTTAATTCACTCACAAATTTTATCCATCCATCCATTTTCAAAACCGCTTGTCCTGGTGAGGGTCGCGGTGCAAGCAGTCCAAGGAGAGTGGACCAGACATCCCTTTCCTCAGCAATATATTCCAGCTCTTAAATGTATTTTTTTTTTATTCAAACAGATAAGTATATATTTACACTGCCCCGTGTCCACGTAGGCTTTTACCAGGTACTCCAGTTTCCTCCCAAAGTCCAAAGACATGCTACTACCTAGGTTAATTAGTCTGCTGACTAAATCGCGCCTGGTACCCTGGGATGGACTGGCGTCCCATCGTGGGTACGGCCCTGCCGTGCGTCCTGTGTCTTCCGGGATAGGCTCTGGCACCCCACAACCCTATACAGAATTAAGCGGGTACTGATAATAATATTTACACCGACGTTAAATCGGGGCTCTGTGGCGAGTGATAAGTTAAGTGTCCTGGACGCTCTTCACTTTCACCCACCCGCATTGACCGGCATTGACTCAATAATTAATCGGCCAATAACATCATAATATAGGGGACGCTGTGTGTGTCGGCGTATGTTGGCGCCGGCAAACCGCCTGGCTGCCTTCTCCGCCTCTCTGCGGTTTCCTCGCGCGTCTGAGTTGCTCTCTCTCGCTTCGAATTAATACCTTCAAAATTGAATGTATGAGCCACGCGTTATAAATAGCTTATTATTGATGGTTGCTTTTTCAAGCTGTTCCTTCGGGATAGCCGTGTCGAGCGATCTCCATCAGGTCGTCTGATGATGCCTCCAACGTGGGATTTGAAACGTGGTCGCGACCATCATGAATCGAGCCGTGAAAACCTACATTAATACGGAGTTTATTATTATTATTAAGTACGGTCACAGAATCGGCGCCACCAACATACCGCGGGGGTGACCTTAATCCAGCAGCGGATTGACAGAAGGGCTGTGTCGTCTCAAGAGAAACCCCGGCAGGCTCGGCGCTCACAGCTGACAGTCATTACACAGGTAATCGCGCGCTGCCCAGAATCGGCGCTTCACGTGAAAGCGAGGCGAAGGGACAGAACGATTTTGTCGACATTTTTGTGTTATTATCGGCAATCATTGAGCATTAACCAGGCATCCGATTGATTTTGTATTCACGGGGTTTCTCTTAATTCGGGTTAAAACGGCCGGGGTTAATTCCTTTTGCGATTGCCAAAAAGGAAAAATGTGTAGATTGGCGACGTTTGAAGCGAGTAGCGCGGCCTCTTGGTTCGTAATGAAGCATCGCCAGCTTTGCGATGCGCTTATTTACATGTTATGCTACCGCACAAGTGTAACGTTGGCAAATATTAAACACGATGACCTCAGCCTTAGCGAACACGATATAAAACAATTTAAATTTCTAACGTTCCATTTTAACCGCTGTTTTGCAAATTCAGTACCGGCTTATCAAAGCCTCTCTGATTTTCATCATTCTCTTCATCAGCCATGGTCGATCCACTGCTGGAGGACGGTCTCCCGAGAAGGCGAGCTGATCGCATCGCCCCATGTTTGTGTCGGATGTCCTCTCAGATGTGTCCCCTGTCTTGGCCGATAACATCATAATATATAGGAAGCAGTGTGTGGCAATATGGCGCCGGCAAAACCGCCTGGCTGCCTCCTCCGCCCTTCTGCGCTTTCCTCGCGCCTCTGAGTCGTTCTCTCGTCGAATGAGTACCTTCGACATTGAATGAATATGTGCGCGTTATAAATGTAAAATTATAATTATTATATCGTGTGGTTACCCAGCGCATGTTCTCTATTTGCAAGCGTTCCTACGTGTGGGGAGCGGCGGTGCAGCAGTCAGCGCACCGCCACAACCGCCAACACCAGTGACAATTTTCTGAACCGGTCGTGGGCCTCCCCTACCTAGGTCTACTCGGCCTCAAATGAGTAAACCGGTGCTGTGTGTGAATATCGCCACTGGGGGAGACAAAAACGGTCGGGCGTGGTGCTGGTCACCCAACCGCCTCGTGTGGAGTGCTGGCCTCTATAGGGTGCGACTCGCCAACAGCACTTGACTCTACAGTCTTCTTCGGCTATACGGGGGATCTTTGTCTGTGTCTCTGTGGGCGAGCGTGAGCCCGTTAACCTGATAGAAGTCATCAAGCAATGTATTATTATAATAATAATAACAACAATAATAGCATTTATAGAGCGCTTTTCACCCGAGGGAGGTTTGGCAGGTATACTTGTAAATGTGGCCCATGAGCCGAATACCATTTGATGAGTCCAAACTCTGCTTCTAAACATTCGGAAAATCTGAATGTCTCAGCTTTCAAGCGTTCGGCATAGTGGAAATATGCGGAGGGGTCTATGGACAAGGTTCGCGAGAGGATCAGAATGTATTCTGGTTTGTATGAAACGCGCTTGGCGTATATAACCAATATCACACTCCTCGTGTATCGCGTTCCTACGTAAACATTTAGCAGTGACAGACACGTGGAAAAATAACAAATGCAGATTAATCATAATTATTTATTATATTTGTTTAGTATCGACTTTCACCGAGGGGTCTCAAGGAGCTGCAGGAATATGGCAGAGAGGTGGAGGGGTGATAGCCGCGTGGTTAGCCGGCGCCAACCCACCAGATATTCCGTCCAATATACTGTGATATTATCGGCCAATTAATTAGTTTGTGTTTTTTTTAGTTGTGGGAGGAAACCCGGAGAACCTGGAGTAGACCCACGCAGGACAGGGGGAGTGCCAATGTCTTGGAGGGAAGGGGATTCATCCAGCAGCGGATAAAGCACGGCTAATAGATAGATAGATGTTTAATTATTACAACAAAAAATACCCAACGAGCTTGCAAGATCTTTACAAGATTCCTGCGACACAACAAACACGCGAATTGACAAAAAATACATACACAGCATTGCACATAAATGACCGAATAAATAAATTTAAAAAATACAATGAAACATTGCGATGCGAAAAAAATCTGAGTGACGAATTCAATCTAAAACATATCTTCCGATACAGATATCTGTCTCGCACCTGCACATACCTGTTTTTGCTCCATCTCCCCAGCGCTCGTCCTCTCACATACGTTACATCCTTTGGCCTCTTCCAACAGGCTGTGCCTGAAAATAGGAGACTATTTGGGGTGTGTTGCGGTCGCTCAGTGGTTAGCTTGCTGGGATACTAACCTGGCGACCCGAGGTCGATTCCCGCTCACGGTCAACACCAGTAACTACTTTCTGAACCGGTCCTGGGCCTCCCCTAGGTCGACTCAGCCTCAGTGGAGATGCTTACACACGGTGGTGCGGTGTGTAATCATCTTCACTGGGGAGACAAAGGCGGTCGGGCGTGGTGCTGGACACCCGCGCCCTCGTGTGCCGTGTCGGCCTTCATTGGTGCTCTTCGCTAACAGCACTTGACCCTACAGTCTGTTAAGGCTATACGGGGGATCTTTGTCTTTGCGGTGAATGCGAATTATTTCGTTCGATTGACGTTGACTAGAAGGGTAAATTTATTGCTGATTGTTTCGTAGAACCTTGATATTTAAGAGATAATCGTAGGGATCGGTTTGCATTGTTCAACTCACTCCGCTATGTATTTTATGATTTCCTGCCATTCATGAATTAAATATAGTGCAAAAACCGGTTTTCTAAACTAAAAATAAACGCATTTCGAAGGAAACGGCGAAATGGAATCATTGCCAATAAAACGTCTGTTAAAAATAAACATACGATGGAGCTTTACACTGAAGCGTGAAACATGATGTTGATTTGTTGCTCTCTTGTGCAATAATTTGTGGGTGGATGTTACTGTATATATGGCGCTAAAACTACATATCAAACCGTTGCATAGAGACTACCGGCATAGGTGTTCACAGCAGTGTCGCATAGCTCTCTGGTGATGATGCTGTTGTACTGATGTAGGTTTTCACGGCTCCATGTATGTGAATTGCGGAAGGGTTGCGCAGTGGTAACATCTGCGCCTCACAGCAAGAAGGCCCCGGGATCGAATCTCGACTCGGGCGCCTTTCTGTGTGGAGTTTGTGTGTTCTCCCGCTGTTCTGCGTGGGTTTCCTCCGGGTTCTTCGGTTTCCTCCCACAACTTAAAAAAAAAAACACTCATTAATTATTTGGCCGATAACATCATAATACATAGGAAGCAGTGTGTGGCAATATGGCGCCGGCATAATCGCCTGGCTACCTCCTCTGCTTCTCTGCGTTTTCCTCGTCGAATGAGTACCTTTGACAGTGAATAAATATGTGCGCGTTATAAATGTAAAATTATTATTAATTGCTCTCCGTAGCTGTTCTCTCAAGATAGCCGTGTCGAGTGTTCCCTCTTTCTCCTTCGCGACGTTTCACCTCCCACGTTGGAAGCATCTTCAGGCGGTCATCAGGCAATGGTTCCTCCAGCGTGGGAGGCGAAACGTCGCGAAGGGGGGAGAGAGAGGGAAGACTCAGTGACACGGCTAACCTGAGAAAACAGCTATGGGTGATGCCATTATTATTTTTCCACTTGTTCACCCAGGAAAGCCTCACTGGTTTTTAAGATTTTTCCATCAGCCCATACAGGTTTTCACAGCATGGGGCGATGTTGTTGTGTGTAATTCCAATTGAGTAATTGGCTGGTAATTCTTAAGCATTGGGATGTTTGGTTAACACCAAGTATATTGTATAGTTGTATGTGTGTGTATATGTTAGTGGGGCAGTCAGGCAACCCATGACACCTGGATTTGTCTTTTGACCTCATGTCGACGAGCCATCGACACTTCACGTGGCCTCAGGGTGCATATGGCCTGGCACAGGCGACGTGGTGACATCACCGCCACTTAGTGGCGAATGGCGGTTGTTGTTGTGGGGCAGTATGTTGGCGTAGTGAATAGTGCTGTAGTTTCACGTGAAGAAATACCAAGGTTGGATTCCCGGCTCAGGTGCCTTTGTGTGTAGGTTGAATGTACTCCCCATGTCCGCGAGGGTTTTCGTCAGGTTCTCCGTTTTCATCCCACAGTACAAAGACGTGCTGCTGCTGCCTTGGTTAATTGGCCTGGCTAAATTGCCCCCGCTGTCCTGCGATATAGTTACGTCCCACCCTGGGCATATCCGTGCCTTGCACCCTGCGTCTGCCGGCGTAGGTTCCGGCTCACGGCAACCCTCTACAGAACTAAGAGTGAATGAAAGAGGAATCCAGAGGAAACGTATGCAAAGCAGGGGGAATAACCTACAAACCTGAGTCAGGAATCGAAACCAGGCCCTTTTATCCAAGCGCCACAAGTGTTTCCCAGCTCGCCACCCTGCCACCCTGTGCATTAGCAGGCTGCATCGCGAGCTGCTTGGCGTCGAGTCTGATGTTCGCATCCCCACGTGTTGGAAGTTTCCACGAGGGTCGCGAAGCTCCCGGCACGTGGCACGAAACGTCGGACATCGCGCTGAACAACACGTGGTGCGACCCGACAACGCATCCTGCGGCGATATATAAATAAATATACGCATACACGTGTTTGAACTTTACTTACACGTGTTTGCCCTTTACTTTAAGCCAGGTGACAGCAGCCCGTTAAGACAGATCGGGCAGATTTGAAGAGTTCGTAATGTACCATCCTAGTTATAATAATAATTGCATGTTATAGAGCGCATTTCCCCCGAGGGTCATAAAGCGCTGCACAAGTTAAACATTGATAAAGCCATCAGAGCTCGCGAGGTAGAGAGGGAGATCGCTCGACACGGCTATCCTGAAAGAACCGAGTCACAAGAACTTACTCCTACTACAGAGAAGCCAAAAGTGGCCACCTTATGGACAGTCCGGTCCCCGTCATGTGAACGTGGAATATCACCTCCGTCTCAGGGCTGTCAGAGGACAAAACGGACGCTGCCCTGAGATTGTTTTTTTTCTCCAGCAGGCATGGAGTTCCGCGCCTTGATGTGCGACGGTGTTTAAAAAAAAAAACGATAAAAAAAACCCCACCACCACGTTCGCTGACAATGAAACGGAGATAGAATTTACAATGCGGGAATGTGTCCCGGCTCTCCCGTGAGTTTATATTTACGTGTTTTTCCATCGCTATATTTTTCAAGAGGAAAAACGTCGCGTTGACAGCCCATGGCCTCGCCTAAAACACGCCGCTCCTCAGGAAAAGAGGGGGGGGGGAAGGAAGGACGCGTTTGGCCCGCGGTCACTGTTGGCTGGGGAGCTTTTCAATGAGCTTTTGGCCCAGCTACCGGGAGTTCCACCGCAATCAGAAACTCAAGGTTGCTAGTAAGGCATTCGGTTTCCTGTGAGCTTAGATAGCAGCCGTTAGCAAACTGGAACGCATCATTTCCTCCCGGGCAGCCAGGCGCAGTGGCTGACCATCCCAGCACACGCTTCCTTATTTTGTTTTGAGGTCTCAACTGTCGCAGGCTGCTTCCTATGTTAGTAAACCTATCTGGAACACATCCTCCGAGACCCCAGCTAGAATCGCTATTTTCGAGCCGCAACAATGTAACGATTGTGTGGCCGAAACCGCGACATATCAGTTCTTCGTATTTATAAAATAAAAATGAGTGCGTGCGAGTATTATTATTATTACCATCATCATCATCATCAGAGTTTGGGTGGAAATTATACGGTCACGGTTATCTGACGCTCGCGTCCACTGATGTTGCCTCGGCGCGTTGAAGCCACGATTTTGCACCGTTTCCAAAGTATTGTTGGCGACACGGTGGCGCGGTGAGCAGCGCTGCCGCCTCACAGCAAGAATTACCCCGCTTCGAATCCCGGCTCCGGTGCTATTCTGTGCGAAATTTGCATGATTCTCCCCGTGTCTGCGTGGGTTTTCGTCGGGCACTACGGTTTCCTCCCACAGTCCAAAGACATGCTGCTGCATAGGTTAATTGGCCTGCGAACTTAATTGCCCCCGGTGCCCTATGATTGACTGGCGTCCTATCCTGGGTATAGCCCTGCCTTGCCTCCCCGTGTCTGCCCGGATAGGCTCCGACTCACCGCAATGCTGTTGAGGATTAAGCGGTTACTGATAATTAATTAATGATAATGGTTGTATGGAAAACCGAGATCCTGTACGGGATTAAGCGGTTTCAGAAAATGGATGGATTGATGTATAGAAGTGTTGTTTGGGTACCTCACATGCCGGGGTGTGGGGGGTGGTGTTTCGTGTAAGTTAATGCTGCCGTTTATCGCGGTAGTTAAGAAATAATAATATTCCACCGAAGCGTTATAATACGCTTGTTTAACCGTACCACTCTGCAAGCGCGTCTAAAATTAGAATTCTTGAACAGCATTTTTCCGAGCATTTGTCCAATAACCACAGATGCTGTGCGTGCCGGAATTCCAAGCTTGTGCATTTCTCTCAGTGTCATATGAAAACTTGTGATCTGTGGAATTTTAATCCAGGGAATTAAATCTCAATCTTACTGTAAAACTAAACAATGATAATAAATAATTATATCGATGGGCAACATTTTTGTGGGAACGACGGGGAGAATAGGGACACATTGTCAACAGATTTTTCCAGAAATAGTGGGAAGCAAAACTCTTGTTAAAAAGGACTCCTCGAGGTTCATAATTTCATGCATGAACCCTGTACGTTGGCTGGTGGTGAATGGGCCACTCTTTGATAGATTTTTCGGGTGAATGTGCGTTAACGAATTGGGCTGAAGGACTGTATTGATAGTTAGAATTGCTTTCTAAAGCCGTTCTTTCGGAATAGCCGTGTCGACGTTTCGCCTCCTACGTCGAGACTCAAGTATCCTCAGTCTTAACGCCTGAGGATGCCTCCAACGTATAGGTTTACACTGCTCGATGTATGAGAATTGCTCTTCATAGCTGCTCTTTCGGGATAGCCTTGTCAACGTCAGGCTAAACCAGTCAGAAACCTCCCGATGCCTCCAACGGGAGAGGCGAAACTTCCCGAAGGTAAGAGGAGGAATGGTTCGACACGGCTATCCCAAAAGAGCAGCTCTTAAGAGCCAATCCTCACGTATTGCTTCTTCAATCCACACTTTATTTACAAAGTTGTGAAGTCGTGCATTCATACCGCATTCTTAACCGAGCATAAATACGAGCGTAAAAAATAAAACTTTGATAAAAAACGAAAACAAAACCCCGTTGATAAAATAACTGCTCGAGTAAGGTCCGTTCCGAATGTACGGAAATTAGCTAAACGCTTCTGAAGAATTCGGAAATGGATCCACCCTGTCAACAAAACGCAAGAGTGGAAAACTGAAACGTTTTATCCTCGTGCAAAAGTTCCTTCCCCATGTTCCTTCCGGTGGCCGTGTGTGTGTGCGTTTTATGAATGGCGCCACGGACGGCACCACGTGTCGCAGTAGCGAGTCGGCTTGGCGTAGCACCCGGGCTCAATCAAATCATGTGCCACAAAAATGAAGCGAGAATGTGGTTTGAGCTGTGCGGGTTTTTGTGGCAGACGGAGTTTTCCCCCACTCCATTCAGTAACATCGTTATTAGCACTAGTTTTACTGCTCCTGTAACAGCAGCAGTAAGTATTGTGATAGCAACATCATCATGATCGCTAACATTGTGACATCACCGTTATGAGCATTTGTGACACGTGTGTGACGTTGAGTAACAACACATAACAATGTACAGTATCAAAGACGCGACTTTATTCCTCCCAACAATATATGTTTTCCTCAATTTTCTATCATCATATATTCTCTCTTTTTTTGTTTCACTTTTTTGCCTTAGCAACCGAATCGCTAATCAATCCTGCTTTGCTTCGTGAACGGAGCCAGCCAACCAGATTGGTGGGCCGAGACTTCACCGGGCCAATCTGTGAGCTGCCCAGACTGGCCAATCACACCATCTCAGCGTGGCTTGACCCGAGAAAGCCTCGAACCATGGGGGGGGGAGAGAGTTTGCTGCCTTGCAGCGGAAGTTGATTGAGAGAAAGTTTTTGTCAAGTGTGGTGGTGGTTGGTGGTGATGCAAGGTGAATGAATGCTGCTGCTGCTGCAGAGTGGTGGTGCTGCAGAGTGGGGAAACGAGCAGGATGGGAGGGGGGGGAAGAGAACTTTTATGAAAAGCAGCTGGCCCAATCCCGCACACTTCGCCATCGTAGAAGCAGCGGAGAACATGCGAAATGTCAGCGTGACAACCGCGCCATGGACAAAGGCGAACCTTGGTGTAATCGTCCAAACAATGCGGGGGGCCTTATCTTGCACAGCATCCTCCACGCAATCTGACTTGCCCATTTCATGCCACCCGCGATTGGGATTTTTTTATCATTTATCGTATTTTTTTTTAAACCGTAATGGGTTGATATCAACAATGTGGGTAGACATGCTTACTCCCTCCGCCATTGGATAACTGTTAAAAACAGCTGCGTTGCTTCGACGGCTGCTTCCAGCTTCTGTAAAAAAAAAAAACTGACCGGCAAATCAATTTACAACGTTCCATCATTAATTATCATCGTTGTCAAAAACCGCTTAATCCTGTACAGGGTTGCGGTCAGCCGGAGCCTATCCCGGCAGACGCAGGGCGCAGGGCAGGGCTATACCCAGGAATGGACGCCAGTCCATCACAGGGCACTGGAGGCAATTTCGTCCGCAGGCCAATTAACCTATGCAGCAGCCTGTTTTTGGACCGTGGGAGGAAACCGGAGTGCCCGGCGAAAATCCACGCGGACACGGGGTGCAGTGTTACCAGCAATGGAATCGAAATTAATTTAAACTTACACACAAACACAATGATGTTAGAATTCCCAGCAATGTTATTTGCCTGCTGTAATGAGGTGTATTTTTTTACAACGCTAACTATTTTAAATGACTGCTCTACACGTTCTTTACAAAGGTGTGTGTGTGTACAATTAATCACGGGAGCAGGTTTATGCTTTTATTAGGTTGGAAGGAAGCATTTAGCTATGTAGCTGTTTATAACCGTTGTCCAGCAAGAAGGGGAAAGCGCGTTTGTAGATAACGTGGGCTATACCCGGGATGGGACGCCGGTCCATCACACCGAAAGCAATTCAGTCAAGACAATTAACCTCGGCAACGTGTCTTTGGGCTGTGGGAGGAAACCGGAGTATCGGGCGAATTTACGTATTGCTACTGCGATGGCGCAAACACGATCGATATTGGTGTTTCGGTTTAATTGTCCTACTGACTAATTACCCCCGGTGCCCTGTGATGGACTGGCGTCCATCCTGGTTACAGCCCTGTCTTGCGCCCTGCGTCTGCCGGGATAGGCTCCGGCTGATCGCAACCCTGTACAGGCTTAAGCGGTTTCTGACAATGACTGAATGAATGAATGAATTGGCGTACAGTGTAGCTGCACGGGGTGAACGTTGTTTATTTAGGAGGAGCTTGGATCTGGGAGTTCGCAGCTGCGTCCTGAAGGAATTCTCACCGTCTCCAAGCAAAAGGCCCCCCGCCCGTCCCGTGCCACTGTCTCAAGTTGTTTATCTCTCTGATTGAGCTGTGGGTCAAACTACCCCAGGCACGGTTCGTTTGCCTTCGTTTTAGCAGGTGATAACCCAGGCGATAAGTTCTTACTTAAGCCGGAAGGAAGCGTTGAGCTGTGTGGCTCTTTGTAAATTTGCAAAGTGGTTTGATTGCATGAAGACCTGATAGAATGACCGGCAGAAGTACGGGTCATTCACTCGGTAAGCTTGCAACGCACTGGTGCAGGCATTCGCCCTCTTCGTTATCAGTCACCCGCTTAGTCCTGTCGAGGGTTGCGGGAGACCAGGGCCTATCCCGGCAGACACGGGGCGCAAGGCTGGGCTGTAGACATGATCGGACACTAGTCCATCACAGTTTAGTCAGCAGCCCAATTAACATAGGCGGCAGCACGTCTTTGGACTGTGGGAAGAAACCGGAGTGGCCGGCAAAAAATCCACGCGGACACGGGGAGAGAACACGCAAACACCCACACGTTAAAGGCGGCAGCCGAGCCGGGAATCGAACCCGGGTTTTTATTGCTGTGAGGCGGCAGCGTTACTCACCGAGCTGCCCATCTCTGTGTTGGAGGCCTAGGAAATTTACAGTGTGAAGGGCAAACGCAAAAAAAATGAGGAAGGAGGATTGAACAGCAAGAAAAAAAATCTCCTGCGCGAAAGCAACACGTGGGTCAAAACAATAATGAACGTGAACCCTAACGGGGCACGGAAATAATAATAATTATTTAACATTTATAACGCGCACATATTCATTCAGTGTCGAGAATATTCATTCGACGAGAGAAGGACTCAGAGGCGCAAGCTTACAGAGGCTAGCGTACTGCACCAACGCACGGTGTTCCGCGTACGCCTTTCAAATTAGATTAGAAAACAAAACTTCGTGGGAGTGAAATGCGAATCTATTAAATTCTGCAGAAATACCGCGTATCACGGCTAATTGCGGGGGGTACACGTTTTAACAGACTCCGCGACACATAGGAGTTAATGCCAATTAACGGCATTTTTTTTTTACCTAACGTCCAGCAGCCATAAAGAGTTACCGGTTCCACCACACATTGCGCCTGGCTCGATCCGCGCTCTCGAACACGACGCCCCGTTGCAGTGTCCTCCCTCGAAGATGTTTTTTCCCCATTCAAAATAATAGCAGAGTACCCGCCCTACGGGGCTATCTTGTTCCAAGCGGGTGCGACACGTTCTTCCCACGTGAGGATAACGGTGGAAGAGCGGTTTGAAAGGGGTTGACGGGACCGGTGCAAAAGTGGGAACTGAAAGCTGACACGGTGTTAAAGTTTCCTAAAAGTGATTAATAAGTGGGAAGTAAAGCTGAAATGTAACAGAAAAAAGACTGGCTCTCGCGAGGATAGATTTTGCGTTTACGAAGAATATGAAAGCGGTTTACCCCTCAAGTGCGGACATACACACACACACACACTTCCCCCATCATGTTCTTCTTCTTTGCGATTCTTCGAAGCACGATGGTCAGCTGCTGGACATCGTTGTCTTTCAGCTCGGCTTCGAAGTGTTTGTTAGAATTCGCAGGCAATACCAAGTACTATCTGATAGGGATCGCGACGTGAACGCTTCTACCTTGACCCCCCACTTCCCCCATTATATATAGACATTAAACCACTTAAGCTGTCGTGCGGAGTTCCTAAAGCGAGCATATTTTGCCGCACTGTACTCATCTGGTTAGTTATTATCGCGGAGGCGTTGGCCATTCTGCAGAATCGAGAAAGCAGCGCCTTCCTCTGCGACCGTGACCCTCGCGATTCCATGAGGTCACGCGCCATTACGGAGCACCCATCACAATGGTGGCGAGGAAATTACCAAAGTGCGCGGAATGTCGCGTGACGTGCATTTTTTTGTCACTTTGCCACAGATACGCCTCGTCGCAGCGGCGTACGGATGACAGTCCATCCATCCATCCATTGTCAGAAACCGCTTAATCCTATACAGGGTCGCGGTGAGCCGAAGCCTATCCCGGCAGACACAGGGCGCAAGGCAGGGCTGTACCCTGGATGCGACGCGAGTCGATCACAGGGCACCGGGGGCAATTTAGTCCGCAGGACAATTAACCTATGCAGCAGCATGTCTTTGGACTGTGGGAGGAAACCGGAGTGGCCGGCGAAAAACCAACGCGGACACGGGGAGAGAACATGCAAACTCGACACAGAAATGCACCCGAGGCGGAATTCGAACCCGGGGACCTTCTTGCAGTTAGCTGGCAGCGCTACTCACTGTGCCGCCCTCCAAGGACAGTCGTGTCGGATTTAAACACTTTGAAGACGTCTCCAAATCTGTAACACTGCGTTATGACTTTTCAGTTAAAAGGGCAAACCATCCGCCTCCCCCACTCCCCCGCCCCAGAAGAAAAAAAAACTTCAAATCCGTCTCGACAAAGCGGCGTTGTGCGTGATTTTCCTGCGCGGCGGTATTGTAAATGTCGGGTGGGTGGGCACAGCAGAATTCCTGTCGTCATTCATCCCCGGCACGTCGAGAGCCGTTCCCCGAGAGCGATCTCCCTCGTGTTAGGCCTCCTTTGATAATGCGCTGCAGGAATGTTATCAAACAGGCGGCGGCGCCGTCTGGCCCACGGTATGTCTCCGGGCCTTGCTCGACTAAAGCGCGTCTCGAGATTCTCGGAGGCACCTCGGAAAGCGGGTGTCGCGCACATTTCACACGCGGGTCTCACCCGGCGCTTTGCGGTGTTCTCGTTAAAGCCCCGTTGGTGGGCTCCCAGCCGCAATCCCGAAATCAAGTTTACGATCGAACGTGACCGTCATTAACGGGCGGCACGGTGGCGTAGTGGGTAGCGCTGCCGCCTCACAGCAAGAAGGCCCCCTGTTCGAATCCCGGCTCGGGTGCCTTTCTGTGTCGAGTTTGCATGTTCTCTCCCCGTGTCCGCGTGGGTTTTCGCCGGACACTCCGGTTTCCTCCCACCGTCCAAAGACATGCTGCCACGTTAATTGGCCTACTGAGTAAATTGCCCCAGGTGCCCTGCTGTGGACTGGCGTCCTATTCTGGGTATAGCCCTGCCTTGCGCCCTGTGTCTGCGGGGAATCCACCTGTGCTCCTAACTCCCTGCCTTGTTCAGTTTCCGGTTCAAAACCTTCCTCTTTCGCTTTATTAAATAACTAAATAAATACGCCTCATTTCCCCAGGATACCCGTGTCCCATTGATAAATGCCGCGTCTTCGGTTGTCGTTACAGTTTGATGCTAAGCGCAGCAACACAACCGATGCAGGGACCGATTACACGTGCGATGCTACAATTTATATTTCATATGCTACTCACCGTGCCCCCTCAAAAAGGAATCGTTCCTAAAGGAAACTCGGTGAAACGTTTTTTGGTTTTCAGAATGCCCTTCACAACGGCCAAACGCACACGTTGTATGAGATCTTCCCCTTTATCCGGATCGGTTGCCAAAGTGGATGGAAATTTAATCAGATTCTCGGGGTCTGCTGAGCGCTACTGTATACGATTTCCAATGCGATATTTTTCACATGCACATTGGTAGATTGAGATGAGCACCGTTGCGTAGTATGTGTCGGCTGCGTTAACAACAATGAACGTGGACAAAATTAACCTCTTAGCTATAACTTTTTTTTACGTGGTAGAATACTTCAAATTTAAAATGCATAACATGTTGATCCGCGTCGGTATTTCGCCGCGCACTCCGGTTTCCTCTCACAGTCCAAATACATGCTCCTGCATAGGTTAATTGGCCTGCGGACTAAATTGCCCACGGTGCCCTCTGATAGACTGGCGTCCCATCCTGGGTATAACCCTGCCTTGCGCCCTGTGTATGCCGGGATAGGCTCCGGCTCACCGTGACCCTGTCCAGGATTAAGCGGTTTCTGACAATAGATGGATGGACGGATAACACGTTGATAATCGCTTTTATTACTTTATACAGTATATGCAACTTACAATATATATATTTTTTAAATATCTTCCTGCACTTATAACAGACCAATATGGCAAGATGCTGGCAGGCCTGTATATTAAGGTTTCAATACAGCTAGTCAAACTTCAAATGTCCTAAGGCCCTATATTGTGACTCTTATTTAAGGCTCAAGAAAACAGGACATGTTCCCATTAACGGTGCATTTATACCGCATCACGATTATTTATTTAACTATTAAAAGGTATTTATGTAGATTTTACACGGTTAATAATTGACGTTTACAATTAAGAGCTGAATGAGGCAATGCTGATTTTTTTTTTCCTCTGCACAGTGCTGGGTTCTAATCCACGCATGCGTCTGGATTTGATCACCGCTTTACAAACGACGTATAATTAAACGTTCATCTCTTTAAAACTAAAATATTTTTTACGTTCAAATCGACGCTGACACCTTGCCAGTAAACCACTCTCCTGTCCAAACCAACGGTTAGACCGATTTAAAAAAAAAATTAAATCGGTAGCAGCAACAACAACAACAAAAATGTACCAGGCTGAGATTTTTTTTTTCTGTCGGGCAGCTTCTGACTGGGAGGTCTGGCACTTGAAAATCCATGAGCTCATGCTTGTGGTATGCTCGCCCTCCCCTGCGTTTCCCCACCCACCTAACTCTCCCCGTTTTCCCCCACATCCCTCACGCATATCCCGGCTGCCGACCCCGGCCACCCCTCCTCGCTCCCGCATCCTTCCCTGCACCCACAACAATGGGTGAAACATCACAGCTCGCTCCCTTTATTCAACTTCCTTTTGGCATGAGCAGACGGCCCGTGATCTTGCTCAACTGCTCCTTGCGCATCAGCTTAAACTATGCGGGTCTTGGCCCGCGGTTTGTAAGCCATCCCTCTCTCGCGCGCTCTCTCTCTCTCTATGTCTGTCTGTAAAACAAAGTTTACTAAAGTTGGTCATTGGCTTGAGAATGTATTTATTTATTTTACACTAAACAACGGCTCATAAAAGGACATGAAACTACAGTATCTGAATAAGTATAGCAATAGACTCCTAACCCAAGTAAGGAAAGTACATTACAGCGGTGCCCTACATAACGTGATTTACGGATATATTTTTTTTCACGTACACTTACGGTCTTTCTAATAACTTTATTTTGGTTTCATAACAGTGCTGTTTCCAGATATATCTTAGACATTTTTTTTATATTCATAACAGTCTTAGACATTACCAACATTTTCCTCAAAACCATGTACCCCGTCATATTAATTATACGAATACTATATAATGCAATTATTATTATATTATTTGTTGCTCCTATTTAAATGGACATCATAAAATGGTTTTCCCACTCGAACTAGCGTGAGGAGACGCTCGCCTCTTATGCGTTGTCCCATAGCCTACAGATTAATTTCATATAAAATACCGTAGTACATTATACCGCTCAGTGGTAATCCGGATTCGTTAGCATGTGTTACCCCTCTGCTGAACAACTATTAAAAATAGCTACATAACTCAACGGTTCCTTCGAGCTTAAAAACAAACTGACGGACTCCCATCTATAATTGTATCTATTTTTGTCAATTCGCGCGTTTGTTCTGTCGCATGAATCCCGTAAAGAGCTTGCAAGCTCGCTGGGTATTTTTCTGCTATAATAATAAACCTCTATCTATAATCTATCTACACTCGACGTCTGAGGATGCCTCCAACGTGGGAGACGAAACGTCGCGAAAGGAGAGAGCGCTCAGTGACACGACTATACGCGAAAGAACAGCTTTAATGAGCAACCATCACGAACCGAGCCGTGAAAACCCACATCAGTACAGGAGTCTCTCTGACGAACGCCCCGCGGTCTTGAAAACACGAAGATCCCCAATTCGGGAGTGACGTCCCCAATCAAAAAAATCTGCGAGATTCGGTTTCTTGTGCCCTTTCGGCCGCGTGGCCGCCTCTGGCCATCTTACGAAGGGCCCTCTGGCAAGTGACACACAGAGGGGGTCTTTGAGGCTGTGTGAACGGCGGAGCCCTCGCT
>JAZEWU010000027.1:2650055-2660101 GCA_036362915.1 Geotria australis | reverse complement strand
ATTTGGGGGCGGCACAGTGGCGCGGTGGGTAGCGCTGCCGCCTCACAGCAAGAAGAACTCGGGATCGAATCCCGGCTCGGGGGCCTTTCTGCGTGGCGTTTGCATGTTCTCCCCCGTGTCCGCGTGGGTTTTCGCCGGGCACTCCGGTTTCCTCCCACCGTCTAAAGACATGCTGCTGCATAGGTTAATTAACCTGCTGTCTAAATTGCCCCGAGTGCCCTGTGGTGGACTGACGGCCCATCCTGGGTATAGCCCTGCCTTGCGCCCTGTGTCTGCCAGGATAGGATCTGGCTCACCACAACCCTGTACAAGATTAAAAAAACACTAATTATTTAATTGGCCGATAACAACATAATATATAGGACAGTGTGTGGCAATGTGTTTGCGCCGGGCAAACCGCCCTTCTGCCTAATCCGCCTCGCTGCGGTTTCCCCGCACCTCTGAGTCGTTCTTTCTTCGAATTAATATCCTTGACATTGAATGAATATGTGCGCGTTGTCAATACCATTTATTAAACGTAGTATTCCCAAGTAGTCTCTTCATCCAAACATTATCCAGGATCATATTCTGCGTCGCTTCTTAGATGGTAACGTAGCGGGTTTTCCCGGGTGCGCTGCACGGCTCTCCGATGTGACTCCGTGTTGTAGCGCGCCGTGTTCCGTCTGACGTTTCGTTCCACGTGCCTCGAGCAGCTTCTCCGGGACCTGATTCCATAACGCGCAACCCAAATACGGGGCACAACCGGAAAACGCATCGGAGAGCCTTCGCGGCGGTTTGTGTGGACTGTGAGTCTGCAAATGTTTGATTGAACTCATCCAAATAAACAATACTGTATTGTGGGAACAATTCCGCTCGTATTTATGGAAAGTTTATGAAAAGAAAGAAAAGAGAGGGCGAGGGAGAAAAAAAGAGATAAGACAGATGGGTCCAGTTGTCCGAGGCATCAGCTATGGGGGGAGTCAGTAGCACATGTAGGAAGAATGGAACATTTCTTGTGCCACAGAATAAGGGTTCTCTTATAAACAATCGATGCCTTTCGACAGCCAACAAAAATGTATTCAGGAATGTCTTAATTGTAAGGCACCGAACACAAGACATCACTTTTCTCGGTTATTTATGAATATGGACTGGACTGTACGGTATTGTCATAGCAATAGCCGATATTTACATTAGCGGTTCGTAGTATTGTAACGCAAGTCATGAACCGCGTAAACTGTTCGCATTTCCCAGCCCCGCCCTGCAGAAGCAACAGAGCTTTAGACATACGGACGACGGTCTACTCCGTTCAAGTGATACCAGTGACAAGTCAAACTTTCTCATTGGATTTGCGTGCAGACAATGCAATATGAACATTGTCATACGAAGGTACAAATGTAGGGTTTCACGGCTCGCTGCCTGATGGTTGCTTTTCAATGCTGTTCTTTCGGAATAGCCGTGTCAAGCATTGCCCCTTTTCTCCTTCGCGACGTTTCGCCTCCCACGTTGGAAGGCATCATCAGGCGGCTGAATGATGAGGATACCTCAAACGTTCATTAATTATTTGGCCGATAACGTCGTAATATATAGGAAGCAGTGTGTGGCAATATGGCGCCGGAAAAACCGCCTGGCTGCCTCCTCCGCCTCTCTGCGCTTTCCTTGCCCCCTCTGAGTCGTTCTCTCGTCGAATGAGTACCTTCGACAGTGAATGAATATCTGCGCGTTATAAATGTAAAATTTATTTTATTGTTTCCCAAGGAAGCTACAGAGAGGTGGGGGCTGAGTGGGGGGGAGGCATCCACACAGTTAGCCAGCGCCACCACGCCAAACACCGGGCCCTATATATTATGATTAACGAGTGTTTTGTCGTTCCGGAACGCACGTCAACATTCGTGTCGTGCATTTGTCGGATATCTCGACAGCTGATTCCGAACGGAGGCTTATCGGCCTCGCCGCGTGCTAACCCAGCGCGCCCTTCAACACACAACCTTTTCATTCATAAAAATTGTGTCGCTATCAGCAGCGCGTGTTCAAAGGTCACTCTGGGTTGCTGGCAGCAGCTAATTGCTAGGTCACAGACCGCGTACCGGTATTTATTTTCCGTGTCACAGCGCGTGTCGTTTAAGCGTACGGGACGATGCTCGTTCATAGCGGCTGTGCGTACAACAGAGCTGTGTGCATCGAAGCGAGCGCGTAGGCCTCATTGTTGGCGATGACTTTGACACCGTCGCTTCGATCGCATGTTTTAGTCTCGATGCGGTATCGTGGGAACCAGGTTTTTTTTTATCGCGAGAGAGACCTGTTGCGTTGGCCAGATGTTACCCCCCCCCCGGTTACCGCCTTACCGTTTCACAGCAAGAAGGGCCTGGGTTTGATTCCCGGGCTCGGATACCTTTCTGTGTGGAGGTTTCATGTGCTCCCCGTATCCTGTGAATTTTCTGCCGGATTCTCCGGTATTCTCCCACAGTCCAAATACACGCTGCTGCCTAGGTCTTCTTCTTTGCGATTCTTCGAAGCACGATGGCTAGCTTCTGGACATCGTCGTCTTTCAGCTTGGCTTCGAAGTGTTTGGTAGAATTCGCAGGCAATACCAAGTACTACCTGACAGGGATCGCGACGTGAACGCTTCTACCTTGACCCCCGCTGCCTAGGTTAATTGTCCTGACTAAATGGGCCGCCCGTGCCCCGAGATGTTGTAACTCGCTTGCCTTTGCTTGCTTGGACAACTGTTAAAAAGAGCCACATAGCTCCAACGTTTTCTTCCAGCTTGAGTAAAAAGCGACTGACATAGAGAGCGCGTGTATGTAAGTGGGGGTCGGAGTTGAGCGGTGGCGCAGCGGTTAGCACACCGCCGCTGCGAGTCCGGCGGGCGACTTGAATTTCGATTCACGGTCACGGCTGCTATCGTTGGCGAGTGATAATCGAACGGGTCTTAAGGGCCAGGTCACCCTCTCCACCAAACACACGGGCACTGACCTTGATGCAGAATCTCATTGGCAAAAGGAGCTGTAACATTGAACCTTTTTTTTACGCTGTTAACAAGTTCATCGACAGGTGCGCGTGTTGCGCAGTTACTTTCTCCGGTGAGACTTTTATCTCGGCTCACGGGTGCCGTAAAGGAAATGACCTTTGATCTCGTTTTTGCTAAACAGAGAATGCAGTGGCTTCCACGCCGCCTGTTTATGGTGACCCCATCGTGGCTGCCACTGACTTAACGATCCCTCATTAATTGCCCAAGAACCCACTTTGAGCTTATGGTCAGTAGGAACGAGCAGCCTGTTGTTGTGTTCGCGATAGGGTACAGAACTCATCACACGCACCGTGTGGTGTGCACGGCGATATGTCGATTGGGTGGTATGGATACCACAGTAATCACCAGGGAGGTTCGTTTCACCAGGACTTTGGCAAGCTGTATATTCCACACCCACGCCGCGTGGGAACCTTTTAAGGCTTCTAATCAGACTGTACCGATGTAGGTTTTTCACGGCTCGATGTGTGAGAATTTCTGTACGTAGCTGTTCTTTCGGGATAGCCGTGTCGAGCGCTCCCTCTGCACGTACGAACGATTAGAAGATCGTCACTCGTATTGGCAGTGAGCGGGAATCGAACTCGGGTTCGGAGCGCGGCGCGATACTCAGCCTCCGTTGCATGGGACCGGCGGTGGCGACGCTTGTTAAGATAGTTTAGCGCTTTGTGATGTTTGTCCTGGGAGACAACCACGCAGTGGAGGTAACAACAAACAACGTGAGAAGTCAATTAAATGAGGGGCGTCACAATGTATTATCATTTTACATTTATAACGCGCACATATTCATTCACTCATTCGACGAGAGAACGACCCAGGCGCCAGGAAAGCGCAGAGAGACGGAGGAGGCAGCCAGGCGGTTTTTCCGGCGCCATATTGCCACACACTGCTTCCTATATATTACGATATTATCGGCCAAATAATTAATGAGGTTTTTTTATTGTGGGAGGAAACCGGAGAACCCGGAGGAAACCCACGCATAACAGGGGGCGAACACACAAACTCCGCACAGAAAGGCGCCTGAGCCGAGATTCGGACCCAGGGCCTTCTTGCTGTGAGGCGCAGATGTCACCACTGCGCCACCCAGAAGACATCTAGACCACTCTTGTCCTGTCCGTCTGGACAGGATACCAGCGAAGCGGCTATGTCTATTTCCCCGAGTGTTCCTGGAAAATACGGAGGCTGAGCGTCCCTGGCAAGGGCGTGTTGTGCCTCTCGTTCGACACAGGGCAATCCGCACGTGGAAAATACACCGAGAGCCGGTTGGAAAAATGAGTTAGATTGCGATCAATCAAGATGTCTCGATCAAGATGCAGTTGGGTGCGGTGAGGTCATAGACTCTCTTCGGAGCGGGTAAATGTTCCTCTTCTGGACGTGGGGGGGTGGGCTTCCAAACGGCCATGATTTGCGATTCTGGAAATTAAGAGTAAATCAATTTTCCGCCCGTGCTATGTCCGCCGTGTATTTATGCTCTCAGTAAACAGACATTAATAAACCGCGCGTAACCACTTTATCGGCCAGTCATTGGTTTATGCCTGCTTCCTCTGCTCTTCCTGTTTGCGCCACTTAACCTGCGCACGCTGCAGGCAGGGGCCAAGGTCGAAATGTTTCGAGAGAAGGACATTGAAGGTCACGCAACCGTCACGCTGCCCGTGTTATCGTTTTTTGCCTCAAACGCCACAATCGTCCCTCGGGTGTATTATTATAATTGTGTTGTGAATGTAGAGTTTTAAATGCATTCGTAATAACAATAATAACAGTCGTGCAATTTATAACGCGCCGCGCCTGGTCATGGACGACACAAGGATACTGAGGCGAAGAGAGGAGGCGGGGAGGGGAGGCAGACGGGCAGTCAGCCGGCGCCAGCCCGCCAGACACCGCTTTCTCCTTTCTATTATGATGTTATCGGGCAATTAATTAATGAGTGGGGGTTTTTTTTAGTTGTGGGAGGAAACCGGAGAACCCGGAGAAAAACCCACGGAGAACAGAGGGAGATGAACACACAAACTCCACACAGGCGTCCTGGAATCGAACCGCCTCGGGCAGGATTTAGTTTTTGTGAGGCGCAATAATCCCAATTATATCCCCAAAAAGCCCTCACTGATTTTTAAGACTGTTTTCAAGAAAAGTTCTGCATTGGGATTATTTGACCAATACCATAGATTAATGTCTGGCACGATTTACTGTTTTTTCTCCCTTAAAATTGCACATTTCTTTCAATTTGATGTCACATATTCTATGCATTTATTATACTCATTTAGCGGCCAATGTGGTATCTGTTGCAAATCATAAGTTATCTGTATCACAGAGGTTAGGAGTGCACAGACTACGAATCAAGTGACTGCGAGATAAAATATCGGTCGCGAGACCAATATTTGCAAGCTCTGGATGCGGGATTCATGCGATACAACAAACGTTCCAACTAACCAACGCAAACGATCTTTTAAATCACAGGGTAACACAACGAATTGAGAGCATTAAGTTGTTCATGGATGAAACCCTAACCACAATCATAATGTAAACAGTGCCGCACAAAAGTGCACGGGACAAAAAATGACCAACAGTTTGTTCTGCGAACTTGTCTCAAGCATATCAGATGGACTTGCGAGAAGCAAATTATATAAATATTGCGGTCTTGAAATGCGATAGCCACAACAAGCCACCATTTCCTATCACGTGAAAAAACAACAAAGCGTAGATAAATTACTGACGCTTACTTAATTATTTAACGTATTTGCTTTTCACTCGCACAAATAAAGCATACGCGCGGTGTATTTGTTGTCAGCGACAATCATTCAATTACGCGTTGATTAACTGGAAGATTAATTCGTAAATTAATGCGTCGCCTTCTGGCTGTATCGACAGAAGCCACCACCTTCTGGCAAGCCTCTCATTCTTGCCATCCGGTTAAACCTGCAGCGAACAGGTTGCTTGTCTCACCCGTGGCCCTTGCAGTCATCTCCCCGTGAACAACACTGCAATTAGAATAATTTTCAAACAAAAATGTGTTTCTGTTCTAATCTTCTGAAGTGGTTCCAAACATCGCGTTCCACAACCCCGTCCCCCCCTCCCACCCACTCACTCTACCAAATCAGCCAAACTAAGCAGTGCTAATTTCTCAAGCTGAAACACTGTCTCTAACGGCAGTTGCCTGCCAATTATGACAATTATCGCAAAATAACCCTCTTCTCGGATTACGTTCTAACTGGACGCCGATTCAAACGATGCACCCCCCCCCCATAGCGACATTTCAGCCTGCGTACATCGCTAACACTCAACGTCGCGAGACAATCGAACGTAAATTTTGCATGCGGGACTTTTGATTACTTACTCAGTGGAACCCTGGCACTGGAAACACCTGCTTGGAATGGTAACCACTGATCCAATGGGCCGTCAGCACGGGGGTCTGGCTGCGGTCAGGCAACCTCAGCTCTCCAAACCGCCGCAATTTTTTTTTCGATCTTTTTTTTTTAACGCGTGCTTCTTTTTTTTCTTTATTCTTTTTTTCCAACGGAACGTGGTGAGGGTCACTGCCCAGAGAGGTGGGTGGGAGGGTGGTTGGAAAAGCAAACCACACCGCTATGGAGCCACGATCATGGGAGGCCATCCAGCTATTCGGCCATTGTCAGAAACCGCTTAATTCCGCACAGGGTGAGCCGGAGCCTATCCCGGCAGACACTGTGCGCAAGGCACGGCTATACACCGGATGGGACGCCAGTCCATCACAGTACACCGGGGGGCCAATTTAGTCAGCAGGCCAATTAACCTAGGCAGCGGGCATGTCTTTGGACTGTGTGTGGAAACCGGAGTGCCCAGCGAAAACCCACACGGACACGGGGAGAACATGCAAACTCGACACAGAAAGAAACCCGAGCCGGGATTCGAACCCGGGGTCTTCTTGCTTTGAGGCGGCAGCGCTCCGTGGCCCCCTCGCCCCTGCATCATCATGGGAGGCCATCACAGCTAATTCCTCGTCAATTGCGGTGGGCACCGACCTGTCCCTGAACACATCATCTCCCGGGAGCCGCCCCCCTTCCCACGCTTTTATTTGAGCACCGCGCCCCGATTGCGGTTTCCCTCCGTTGACCGCAAATATCTGTGGCTTGCCGTAAATATTCTGGAAATGGACAGAGTTCTAACAGAGACGTGGAGACTTGCTCCAGCCGCCACCACCATCCTCCCTCCCACCCTCCTCACAAAGCCCTCTCTGCTCGCCTCCTTCAACGGGTCTCGCTGGATTGTGCAACTTCAAAGCGTGGTGCTCATATAAAAGCGAGGGGGTGGACTTTGGAAGCCAACACCTCCTCCTAGAAAATAAATATTTACTCGGAAGCAATACAGAGGGCTCTCCATTCATTGGCTTTCGCGGGCAGGTGGCTGTGGTCTCAAATAGAATGATGATGGTGATAACGATTTCAAAAATAATAACGTGAAACTATTTAGATGGGGGTATAATTTGCGTCACGCATCAATCCACTGGTGAGTTACTTTGTCAGCACATATCTGCGCGTAAGATACTACGCTTGCTTTAAAGATGATTGAGCACACTTGGTTATTATTTATTGTAATATATTACAGCTGTTTCGCTGTCCTGGGCCTGCACGATGATGGTTATATGATTGTATAATATGAATGAATATACAGTAAATCTGGCATGTGTATTAGATTTAAACAGATGCATATTTAGCTCAAGAGATATTTTGCTTAGCTGCGTGTAAGGTTTCTGCATTGCGCAATTCCTCCAAAAACCAAGGTGGATTTTTTTTATGGTCTTTTCCCACAAACCAGATTACGTGCAACTCTTGGCTGCAGATGAAAAGTTTGACACAGCGGTGTCAATACACTCGTCTCTACAAGACTTAACAAGTAGATTAACATAAGTTCAAGCACGTTTGTGTTCACACTTCACACGCCTCATGCCCCTTTTATGATCATCGGCAGTCATGTATTACTTGTGCACCCATGTTAAATCTTTCGGTTCCACATTTTCGTGAAGCGAGAAAAGATGCCGTGGAATTCTAATGTGAACCTGAAGTCTTAAAAAAAGTATCACTTTCATTCCTCGTGCATTGGCGACACTTTCATTTGTGCTGCGGGGGCTCACCTAGCGAACATTATTTGATCTCAGCAATGAGCGTCGTTGTAGTGTGTGTGCACTACCATTAAAACAACCAACCATTAATTAATTGTCAGAAACCGCTTCATCCTGCACAGGGTTGCGGTGAGCCAGAACCCATCCCGGCCAGACACAGGGCGCAAGGCAGGACTATACCCCGGATCGGACGCCAGTCCATCACAGGGCACCATTAAACCACACGCTGCCTCTATCATTGACACGTGGTCACGGTCATTGGCACGTGCGGCATCTAGAGTCGCCACTTCGGAGCCACAATAATCCGCGACATATCGTGGAGAGTAAACAGAATAAGCCAGAGAGAGAGAGAGGACTGTACGTGTAACTTGGAAGAAAAAACGCCAGAATTTGAATGACTTACGTGAAAACTTCCAGATTTCTCAGAACAGCTGGCTCAAAAAGGAGGACGTTCCTGGCAAAAACAGGACGGTTGGCAAGGCTGGTGGCATTGCTTGGTACTGTGGCAGTTAATGAACCCGCTAAGGCCTACCTCAACAGTGATGGTGCATGGTGGTGGTGGTGGTGATTGGAATGTGCGCTAGTCAGATAACCCAAAAAGCCGCTGCATTGTGTTCAATTCGGTTTATTTGGTGACGCGGTTCAGAAACGTTCCGCCACAACGGCTGTTTGACAAATTAGACTCCCCAGCAGGGTCACGTTAGGAGAGAGAGATGTTTGTTATTACAGCAGAATTTACCCAGTGAGCTTGCAAGCTCTGGATGCTTTCTCAAATCAGGTTATATCGAATCAGTCGCAAGTATAAATACAGTACAATAAATGCACAACGCCTGATGATGCTTCCAACGTGGGAGGCGAAACGTCGCGAGGGAAAGAGGGATGTCGCTCGACACGGCAATCCCGAAAGAACATCTCCTAAGAGCAACCATCATTGTTAGAGCCGTGAAAACCTACATCGGCACAATAAAAATACACAATTACACAACTTCTGACGCAGGTCACGTAGAACTCAAATACAAAAAAAAGAATCTTAAAACAAATAACGAGAATAATGCCGACTTCAGGAGAGCATGTGCGCACGTGCATGCGACCTGCCTGTCATTTATCTTTTGCAATGGGAAGGCGATGTGACAGTGAGTTCCACTCGCCAATATTTACTCGGCGCTGCGCCCTTAAGTGCCGTGGACAAACCAAAGAGGTATTTAAGAGGCCAAGAGCTGGACACAGAGGGGTGAGCATCGGGGCAATGTCGTCTTGAGGAGTTGTCTTGCACAATGCCTCACCTGTCGCAGGCTTTGTTATTTACAGCTCTGATCTTTTAAACTTGGAATTGAATAAGAAACTGGGTGGCAGTGGTGACATCTGCGCCTCGCAGAAATGAAACTCCCGTCTGAGGCGGTTTGACTCCTGCATCCGGCGCCGTTCTCTGTCGAGTTTGTTGTGCCCCCCCCTGTTCTGCGTGGGTTTCCTCCGGGTTCTCAGTTTTCCTCCGGCAACAAAAAAACCGTTAATTAATCGGCCGATAATATCGTAATATATGTGGCGCAGTGTCTTTGGTATCATATACTCAAACGTAAACTTAGCCGCGCATTTAAAAGGAATCGACACGAGCGAGTGTGTGTTTGTGTACCTTTACATGAGCGCACGTTATGTAATGTGCATCGACTGGTTTGTGTGCAGAATACGTTATTCAATCAGTCGCGACGGAAACTGCGGGAATTGTTCTGGAGTGGAGAGCGGTGGCGCAGCGGTTTGCGCAATGAGCCGCGACTAACATCGGTGTTGAGCGACATTTGAAACCGGGTCAGTGTTCCCGACCCACACCGATCAGTGCGGTGTAGTATGGTCAAGCGATCCTTTATTATAACCGATAATGCATTTGGGGATGCCTTCATCCAGCAGCAGATTGACCAAGGACGGTGCACACGATAGTTTTGGACTAGATCTTGAGAC
>JAZEWU010000027.1:2623125-2634451 GCA_036362915.1 Geotria australis | reverse complement strand
CGACGCAGAACAGGGGGAGAGAACACACAAACTCCACACAGAAAGGTGCCCAAGGTGGGGATAAAACCTGCTCGGGCAAGACCATTCTTTCTGTGAGGCGCAGATGTTAACACTGCGCCACCCTGCCGCGCAGAACCTGGTTGGAGGTTTACTCAACCCATCGTCCTGCAGGAGGGTCGATAAAACACGTACCAACAGTGGCTGTCATGCGGATGGAGCACGATTGCCCACGAGGGTTCATACACGAGACAATCATTAGACTCGGGGGGGTCAAGGTAGAAGCGTTCACGTCGCGATATCCAGAAGCTCAACAGATGCCAGAAGCCCCTCAGTCTGGATCAAGAAGAGAGGCCAATGCCCGCCACCTTTAAGGCCAGCACTGACTATTATATCTCTAAATATTGAAGGGCTGTCTGCAACTAAAGAAGAACTTGTTGCAATGGGGAAACTGTCATATAACCATGACGCTACGAAGAATCGAATCGAATTCGAATTAGACTCGGGCCTCTCCGCATCGGGGCAGAGCGAGAGAGTGATGACAGATGGTTGGAGGTGCTGACTGGCGGCCAGCGGCAGGCAACTCGGCTCCGAGGGCTGTCTTGGCCAGAGATGGATGCGTTGATTCCGAGGCGTGGGGAAATGTGTGCAACTCGGCTGCTTGTGCAGATTACGCGGGAAACTGCGATTAGGGAGAGAACCTCGATGATGATCGCGATTCCACCGCGTTGGTTCATTCGCACGTTTGTGTGTAACGCAGGAATCCCCCTTCCAGGGCTCCACAACCCCCCCACTTGGGTGTTTTCAGAAAATATAATCTGTCTATCGGAGTTAGATATAGCAGCCAGTGTTAGAGATAGGAGGCAGTGTTGGGGAGATAGGAGGCGGTGCTGGAGATAGGAGGCGGTGTTAGAGATAAGCGTTTTCCGAGAATGAATGAACTCGAGACGCTTTAACTTCTTCCCCTGGGACTGGCTAGAAAGGGAGAGTAATCAAAGATATAAACGGGCAGTGTGTGGCCTGCTGTAATCACCAAATTTAGGGCCTCATTCCACCAACCTCGACGTTTGGCAACAATGTGGGGCCAGGACAATCACTTCCTTTTGTCACCGTGTTACGCCATAAAGAGCCCTGTGAAGAGAATGCGCAGCTCCTGTGTCGGCCTCCTTCAAGACACTAAAGGAATATGAATGGAGGCATTGACGCGCCGAGGAATGGAACGCATCTGAGAGCAAGCCCGCCGTGGAGAGATGGAGCGATGAAATCACACCCTGTGCTGCTGGGCAGGTCTTCATCCAGCAGTGGATTGACAACAGCTTTTTTTTTTTACCAAAGTGTTTCATTATTTACTCGGTTCGGGTGCTGCATTTTTTGCGTCCAGTTTGCACGTTCTCGCCGTGTCCGCGTGGGTTTTAGCTAGGTACTCCAGTTTCCTCCGACAGTCCAAAGACATGCTGCTGTCTAGGTTAATTGACGTGCTGACTAAATTACTCCTGGTGCCCTGCGATGGACTGGCGTACCATCCTGGGTATAACCGTGCCTTGAACCCTGTGTCTGCCGGGATAGGCTCTGGCTCACGGCGACCCAACACAGGATAAAGCAGGGATTGATAATGAATTAAACATTAATGTTGAGGTTTGAGCACATTTAATCAACGCTTGAATTGATTGAATATGAGCCAACATCACTCAGAACGTACCCAATCTTGTCAGACCTCAGAAGCTAAGCTGGGATGACCCTGGTTGGTATCTCGGATGGGAGACTGTCTGGGAATAACCAGGTGTTGTGGGCTCGCGGTGTAAGGTGACTGGAAGTTGGCGGTCCAGCGACGCATTCTTAAACATATCTACGTTACCCCCCTTGCACGCTCCAGGTACTCCGGTTTCCTCCCAGGTGCCAAAGTCTCGTAAATGGAATTCGCCAAACGTCCCAATGCAAGCCCTTCTGTAAAAGGGATTTCGTTCGCTGCAACGGTTGTCGGCCTTGTGTTCGGTTTGAGACGACGCACGGTGCAGCCTGACAAAGCGGAGATTCTTCACATTCAGACTGGAAAGACAGAGAGCGCGGTACGGATTTAAATCGTAACATGCCTTCGTTTTGTGAATATGATTTGAACGTAAGCGGAATTTATTTTTTGCACGAGTGCTGCATATCAAACTGTGACCTTTTTCCTCGGTATATATTTTTTACTTCTGAAACCTATAATGGGCGGAACACTTGCGCGGTGGGTAGCGATGCCACCTCAAAGCAAGAACGTCCCGGTTTCGAATCCCGGCTGGGGTGCCTTTCCGTGTGGAGTTTGCATGTTCTCCACGTGTCCGCGTGGGTTTTTGTCATGGCACTCCGGTTTTCCCCCACAGTCCAAAGATATGCTGCTGCATAGGTTAATTGGCCTGCTGACTAAATTGCCCCCGGTTGCCCTGTGATGGACTGGCGTCCCATCCTTCATAGAGCCCTGCCTTGCGCCCTGTGTCTGCCGGGATAGGCTCCGCTTCACCGCAGGATTGAGCGGTTTCTGTAAATGGATGGATGTAGTTATCTTTCTACACATTACAATATATATAAACGTCGAGGCACTGTCCAGTGCCGTTGAATTCAGAGGTCACGACCCGCGGACGAGACTCGGTGAAGTCAACGCCAGTCGTCTTGTTCAAAGGCACGCTACTGGGATGCAATTAATCCGCAAGGCGCCTCCATCGCTCACCGCATTAAATGTAGCCTTTGCTATAAAACCGTGTGGCCACTTCTCGCCCGAAATGTAAAAACCTCGGCTGTGGATCGAGCCAAAGATCACAAGGGTGCAGTATTACAGGGAGAGAGGGGGGGAGGGGGTGGCAAGGAGGCGGCGGAAGTGGGATTTAAAATTGAAATGTGTGTATCACGAGAGAGCGGTGAGTGAGGTGGACTCCTGCCAAGAAGCCCCTGAGAAGGAATGCCGACAGATGTTCCGCGCGAGTCCGAGACACCGGATCGAACCTTTGCGTCAGGGGTCGCTAGGTCTGCTCAGGGTGCGCCGTGTTGCTGCCTCATTCAGACGGACAGGCGAACAAGGTTGAAGGAACCTGTCTGCTTCAAGCATCTCGGATAGATGCCCCCACCCACACTCAGAGGGAGCTGAATCATTTGAAATGTGCCTCGGTTTGAACGGGGCGGCACGGTGACGCGGTGAGTTCATGCTGCGGCATAGCTTAATTGGCCTGCGGTCTAAATTGCCCCCGGTTGCCCTGTGATCGGCTGGCGTCCCATCCTCGGCATAACCCTGCCTTGCGCCCTGTGTCTGCCGGGTTAGGCTCCGGCTCACCGCGACCCTGGACAGGATTATGCGGTTTCTAACGATGGATGGATCGATAGATCGGTTTGAATGAACGCGAGATGCTTGTTAAATACCCCCGCGTGATGGTGTGTTTTTTTTTTGCTCACAAGCCTTGTGTATGGCTTGGACGTTTCACCGTAAGCCACCGTCTATCCGCTGCCGGCTGACTGAAGGCCTCATCCGCACGCCGGAGCCACAGTTCCACGCTGGCACTGCCCGTCTCACTCCTGCACAGGAGTTGATATCATCGACGAAATCTTTTCCTGTGTTTGTCGTGCCGCAGGAATCCCTTGCTCACTGGGTATTTTCTGCTGTAATAATGGACATCTATCTATGTCTATATCTTCTCAACGCAAGTCATCCTCGCCGGCGTGTTGCCCTCCTTTGGCTGCCGTTCCATCACCGGTCTCGCCCACGAGCTATGGCCCTGTTGCGCCACGAGGTGCCCTACCCAAGCCCACTGACTACGCACATCATCATCATTGTCAGGAACCGCTTAATCCAGTACAGGGTTGCGGTCAGCTGGAGCTTATCCCGGTAGACACAGGGCACAAGGCCCTGTGATGAAACCGGTGTGCTTGGCGACAACCCACGCGGACACGGGGAGAACACGCAAACTCCGCACAGAAAGGCACGTGAGCCGGGATTCGAACCCGGCGCCTTCGTGCTGTGAGGCGGCAGCGCTACTCACTGCTGCGCCACCGTGCCGCCGAACAGTAAACAACTATATCGATCTTTTCACGGGCGTGTTTTCCCTCCTTCGGCTGCCGTTCCATCACCGGTCTCGCCCACGAGCCATCGTCCTATTGCGCCACTCGGTGCCCTACCCAAGCCCACTTAGCTCTTCTCAACAACCGAGGCGATGTCTCTGGGTCCGTGCTCGTTCCTTGCTCCGTGCGCGCCCCTTCCTGCGGCGCCGTGTAATTCCGAGTGTGTGTAAAGCACACGTGATGTGTTTCCAGCCAAGGGGAGGATGTTATGGTTAAACCGCTTGACTCACAGTCGCATGCGTGTGAGTTCAAGTCCCGTGCAGGGATCGACTCGGCAGCATCGTGCTGACAGGACGCGTGCCGGTTCTTGGAAATCCAGCTGTGGTCGTTCCCCGGATATGTCTTGGTCCGTCCATCGATCCATCCATTGTCAGAAACCGCTTAATCATGTACAGGGTCGCGGTTAGCCGGAGCCTATCCCAGGCAGACACAGGGCGCAAGGCAGGGCTATACCCAGGATGGGACGCCAGTCCATCACAGGGGTCCATTTAATCAGCAGGCCAATTAACATATGCAGCAGCATGTATTTGGACTGTGGGAGGAAACTGGAGTGCCCGACGAAAACCCACGCGGATACGGGGAGAACATGCAAACTCCACACAGAAAGGCACCCGAGCCGGGATTCGAACCGGGGCCCCTCTTGCTGTGAGGCGGGGTGGAAGTGTTACCACTCTCCCACCCCGACAGCAACACAGGAGAGACCGGCAACCTTCCATGGAAACAAGGAATTTCCACCTCTGATTCACGGGCACCAATGGGAGATAAGAAACCTCTCTGCATGCTTGGAGGGCATGATCACAATGCGACTTGACTTTGTACGATGGCAAAAAACACCCACACTCGACCCTGTCGTGAAACGAATACACGCTTAAAGAAAAGTCTTCCTCTTTAAGTGAACCCGTGGGTGGTTTTTACCCCGGATGTTCCAGGAATTTGCTAAATAAATTTGCTAGTCATTAAGACGTTAGTGGGCACGCTGGCCGGGCGCCCACCGTGGGGATGGTGCCAATCATCCAGCTGGCACAAGCCTACGGGGCCACCCAGCAAAACACACAATGTGCAGAACTAATGCAGCGCTCACACCAAAAGCATTCCGCAACAACAACAAAAAAGAAAAGCATCTTGGGTTTTTTTTTGTGTGTGTGTTTCAGACAAAAAAAAACGCCGTGCGTCAGCTTCGGGAAGGTTGGCATCGCGCGCGCGAGTTACTTTAATTGTGCTCCTCGCTGGGTTACTGCGTTGCTGGACGTCCGCTTGCTGAGTCAAGGGCTTTTTAATATTTGTTACGTTTATAAACTAAACTCGGGATGCTGCCTTTGTGGTCTATAATGGCAGGCGCGCTAGACGAGCAATGAGAAGGGTCGCTGCTTCGATCTCCTGGCCCAGAAACTGAAATGGGGCACGTTTCTTAAATCCTCTCTCCCCACACTGGCCTCTGTCCCCCGCAGGCCCCCTTCCCCCACCCCTACCAGCCAGTCGTATAGTGAATTCACTAAAGATAAATGCTCTCGGTAGCTATTCTTTCGGGATGGTCTTGTCGTGTGTTCCTGCTCTCTCCTTCGCACCATCAGTTCAGCCAGTGAGGCTTCTGGAAGACCGATGCTGCCTCCAACGTGGGAGGTGAAATGTCGCAAAAGAGAGAGACGGAACACTTGACACGGAAATCCTGCGTGAACAGCGATGAAGAGCAATTCTCATACATCGAGCCGTCACAAACCTGCATCAATATCGTTATAGGTTTTCACGGCTCGATTAATGAGTTGCTCTTTAGAGCTGTCCTTTCTGGATAGCCGTGTCACTGAGCGCGCTCCCTGTCTCACTCGCGACGTTTCGATGCTTCCGACGTGGGAGGCGAAACGTCGCGAGAGAGAGAGAGAGCGGGAGAGCGCTCGACACGGCTATCCCGAAAGAACATCTCTCGAAAGAGCAACCATCATCAATAGAGATCGTCAATCAGTAGGCGGCAACGGTGTCCAGACAACGGTGTCCAGAAGCTCAACAGATGCCAGAAGCCCCTCAGAGTCTGGAGCAAGAAGAGAGGCCAATGCCCGCCCGCCTTTAAGGCCAGCACTGACTATTATATCTCTAAATGTTGAAGGGCTGTCTGCAACTAAAGGAGAACTTGTTGCAATGGGAGGCTGTCATATAACCATCACGCTTCGCAAAATCGAATTCGAAAAGTAGGCGGCACTGGGTCGGGAAGTGCCTCGTCTGGAGGGTAGCGATGCCAAGGCGCTCTAGAGGGTACTTAGCCACGTCTGCCATTCCGGCCAGAAATCATGGATTGGCACAGAACCCGCACACTTCACCCCTCCAGCGACGGGGCGCATTGCCAATCGGCCAGCCCGTGGGGTGCCCACCGATGCTGCTGGGTGGACAGATGCGGGAGGCTTGAAGGAACGTGCCCGTAACACCAGGACAGACGTGCCGCCAGGGCTTTCACAACAACGCGGCGAGTCGAGCGGAGAGTTGCGTCTGAGCCGCTGTGAATGCGTCGGACCCATGTGGGCATTCTTTTTCTCCGCACCTCTGAGTGTCAGCATTGCCTGCATCGACATTTTAAAGTATAAAATAATGATGTAGGACACGCTGGAGGGATTATATCCTTTGGCTGGCCTGGGAACGCCTGGGAATCCCCCCTCGGGAAGAGCTGGAATCTGTTGCTGAGTAAAGGGATGTCTGGTCCACTCTCCTTGGACTGCTGCCACCGCGACCCTCACCAGGACAAGCGGTTTAGAAAATAGATGGATGGACAACAATTTTTTTGTTGTCAAAGACAAACATCCTTGACAACAAAAATAATGACCGTCTACCTGGATCGACAATGATAGTATATTTTTAGTTTCCAAGGAAAAGGTGTTGTAATTTGGATTATAACATTTTTACATTGACTGTAATTTTAGCACGGGCCATTGCTGCGATGGTTTGAATGGTCCCAGAGTCATTTCCACATCTATAATTATGCAAGGATATTCGTAATGTGCACTCTTATAGCAATTACTACTCTAAGCGGCATAAAATGGATTTAATTGTCATGCAGTCAAAACAGCAATTAGGTGGCAGGATAGGTGTGTATTTAGGAATGTGAAAAAATATAGACACATTAGAAGCTTTCGTGCCTTTACATTTTGCTTCTTTTGCTCAGGATTCTTCCGTAAGAAAATATTTCTCACGTCGCTCTGACATAAAGACATAACGCTGTGCGTAACGTGTCAGTCTTGGAGAATCCAGGGGGTATTGGGAGAACGTCGTTTCCAATGCCAGATAAGCCACTTACAGCAAAGCTTTTTCATGAGTTGCAAAGAGAGGAGGTTTTTTTTTTTACAAAGACACAGCAGCTAGAACCCAGACACTGTGGTACAGTACGTAACAATGTACAGTCATTTGACCCTTGCGTTTGTGAACACAACGTTTCAAAACAAATTCAGCAGGAACCACGGGTTTTCTTTGCCGGCGCGTCATATTCGATGAGAGCACACTTTACCGCCCGAGCAATTTCAGCGTTAGCACTTTAAACTTTCTCGGCGATTAAGGACAGAATAATCAAACGTTAACTTAGGCCGAGCGATACTGTAATGATTTCACAAGAGGAACTGAAATTGTATGCCATATATGGAAGTCTTCTCTGTGACTGCAGAGTAGGCGATGGATTGATAACGTTAAAGTGGCGTTTTATTTCATTAAATATGATATCAATTCAACATTCTTGTGACTTGACCAGATGGCATCTCTTGGACATGCAATACAGCGCACTGTATTTCATAGAAAGATACGGTGTCGAAATATATAACCGCATAATACAAGAATTAATTTATTTGTACCCCTGAGCGGGTTTCATTCACACTTCAAGTTTGGCACTTGTGGTCTTTGACAAAGACAATGGTGTTCATTTGTGGGCTTTTGACACACGGCACACGTTTACGAGCACTACACCAGAGTCTTTAACATCCTCTTTGCAGTGGTTCGCCTGCTTGGGTAATTCCCTGCAGCACGAGCGATGCTTCAGGGTAGATCGAGTCAGAGCGCTAACTCCGTGACAATTGACTTGGAGTGAGAAGCATCGTAACTCTCACGCCACAACGTGAGAATGTACAGGACAACGTGGCTTAACGCAAAAATAGATATGCACTATGACATTATTAAAATGTATAGCACACGCACAGTATTCGTTCAATGCCGAAGGTGTTCGTTTAATAAAAAAAAACGACTGAGAAGCGCCAGGAAACCGGAGAGAACGGGGGAGGGGGGAAGGCAGCCAGTCACGCGGTTAGCCGGCGCCAACATTTGCGAGACAATGCGTTGTGCATATTGCGATGTTATCAGCCGATTAAGGAGTGTTTTCAAGTTACGGGCGGAAACCGGGGAACCCAGAGGAAACCCACGCAGAACAGGGGGAGGAACACACAAACCCCAAGCAGAAAAAGGCGCCCGAGGCGGGAATCGAACCGCCTCGGGCAGGACCTTATTTCTGCAACGCGCGAATGTTACAACTGCATAGGCACCCAGCCGCTCCCATAAAAATCTAAACAAATATGAATCACGGGCGGCACGGTGGCGCGGTCAGTAGCGCTGCCGCCTCACAGCAAGAAGTTCCCGGGTTCGAATCCAGGCTAGGGGGGCTTTTAATGTGGAGTTTGCATGTTCTCCCCGTGTCCGCGTGGGGTTCTCGCCGGGCACTCCGGTTTCCTCCCACAGTCAAAAGACATGCTGCTGCATAGCTTAATTGGCCTCCTAACTAAATTGCCTCCTGTGCCTTGTGATGGACTGGCGTCCCATCCTGAGTATAGCCCTGCCTTGCGCCCTGTGTCTGCCGGGATAGGCTCCGGCTCACCACGACCCGGTGTATGATCATGCGGTTTCTGACAACGGTTGGATGGATGGAATAAACCCCAGGCAGCACAGATAGTTAGATGTTGATAGATGTTTATTATTACAGCAGAAAATACCCAGTGAGCTTGCAGGCTCGTTGGGTATCGCCTGTCTGTCTCCAATATGCCAGGGTTTTTTTTTTTAATACCCTACGAGTCACATTCCAAGCTGTTCATGTGGCCCGGACCCACGAGGCACAGAGCGTTAGCGGTCATGCGGCAGACTAGCCTGTGCTGGTTAGCTGGGCCGTGGAATTGTGAATTTCGAAATCTGCAGAAGCAAGTACCCGCATGTGGGTCAGCTGCCAGGGCCAAGTGTCCTGGCTTCTCTGACTCACGGAGATGATAATAATAATAGCATCTATAGAGCGCGTTTCACCCGAGAGGTCACAAAGCGCTGCACAGGGCTGCGGAGAGAACGGCACGCCAACAACGACAGAGAACGGAAAATCAGCATCATCATTATTGTCATAAACCGCTTGATCCTGTACAGGGTTGCGGTAAGCCGGAGCCGATCCCGGCAGACACAGGGCGCAAGGCGGGGCTATACTCACGATGGGACGCCAGTCAGTCACAGGGTACAGGGGGCAAATTAGGTCCGCAGGCCAATTAAAGCAATGTGGCAGCAGCATGTATTTGGACTGTGGCAGGAAACCAGAGTACCGGGCGAAAACCTCACGCGGACACGGGGAGAACATGCAAACTATTCCACACAGACAGGCGGCACCCGGGCCGGGATTCGAAACCGGGACATTCTTGATGTGAGGCGGCAGCGCTACTCACCGCGCCACCGTGCCAACACGTGGAGACGTTGTCCCGTTTCATGTAAAGCTGGATCGTAGAGTTTACACATTGCTCGCGTCTCTCCATCCAGGAGTGGGATGTTGCTGTGGTGTAACGTTCGACACACCACCGGACTTTCGAGCTACAGGTCACCGGTTCGATTCCATATTCGGGAAAGGGCAGTTAAAATTATTATAATAATAATAATAGAGGTTTAAATAGCGCCTTTCACCCGAGGGTCACAAATACAGCAAACGTTTCGGTATGAATGGGAAGAAAATAAAAACCACAGCCGATTGACAGGTCATAAAGTGTGGTGGGATAAAGTGTGGGTACTCTAGCACTTTTCCCGTCTGATCGACGTGGAAGATTAGACCAAGCACCCTGCAGAGCTGCCTCTAGTGGAGGCCGTTGCACCTGCTGTGGCGTGAGCGAGCTATTGCAGGGCTGCACCTTTACCTACTAAGCGATGCTTGAAATTGCCCAAGCGTTTCTCACAAACCGCAGTTTGGCCAGCTCCGGTACAAACTGACAGAATGTTTCCTTGATGTCATGCAGCCGTCACATCCACGCCTTACAGTAAGAATGTCCTCCCCGAGGGGACTTCGATTCCCGGCTTGGGCGCCTTTTTTTGTGGGGTTTTGTGTGTTCTCTCCCCCTGTTCTGCGTGGGTTTCCTCCGGGTTCCCTGCTCTCCTTCCACAACCGAAAAAAAGCTCTAAATTAATTGGCTGATAACATCATAATAGATAGGATGCGGCGCGTCTGGCGTGTTGGCGCCGGTTGACATCGTCTTTGCATTCCCCCCTCCTCGCCTCTCTGGTTTCCCTGTGCCTTTGAAATTGAAATGTTCTCTCTTCGAACGAATGCGTTTGACATTTAGCGAATACGCCTGCGGTGTTATGAATTGCAACTAAACAAAAATAATACGGTTTATAACGCACCGCACAAATTCCACGCCTGGTCATGGACGAGACACGGACACACGGGGGTGTGAAGAAACCACAGGGAGGAGGCGAGTCAGCCAGGCGGTGAGCCGGCGCCAACCCGCCACCGCGCACTGCTTTATATATATTATGACGTTATCGGACAATTAATTTACGAGCGCATTTCGCTGCCGGAGGAAACCGGAGAACCCGGAGGAAACCGACGCAGAACAGGGGGAGAGAACACCCTCGGGTGAAAGGAGCTCTATAAAATGCTATCATTATTGTTATTAAACTCCATTACAGAAAGACGCCCGAGGTAGGAATCGAACCGCCCCGGGCAGGAACGTTTTTTTTTCTGTGAAGCGCAGCTGTTAGCCAGTGCTCCACCCTGGCGCCCCAATTAACTCGTATTATTATTCTTGCCCTGCTGTGGCCAAACATTCAAGGGGACCCAGTTGTTATTCAGCTTTAAGGATGTCGGAGCACTCATTACACCCGTGGTCGAGCGTTGCCAACAGCGTCGAGCGTTGGCACGCTGCGGATCAAGGCCTCCTCCACGTGTCATCGTCACTCATCGTGGTTGACGATCCATCCAGCGGGGATTCAAGGTAGAAGCGTTCACGTCGCGATTTCTGTCAAGTAATACTTGGTATTACCTGCAAATTCT
>JAZEWU010000027.1:2584590-2618359 GCA_036362915.1 Geotria australis | reverse complement strand
CCAATGTTAAGATCTTAACAAAATCAAATAGACACCTTTCACAAAGTATCCAGTTTGCAAGAAGCCACACATGCTTGTGGCAAACATGGAAACAAAATGATTTGCTAATTAATGCATTGTCCTTGGAACTGATTGGCCCACACCTGAGACAGCTTTCTGTATAGCTTAGTCTCAACAGTGTTAGCCTAGTTTTGCCAAAAAGCCAGCAGTTTGGGACAACGCAGATATAAATGCGTTAGTAGCTCGGGTCGAGCCGTTAAGTGTTTGTTGTTCGGCACAATAGCCAACGTTTCGCTCCACGAGATGGGAGTTTCCTACCCCACCTCGGGCGCCTTTCAGTGTGGAGTTTGTGTATTCTCTCCCCCTGTTCTTTATGGCATTCCTCCAGGTTCTGAGCGAACCTCCCGCAACTAAAACCAACAATTGGCCGATTACGCCATAACATATAGAACAAAGTGTCTGGGAAATGCTGGCGCCCGTCATCTGCTTGGCTACCTTTCCCCCACCTCTCCCTACGATTTCCGCGTGCCTCCGAGTCGTTCCCTCTTCGACATTGAACGAATCTACGGTGCCATGCGTTATAAATTGTCCATTTTTAAAAACCTACACCAGTACATTTTAATCCGTATAATTTTTATGAAGCTCCCGGCATGAGGAGTGAATTGTCGGACATACCCCAGCGTCATTCGAATTCGATTCGATTATTCGAAGCGTGATGGTTATATGACAGTTTCCCATTGCAACCAGTTTTTCTTTAGTTGCAGACAGCCCTTCAACATTTCGAGATATAGTCAGTGCTGGCCTTAAAGGCGACGGGCATTGGCCTCTCTTCTTGCTCCAGACTGAGGGCTTCTGGCATCTGTTGAGCTTGTGGACATCGTTGTCTTTCAGCTCCTCGGCTTCGAAGTGTTTGGTAGAATTTGCAGGTAATACCAAGTATTACTTGACAGGGATCGTGACGTGAACGCTTCTACCTTGATCCCCGTCGCTAAAGTGATGATTTTCTATTTTGACCCCCCAACCCCCGGCGCCACCACACTTGCTGAGTCCAGCTGAGAAAATTCAAGCTGTCGGTTGGATGTGGCATCAGCAAGGCTTGCAATGTGGCCACATGTTCTGCATTTTGCAGGCGATCGCACCGCCAACCATCATAATTGCGAAAAAAAAGAGCCGCTCCGTTTAACTTTGAGTCGATAGCGGTGTTGCAAAACGCCAGCGTTGTTGCACACACTTTCGAGAACCTATGAACGTGCGATGTAGTCTTTCGCATTGGGGGGCTTTTTGTATTTCTTAATATAGCTGGCCAACTAATTGGAAGGTTTGTTAGAATTAAATAAAGGTTGGTTTTTTTTAGGAGGTGCGATCTGGATTATTTTAGAAAGTGTGTTTTTTATATATTTCGTTAACACGTGCAATTAATAGATGACCTTTTAATCCAATGGACTTATTGATCAAATGAGCTACATGTTTGGAATGTATGGGTAGTATCACTTTGCGGTTACAGCGAACGCTGTACACTTTGGAGTATGATAGCGCTTTGGAAATAGTGTGCACAGAACTTGTCGCGTATTCTATCATGCTTCTTGTCAATTTTTATTTTGAGAATTATCTTAACTGTGTAATACATTAATGTATTATACAGAAAGAGCACTGATACATAAGTGAGTGTTTATCTGTCTTACTTCACAATTGCTATATTACTTTATTTATTAGAAGGGCAATACACGGTCATTGATGATTACTATTATTCACCATTTAGCAGACGCTCTTATCCAGGGCGACTTACATCAATACGTTATCTATATCATAAATATCGCATTTTCAAAACGCCTTCGGCAGGTTCCAATGGGGCCTCGTGCGCATGGCTCCCACAATGCACGCAGGATGTGACACGTTAAGTCAAAGCAATACGAAGAGCAGTGAGGACAAATTAAAAACGCACATTTCACGCGTGAAATTGAGGCCACGAAATCCCCGGCTCCGGTGCCTTTCCGTGCGGAGTTTGCATGTTCTCCCCGTGTCTGCGTGGGGTTTCGCCAGGCACTCCAGTTTCCTCCCACAGTCCAAAGACATGCTGCTGCATATGTTATTTGGCCTGCTGACTAAATTCCCCCCCAGTGCCCTGTGATGGACTGTCGTCCGATCCTGGGGTATAGCCCTGCCTTGTGCCCTGCGTCTGCCGAGATAGGCTCCGTCTCACCGCGACCCTGTACAGGATTAAGCGGTTTTTGATAATAGATGGATGGAAACATCCTCAGCGGCGTTCGGCAGATTCTCACCGCGGGAATGCGGGCAAACATCTCGGGTTGATGGCTTTTTCTGTCCTTTTTGCGAGCCTAGCAAGGTAACAGCTGTCTCAACAGCAAGGCGTGCTCGCCAATGCGTCACTTCGTCAGACCCCGAACGAAATCCCCTCGAGCTCCGAATCCTTCAGCGCCTTCATCCTTCCCACCCAGCCGCCACAAAACAGACCAAAAAAAACACGAGGAAAGAGTGAAGCAGTAAAAATGGACACATGCTAACAATTACATGGGCAGTAAAGGTTGGCCCTCTATCACACTCCACCAACAGTGTCCGGCCTTCCCTGCTGTTTGATGAAAGCGGTGGCACTGAATTCCACCGCAAAGTGGCAAAACACACCCTTGTAGCGCGCGTCCCTTCAGGGTTTGTTTTTTAAAGTTTATTTACGCAGGTCAATTTGACGGAAGTGTGTAATTGTAACAGGTGAGGCACGCGCGGCGGAATTAACACTCCAGGTAGTTCTGGTGGCGCGTGACATTTCGCTAATGCCGGCGAGCCACCGATAAAACCCCGGGCCATTAGAAGAAATTAATAGTGTTGTAACAGCCTCTTAAAGTGATAACCCGCGTTCTAATTTTGCAACGCTTGTTGCGAGAGTTATTTCAACGTGCGCCTGTGTCGCGACCATTTAACCCATTAAATACTTAACGCTGCGCAACCCCGAAAACATTTCTCGAAATTGGGATTTTTAAAGCAACGCTGGCACTTAAGTGCATTGCGCACACATTTAATTATCAGACACAATAATTATGGTGACTAATTTATTTTAATTGGATCACGTTTAACGGTTCAAATAGTTGTTTTTTATTTACTTTCTCAGCGGGCCACAGGAACCAAATTTGTATGAAATGCAGGCATTACAAAAGCCACTTAATGTCACGCTGGTGGAATCCCAGTAATCCAGAAGCCGAGGCACAGCTGCCTTTAAGAGGAATTTAATCAGCATGCCTTCACGCTGAGAGATGGCACATTGCTTGACTCTATAAAAACAACTTGAAGGACGTGTAAAAAAGACGGAGATGTTGGGCAGATTCCTGGGGGTCAATGTTGACATAATATGCCCGCGCCGGCCACGCACACAATGCCCGTCGTTAATATTTCCATTATTTATATAATTCCGTCGCAGCGTTATATCAACCTGGACCATCTGCAAGCCTTTGTTTTGCGACATTTTTTTCGACCGCCGTTTCCATATCTGCTCCCATAAAAAACTGGTCGAGGCTTGAAGTGCGTGGACAGAAGCCCACAGTGGGATAGGCCGCAGCAAAAAGGGCCCAGAACTGCAATGCCCTCGTGCAATCCGCATTCACCCTGGGTGTGGTTCGTTGGCTAATAAGTATATATTAAACAATGTTCTCCTTTTTTTGCTATCACGATATCGACAATAAGGTATTGTGTGTACCGCAAGCACAGCTATGATTGCGGAAACACCCTGCGTTAGATACGTTAGTGCTGTTGTATTTTAACGCACTATGAGTCAGCGCCTTCATTCGCTGTTTCGAAAATAGACCAGCGGTCGAGGAGGCATCATTCCATCGCCGCATCATCTCATTTCTGTGTGAGCGTGTGGCCGAATCGGGTCCGCTGGTTTGGCGCCAATAGCCGGTCCCGGTTCCAGGCGCGTCACAGCCGCGGGTGTTGCGACACGCACTTTCACAGAAACATGATTCCATCCCCCCCACTTTTTCCTGAAACACCCGCGGCTGCCCGGTTCCGGCATCTGCTGAATGAGCTCCGATTTATTCGATTTTTTTCCTCATCGTTTTACAGTGTTCTGTCTGTGTACTGATGTAGGTTTTCACGGCTCAATGAAGGAGAACTGTTCCCCAAATCTGTTCATTCGCGATAGCCATGTCGAGCGTCTCCCCCCTCTGTCCTTCGCGACGTTTCGCCTCCCACGTTGGAGGCATCGTTGCGTCTAACATTATACGTCCTCAATTCGCGTTTTGCCTTTTATGCCTCCCCTGGGCCACCAACCACCCCGTATCTTTGCTTGAAATCGCATATTTTATTCAAAATGTTTGATAAAGCTGACGTTAGTAATTTCGAGGTCATTTGCCTCTCGTCGCGAGTATACACATTTTCACCGATGGTGGTGGAACACGTACAGGGTGGTCCACATGTCTTGTGACCCACCCCCATATAATTGCCCCCTAACATTTTGTTTTACTTTACTCATTTATTTCTGTTTTAAATAACCCTTACGGATTAATTTCTGATTTTACAACGTTTATGAGTGTAATTGTTTATACTGCTTACATTACGTTACACACCAATTGGTGCTTTAGAAAAAATGTAAAGTTTTAGAGTATTAAACCGGGGTCACAAGACATCTGGACCTCTTTGTACATGCCAAGCAACTGTACGAGCGAGTTGATTTAGGAAAGTTTTTTTTTTCAACGATCCACCTCATATTTACCATCCGTCAGATTCATAGAAAAACAAACGCCGTAATGTCTCGGGTTTGCACACGATAAAAAAAGGCGGGGTGGCTACGCAGCTGTAACATCAGCGGTTCAACTCCTGCCTCAGGCGCCTTTCTGTGTGGAGTTTGTGTGTGCTCTACCCCTGTTCTGCGTGGGTTTCCCTCGGTTTCTCAGGTCTCCGCCCAGAACTAAAAAAACACTCATTAATTGTCCGATAACATCATAATATATAGTACGCAGTGTCTGGCGGGTTGGCGCCGGCTGACTCCCCCCTCCCTGCCCCGTGCGGATTCCTTGCACCTCTGAGTCATTCTCTCTTCGAATGAATACTTTCAAAATTCAGTGAAAATGTTTGCCTTACAAAGTGTAAGGCACACCTCAGCCAATGCCTCTCAGCCTTATTCTCACGGCACCATCGAACTGGCTCGATCTGGCTCGATCTTCATGGCTCACCATTGAACCAATAATTCACCGCGGGCCCTTCATCCAGCAGTGGATTGATCATGGCTGATTACGTGTGTGTGTGTGTGTGCATGCGCCTTTCTCAGGCGGCCGGGCGTAGTGCTGGCCACCCATTCCCTCGTGTGCCGTATCGGCCTTAAGAGGTGCTACTCGCTAAACAGCACTTGACCCGACAGTCTGTTAAGGCTCTTAGTCGTGTCGATGTCCCCTCGATCACCACGGGTTTCCAGGGCTTTGGCGCGACTCAATTAGACCCATAGCGGCGTGAGTCTCCGGTTTAATTACTCACCCTTAACTAAGAGGGGGGGGGAGTTGTGTGTTGTGTGTGTCACTGCACCTGTGTGTGTGTGTCTGTGTGTTTAATTGGTAATTGTTAGGGTGGCCATCTGTTGGTCCATTTCATGGCTCTATTTGGATTCCTGTGTCCACTCTGTTCACTTCAAATGCCTGTCTGTTTTACTGCTTTAGGCTGATGTATGTGTGCCTATGTGTTTGTGACGATTTTCTGAACTGGTCTTTGGCCTCCCCTAGGTCGACTCGGCCACAAATGAGTACCTAGTGCGGTGTGTAAACATCGTCACTAGGGATACAAAGGCGGCCGGGCATGGTGCTGGCCACCCACCCTCTCGTGTGACGTGTCGGTCTTCATAGGTGCTCGCTAACGGCACTTGACCCTACATTCTGTTAAGGCTATACGGGAGATATTTGTATTTGTTAAGTATTTAACGTAACTATATTTGTGTCTGTTAATTGTTTAATTTCACTGTGTATCTGTTGCTTCGTTCCAATGTCTGCATGTATATTTAATGTTTTTTACATTAATAATGTACTACTGTATACGCGCGTGTCTATGTGTTTTATTCATCATTTTATTTCAATATATGTGTGTTGATCAATTTGCCAATACCGCAGCATACCGGTTGCAAAGCACTGGCCCTAGCTCCAGCAATCACAGGCTTAAATTAAACATGCTTAGACACCACACGGAAATAGATACAACGTGGGAACGGCTATACTGAGATCATATGAAGAAAATAACACAACACAGTAGTGATGTAGGCCTGAGGATGCTTCCAACGTGGGAGGCGAAACGTCGCGAAGGAAAGCGATGGGGCGCTCAGTGACACGGATATCTCGAAAGAGCAGCTTTGGAAAGCAATTCTTATAACACAGTACGAACACTGCATTGGGGAGTCAGAGCAGGCAACACTTAAGGCAATGATATTCACCAGTGACACTGGAAAATGTATTCAGAAATTTGGATCGGAAAAATAAAAGCGTAAATAACTGGAGGAAAGTATAACCATCTCAGATTTGCTGATACCGTGGTCGTCACAACCAATTAAAAATTATTAACGGAAGCGATTGAAGAACTTTTGATAGAAGACTGCAAAGTCGGGTTCAAGATAAATGTGCGAAACAAAATTAATGTGGAACAAATGCGCAATACGAGTGACGATATTATATCTGACAAACGGACACAGCGAGAAAACTCATCAGGTGAAGTCTGGAGCTGTTGTTGAAAGCAGATTTGGACCAAATGGTTGAAATAGCGAGGCAGATGACAGTAGGTTTTATTGCATTAAAAAAAACACGGAACTTCAATCGTGAAATGCAGGATACAAACGTGCGGAAGGAAGAACGTGTTTCAGTTAGCGTGTGTTTTATCTGCAGTGGCATGGAACACAAATGTGGAATCGACAGAGTAAACGGAGCGAGCTGACGAATGTAGAAAGACATAGGGGGAGATAGGTGCGCGGTTGAAATGACAGCGAGAGACAGGAAGAGGAACACACTGATCAGGAACGCTCGACACGCGCTCACGAAAGTACAGCTTGAGAGCAATTCTCATCGTACTGAACGTTAATAAGAGCGGTCTGGACTGGACATGTCACTAGGAGGGATGACCGCCGACGGTCGAGCCTAGCGACGGAATGGCAGCCAAACGACACATGCCCGACAGAGACGGAGCAATGGAAACCGTTTAGTGAGCTGAGGCTGGATGGATCATAGCTGGTGACGACACGTTGAAAAATGTCAACAAGTTTACACTGGATTGCAGTTTAAATAGCGCGCACGCTCTACGCCGCCCTTATTTCAAGGTGGCAGACCAACAGCTTAGACTAAACACTTTGCTGCGCCTACTCTGGAAGAGGAAAGCATCTGTAACGCGATGTTTAAGAACAGTGGCAGCTCAAATGTGATGCACGACCCCTTCTTCCAAAGCAGTGGAGGAAACGGGATGGCAACAGTGCTGGGAGGAAAACACCGACGCCTCCCAAGTGTGTAACCGCTTTGCAGAGGACATGGCAGCAAAGAGCACCGCGCGGAGACATTCTGATCGTCACATGCAAAGGAAATGATCCTTTAAAGTACTGTAAGTGAAAAAAATAAATGTCGAGAGTGACTCATTCAATGAAAATGAAATAACAGGATGGAAGAGACAGACATTATATAGGCTGTAGCTACTTTGGCAGAAAACGACTTAGGCCCTACTCTCTCACTGTATTTTTTTGCTCGCAGTGATTAATGCACTTTGCCAATAACATTTGCATTGCCATTTCTTGTGGTTTTGGCCCAGTAACACACTGCCCCACCACCCCTCCAATCCACCCCGTAAACATGACATTTTAAATTAATGACGCACCGCGGTGGCCCTTTAATGATTGAACTGCATGCGCGTGTGCGTGGGTTTCCAGTCAGTCAGTGTGTGTGTGTGGCTGTGCAACTCAATGGTCACTACAGTTGCAGTGGTCTGTTACTTAACATTTAACCACCAACTACACCCCCCCACCCCCCCAAAAAAAAGTTTCACAAAAGCATAGATAAACTGCTGTGCACGGGTGCGTGCCAAGCAAGTAGGTGGGGTCCACACGTAGGAATGTACAGCATAGCTGGGCAGTGTTTGATAACCAAACAAGGGCGCATTTTTGATCACCAAAGTCATTAAAGGTTTACATAGCGAATGGGGAAAACAAGGTGAAAATAAAACAAAAATCTGCCTTTTCTCCACCCACACCGCACCCAATATCTGCCACGCTGGAAAGTTGTATTTATGGACGAGCTACAGATGACTTGAGAATTGTGCTGTTTAAGAAAAGCGGGTGGCGCGGTGAGTAGCGTTGCCGCCTCACAGCAAGGACCCGGGTTCGTATCCCAGCTCGGGTGCATTTCTGTGTGGAGTGTGCATGTTCTCCCCGTGTCCGCGTGGGATTTCGCCGGGCACTCCTGTTTTCTCCCACAATCCAAAGACATGCTGCCGCATAGGATAAATTGGCCTGCGGACTAAATTTTCCCCGGTGCCCTGTGACGGACTGGCATCCCATCGTGGGTATAGCCCTGCCTTGGGCCCTGTGTCTGCCGGGATAGGATCCAGCTAACCGCGACTCTGCACAGGATTAAGCGGTTTCTGACAGTAGATGGATGGAAATGTGCCGTTCTCTGGGGTGTTTTATGCAACCGGTTGGGCCACGCTATCGCCAAACGGCGTGGCGTTAGCTCTTTGTTTTTTGTTGCCCGGTGGTGTCCTCAGTCCCAGCGTTGCAACATTTATCACATCTCCTTCCAAGAAATTAAACGGGAGACACCAAACTCGCACGTGGCTTCTCGAGTACAGTGCGTGCCCTCGTGTCAGACATGCAATGAGAGGCCCTGTATAAATAATCACTGACTTTATAAAAAACGATTTTACAGATCGATTGTCGATCCACTGCTGGATGAATGCCTTCCCCGTGCACCGGTCCATCATGAATAGGGGGAGGGAGGCGGGCGTTGTTTGAACATATTTCACCACCTGGTTGAAGGTGGATACCTTGGATCGTTTTGAGATCACGCACATGGTTAGCTGTGGTCCAAAGTCTAACTCAGGTCGCTGGGATTCAAACGCAGTGTGTCAAACACCATGCCACCTATCCACTCTAGTTGTCTGTGTAGTCTGTCACGATTTGCAAATCTTGTATACAGTGAATATTGGGGTGACCCATTCATAGACACGCTGGTACTGTACTGCATATTGAGGCATTACCAAACCATTTGATTTCAAAGCGTCTACGTGTCTCTGACCAGTAACAATGCAGTATTACATTTTAGCTCTCCTTTGCTTTCACAATACAGTAGCTTAATCACCCGTAGATTTCGTGAGGTATCAATAGAGCATTTAACGCACTATATGTTATGATACATGAAGAATATGGGGTTGCCACCACTCCTGGTTTTTCCTAGAATTTTGAAGGAGCTGTCCTGGGAAATCTATAAGTCTTCCGGGGACATTAAAGTCCTGGCTGCTGACAGTTTGCATAACAATACAGAACTCAAGACAATTCATTTCTATGTTAGGTCTCCCTGCGTCCGGTACTGTATTGTGATATATTTCCCCAACCCTATGATGATTTGTTCCGGTTTTCTTAGCACCTCAGAGGCTGTAACCCAAGAACTGGCACACATGTATAAAGCATGTCCTTAATGTATCACGGTGGAATACGGTGCATATTGTGATTATTATTTTTATTCTTCTCAAGAAAGTACCCTTTCACCCACGTAGTACTCGGTACGGCCGGAGCGAACGTTAACAAATTTGCCCTGCAGCACAATGGGTTTGTAGGGTTTAAAATTGGCTTTGCGCAAATGTCCCTGCCAGATTTGCGATGCGCTTGTAGTAAGACTCAGCGGTCCGCCCAGTAACAAGGCAACAGGGCTCGGTGATTGGTTATGTAAACGTAAGCAACTTTCTATGTACACGAGCGTAGAGATTGCACGATTTTTTTTTTACAGGTCTCCCACATGTTTTGTTGGCTGTAGATTTATTTAGATTGCAAAGCCCAAGAGATAGTGAGCGACACGAAAAAAACCCTCGACAACAAGACAAAAATGCTGGAAAGCGGTTCACGTAATTTATTTTAAAAAGTCACTAACTGTAAGGACTAAGAATGCGTAAAAAGCTGCGGAGTGTTAAAAAGGAAATGATTACGAAGAAAGGAAGTAGGTACTTATGTTTCCGGTGAGTCGGAAACAAGCATTCATGCAGTGCGTTTTTGCTTTCTAGAAATGAGTGGGTTTTTTTTCCCCTCAATCCACACGCCAGCCCATGGACTGTAGTTCAGGCATGAAATCAAACACGTGGCCACCCAGAGGCTGCCCGCTGGCTGCAATTTCGTTATCTGGTGCCAGTTAAGGCGTGCTGTGATACCCGCATGCAAATATCATCCCTCTTTTTCCACTTGCTAACTTGCTTTGTAAATACGTTAGTATACCAACGAGTGTACCTCAAATTTGGGTTAATATTTCCAGCAATATTACCGGCTTTTTTTTCTTCTTCAAATGCAGAGTTTGATACAGTCGTGGCATTGTGAATTTTCTCATTTCACGTGGCAACAGCGTATATTAGCTAGCCGTGTGGTATTTCGATGGGGTACTCAATGTCAGGGGGGGAGCCAGGTTTTGTATATTACTAGTAATCAAACGGCTCGTACCGTCGTGTGCATTTCCATCACTGAACGATGTCGTTTACTTAGTGTTTATCACACATAAAGCCCGGCCCTAATAAGAACGTCGGGGGAATGTGGAAAGGAGATATAAAGTAATTTTATTTAAGGAACCAAGAACTTCAGGCAACACTCTCACCCCAATATTCCAATATGAAATAATGTAGAGAGGCTGGAAGGTTTCCCCCCCCCTCCCAGGCCCCCATTTTTCGCAGACTGGGCTTGATTACAACAGATGTTTACAAATTCGTGAGTCTGCAATTCCTGGCGAACGCTGCACTGTACTTATAGTGGGGAGATAACCTTTAAATTGGCTACCACAGGTAACCTGTTGCACAGGCCGATTTCACAATAACCCGATAAACCTCCAGCCACGTTTGGCACACACATGACATTGTCAACACGCAACATACGTCTGAAAACGTTTATTTCTCGTGTCAGGTGGACCATTTTAACCGATGAGAATTGCTCTCCATAGATGCTCTTTCGAGATAGCCGTGTCGACCGTCCCTTCTTCTTCGCGACGTTTCACCTCCCACGTTGGAGGCAATTCTTTCCTACGTCGAGCCATGAAGACCTACATCGGCATATTTTGCCCAATTTTAACTAACCAGTGTGAAGTACTGTACAGTCATGTATGTTTCCCGCAACGACAGAACACCCTGAACACGGCCCAAGTAACTAGCAACTCCTAGCTTTCTACAAAAAAATGAAGTCACCTTGGGTGCATGTGCTGGATCATTGTTGTTACACAGGACCACATGTCGGTCATGGTTTGTGTTCGGCCTTCATCCAGCAGCAGATAATGCCCTAATTATGAGAAAACTACCTGCAAACGTACTTCATTTAACTACGTTGAAGCAACAGGAGGAACACAGGTTAGAGAATTTGGGCTACTTAAAGGCAATTCAAACTGTTAACAAAAGTATGTGGGGACTTGGGCAGGACACCTCGCTAGAAGGGATGATTGCAGATGGTCAAGAGTAATAATGGAGTGGCATTCAAGGAATGGAATGCGGTAAAAAGCGCACAGCCTCTGTGCGTATGCAAAATCCATCAGCATTTTTATGAAGAAATTGTGGCGCTCATGTCTGAAAGCCACCGTCGAAATACATTTGAGAAATGCTCTCCATAGCTGTTCTTTCGCGACAGCCGTGTCGAGTGTTCGTTCCACCTCTTTCGCGACGTTTCGCCTCCTACGTTGGAGGCATCATCAGGCATTTTTGAACAATTTGACCGACGGTCAATGGCAACAGTGATGGACAACTGCAGACCGGGTTCGTCCCGGTTATGAGTCGTGTGTGGTTGCCAAAGGCTGGCTTTGCAGCTGTGTTGGTGACTACACGGCGCTGAGTCAAGAGAAAAATGCCCATCAGGAAATTATAATGAGTTTTGCATATGCAGAGGCTGTGTACTTTTTACACATTTTTGCATGAGGCTTGAAACGAATGGTTTGTATGGCCTTCGCTATTAATTCATTTTGTGTGTTTCTGCCATTTATTGTGAATGGACCGCGCCCGAGAAATACGTTCACACGGGAGACGGAACAAGTCACACTTGTGTGCAGCGTCTAGTTGATTACAGCGAATGACCGCAGACAGCTCGCGTAACCATCCAGCAGTGGACTGACCATGGCTGAACTACAGTAGACGCAATAACGGTGTCCACCCCGTCAATACATGTTTTAGGAACACAGTGTACGGTTGTATCTTATTAGAGGCGTGGGGCTTAAACCCCAAGGACAGGAGCAAATATCAAGACTCGCGCGGTTCCACATGCTTTTTAACGACTGCAAACACGCAGACAGTGCAAGTTGCCCTCTGTGACATTGTGCGCGTAACGTATTATTGTGGATGCCAAGACCCTTGGACTTGGATTCATGCACACCTACACTACTCACCACCGACTCATCTGCACTGCTCTCTAGGTGTTAATACTGCAATGCAAATTTTCTGTGATAAACATTTCGAGATACAGTAGTAATCACAATTCGACCCGTGTAAATATAGCAATGTATTGCAGGTGCCCAGTGGATAACAACGCAGGCTGGTGAGGCATGGTGACCTGTTATAAGAGGCCTTCCTCTAGCAGAGATGTCCGGGGTGATTTGTGTTTCTTCGTTCTGTTACTGGATGCGCAGGTCCAAATGTAAACAATATTAATATAGTTCATCCATACACACCGTTCACTAAATGTGAACATTGCTGTATTCAACTCACGCTTTAAAAATGCCATCTGTAATGCAAAGTCTCACCAAGTGTGCCTGTGGAATTTGTATTACTTTATTGCTAAGCAAAAAAAAAGCAGCCAATCGTTGTCACTCCCTTGTTGCTGGGTGGGCGCCCCGATGAAATGTATGAATCAAATAGCCAGCACTACCCTCAAAACCGTGCACATATTATCGCAATCAATAACACAAACTCCACCAAGACACTGCTAACCATTCACTATGCCAATTCACTCAGGTCAATCGTTCTCACAACGAAGGACAGTGCGCGAAATCGTCAGTGAACTAGAACTGTGCGCAAATATACAATAAACGGGTCTATACTGTAAATGTTTAATGACACGCCGCTGTGCAGTCACAGGCTACAGTCGAAAAACCAGCCGGAACTAGAACTTTCTCAACTCGTGTTCCCGCTTAGGCCTTACAGCATCCGCTCCCAAAATTATAACGCATCTACTTTGCGCATTATAAGCAAAGCCTCACGTTTGAACTCCGCACTAAAACTGCACCAACCCCTACTGTTATACCAAAGGCGTGTCGTTCATATGAACAGCTTAACGAGCGTTCGACGATTTAACACCATTTTAAATGTAACAATTCCTAAACACATGTGCAATACAACACACCCGCTGTGGGTGGGGATAGGCCTGTCGGCGTGGCGGCTCTGCAGGGGGAAGGCTCGCTCATCCCGGCAGCACATCTAGGATACACGGGCCATATCCAAGGCCTACAACTCAAACCGCGTGCCAACAACCCCAGCGTGATAAAACAACCAACAAGCAATACCAACAACTTAATCGCAATAGTTATTACTATTTGTCTTGTGGTGCTCCGCCTCGGAGGTTTAATTTTATAATGACGATATGCCTTCCCATCCCCCCCTATCGGTCTTTCAAAGAAAAAAAACCCATGTGCTCTTGGTGGCCGCCATTTCAAGACACGCCCATAAATTACGTCACCACATTGATCCCCGCCCACCGTGGTGCAGCCACGCCCCTCTACCACCCTCGGCCCCGCCCTTCACCCCCCTGGGTCCAACCCCCCACCCCCACTTTTCTAACCCACGCCCCCATACAGCTATATACCCGCCTCTTGCTCCATCCCATACAATTGCTGGCTTGTGGCTGGAGTGTGGCTATATTGGAGTTCCTTTCTCAATTATAAACCTAAAGGAGTTGCAGTTTGATGCGACGTTTCTCGTGCAACGCCAGAGAGACAAGTCGTTGTTGCACGCAGTCTCTAAATCAATTTGCATCTAGTGAATTTGCATATGTAACGCACAAGGTTGAATTGGCAGTTGTGTAACCAATTATGTATTTGTATTAGCCGCGGCTATTGTGGGGCAGAAAAGTAACTGCATGTAGTGTGTTTTACTCTTACGTGTGTGTGTGGCAGCACAGCAAATGCTTGAAAGTCTTAATTTGATTTGTCCATAGTTATAGCTCGAGTTAAATTTGATTTGTGTTGGCAGAAGATGTTTATTACTGTATTTTTATTACGTAAAAAAATACCCAGTGAGCTTGCAGGCTTGTTTGAGGGATTCCTGCGACACAACAGACACACGAATTGACAAAAATGAATAAAATCACAAAAATACAATATACGTGAAAAATATACACAGATCTTAGCACGTGTTAAGCAAATTCAACGTCATTTTACAATTTACTCCAATATCTAGTCCACGAGTAATTTAACTACACTGTAGTTTACGGAATCCGTGTACAAACATTGTGCAACTATCTCCTTTTAAACCCACGGTAGATGGCTACGGAACTCGAAACTCTAACGGAAATGTACACATTTTCAAAGCGCATTAAAAACACATCGATGCAGCAGAGAAGAGGCATTGCATTTTAAACCACGCCGACCAGCTTAAAGTATGGTCAAACGGTCCCACACTACCCGCGCGGGAGGCCCCTTTATCCAGCAATTGACCCGAAGCAATCTTGCACGTTTTACACAGTAGTAGATGTGCACGTTTGACAAAGTTACTCATGCGAGGCCTGGCAAGGCTTTGTCCTTAGCTCGTCAGGAATGACACGTGTATGAGGGGGCGCTGTGGCTGGCCATGACACTTGGAAGGCCAAAGTACTGTAAGCAGCAGACATTCTGGCTCGGTCAGCTAACAAGGCAATGCGTGCTACAGTACAATTTAGTACTGTACCACCAGATCATCCAATGTACCGCGTGTTTTTAACATGTACTGCGTGTCTGTGAAAGTTGTTTCGTTTAAATGACCTCGTGCTAACGGTACAGTACGTGGAGGAAATATAGGGTTTATATTTTGAAACAAAGGAACAGTTAGCTAATTTTTTTTTATTACGGTTGCTTAACATACACCCAAAACATAAAGCGGCCAGCAACAACAGCATGACTGAATGTGTGCTAAAAACCAAACACATTTCCTGAATTGAGCTAGGTTATATTGCACTGTATGTACACTGTTACAGTATTCTAACAATGTTAGGTCATCAATGTAAATCCCCCCAAAAAAACAAATTTGCATTCACAACTACAAATTTGTAAATGTCCGTGGACAAATCTGTGTGCTGGCTGCCTTACAGGTCAAAACAGTGGCTGACCATGACAACACGTGCATTTGGGGCAAGTGACTAAGTTGCTGCCCTAAAGACAACTGCGCAGTTACAGCAGCATGTGGGCCATAGGGCTGGCAAGACACGTGGCCGTGGGGGGGTGGGTGGCAGGTTTTAGGGTCCGTAGTCTTTTTCTTGCTTATTCTGAGATCGTCATATACAGTAATTCGGTGGTTCCCAAACTTTCTCGGTTCACGGCGCCCTTAGTGTATCAGGATGTTTTCCACGGCGCATAAAGTCAGAAAATAAATGGCATAAATCGAAAATTTGGACTGTCTCTCGCCGCCCCTTTGAGTTAGCTGCGGAGCCCCTGAGTGCCGCACACTTTGGAAACCACTTATAGATATATAGTAAACAATTGCAAAATTGCTCTCTTAAGAGCTGCTCTTTCGCGACAGCCTTGTCGAGCGTTCCTCCTCTCTGCTTCGCAGCGTTTCGCCTCCCACGTTGGAGACAATTGTCAGGCGTTATCAGTAGGCGAAATGTCGCAGAGGATAGATAGATGTTTATTATTACAGCAGAAAATAGCCAGTGAGCTTGCAAGCTTTTTACAGGATTCCTGTGACACAACAAACACACGAATTGTTATACAGTACATGATAGACTGTACACGTCTTCAACGTGGAAACAACATCTAATTCCCGTGATTATTTAGGATGTAAACGAGGAGATGAGGAAGGCTCCCCAGGGCTATCTCGAAAGAGCAGCTCTTGAGTGCAATTCTCATTAATCGAGCCCTGAACACCTACGTCGATACATAAGTTCAACAACACTCGTGACAATGGGGTGCATAAGTGCCACCACCACATTGGCCAATAACACTGAGATGATCTCTCTGTTTTGAAAAACAGACAACACATTAGTCAAAAACACTGCCTTAGAAATAATGCAAACACTTCTGCATTTTAGAAGGGCCATTGCCCGAAACGACACACCTTATATTATAGCGGAGACTAATGACTATGCAGAATATGTAAAATAGGAAAATAAGGTTATATTCTATCTCAACTGTCCATGTAATTTAATGGGGGGAAAAATACCGAATATTCATTAATATTTAGGATGGAAACTTTTTAAGGAACTATATTCTCGAGAAAGGTTTAGTCAATGTGCATTGAATTGCTTGTTGACATTCCAGTTTTGTTTGTTCTCCGCATTCTTGTAAAGCCCATCTGAATAAACGATTAACTTAATAAAAAGTGGCGTTAATTAAGTACATATTCTTATTCATTTTCTCAGTAGGTTACAATTTGGGTTACAAAGGCTTAATGCATCAAATATGCACAGAATGCAGTACCCATTGTTAAGTACAACTTAAGGCTTCACTGATTGTTAATCAATAAATAGCCTTACGTTGTTTGGTGATACTGCGTTGGCAGTGACTCACAATCATCAGATTGTTAACTATACTTATAGCTAATACAAATTAAAACCAAACCTCGGCTTTACGTAACTTTTAGCACAAATGAGATAAACTAAAGTAAGGTTATTTATGAAAGAGTTTGTTACTCAATATTTACGCTATATCCCAATGAATAATAACTCATTCACCAGGAAACATTTCCAAAATGTAATTTTCATCAAGTCCCATGCTGTAAAGTTCAGTCTCCAACCCTTATATTAACTTAGTGTATTTGGGGTCAACGGGTTATTGCCCGAAACGTCGCCTATTTTTCCTTGTAGACACACAGGGTTATTTATGAATGTGTTGATTCCATTGTCAGAAACCGCTTAATCCTGACCGCAGCCTATCCCGGCGAACACAGGGCACAAGGCAATGCTATACCCAGGACGGGGCGCCAGTCCACATCACAGGGCACCGGGGGATATTTAGCATGTCTTTGGGCTGTGGGAGAAAATCGAAGTGTCCGGCTAAAACCCACGCGGACACGAAGAGAGCACACGCGAACTCCACACAGAAATGGCACCCGGGCCAGTAAAACACACAACCACGCGTGGAGGCCCACACCAATAATAATTGACACGGACCCTCGAAACCCTCCTTGCGGTGGGGGTGATATTGGCGGGGTGGGGCTGTTGGGGGGCGAGAGAAGGGGACGGGCCAGAGGGGCGGGGGGTGTGTGAACGGTCCCTCCCTTATATGGACATGAGGGCGGAGTGTAGGCGGGGCGTGGGCGGGGCGAGGGGGCGTGTGTAGCGCTGGGACGTCACCAGCCGACTGGTTAAGTAGAGGCGGTGGTGAGCTTGTGTCCGATTGTGTTGCGGGAAGAGCTGCTTCGGGCTCGGCTGTTCGCGCGCGCACACGCGGTCGGACTACACAGACAGTCTACAATTCTACAGTCACTTGTGATTAATGTTGTGGTAATTATTGTTATTATTATAAGTATTTATTTGTAACCGGCACAAGGAGAGCAGCACAGTGGTAACGGCGTCTAAAAAAGAAGAAAAAAACAATTTTAAAGCATATTTTTTTTCTTCGTGGACATTTTTTTCCCTTCCGTTTTTTGGTGAAAAGTTATATTTATATATTGCTACATAATTTATGAATTCTACACCTAATAGGAACAGACGCGAACGATTATTGCTTTAATAATAATAGTCATAAAGGAACACGTGTGGAGTCAAAAGTTGGAGGGAAAAAGGAACTTTGGTAATTAATGCAATTTTTTGGTTGGTATTAAATTTTAACTTTTTTTTCGGGACGGGAATAGCAAGCGAAACGTAACACGTAAGTAACTCAGCAAACGTTAAAAGTTAAAATTAGCATTAATATATAAATGTCACGCAAAAAGTAACAGCCAGAGAGAGTAACAAAATAAGTTGCTACAGCAAGTCGGCCACTAAAATACCATTGGCTGCTGCTGTTGTTGGGGGAAGACTTGGGGCTTAACAAATTAATAAAAGGCAAGGAATAAAATAAAAATAAATTAGAAAACAAGGTTTAAATTAAACAATTTTCATTTTAAATTCAAAGCAATTGCTGAGACTACTAAATAATTTCATCTTCATAATAAAAAAAACCCCCACAACAAATCCCTTGAGGAGGCGGAGGGTTGCAAGAAGATTGAGACTTTGTTAGACTCTTGAGACCTTGCTATTAGAAGACTCCCGTAGTAAGTTGTAGTACTGTAGAAGTTAATAGTCGTAGTGAGAAGGGCTGGGGGAGCAGTCGGCGAGGAGAGGCATGGAGTTGATATGTGGGGAGGGAGGTCGTATCAAGAGAGCCTACGTGGATGGGCATCTCTTGCAAGACAAGCGGGTGTTGCCCAACCTGCTCAGCGTGGAAGAGAGATACGTACCCCGGGCCTCCTACTTCAAATGTGTGCAGACCGATATCCAGCCTTTCATGCGCAGGATGGTCGCTACGTGGATGCTGGAGGTAACAGTGCCACCATCATCACTCTACTACCACCACCATCATGATCACTACCACCATCAATCATCAAAACCACCACTTTCATCACAACCACCAACACCGATCTACTGTCACACTATTGATAACACACATACCGCCTTTATTAACTGCCATATTCCTAAATCAGCTGCCGAAGTTCTTACCACCCACCACGACCTTGCACCACACACATGGCTTCACGTACGACCACTTTAGTACCCGTGCAACCAGCGTCTTATTACAATTGCTACCACCTAACCTTGATACCACCACATAGTAACGTGCCCATACCACCCACGACCGCCACTGTTAGAAGGCACTGCCATTACCAACCTGTATTCTGTGCATGCTCTGCGGTGTGTACACATGGATAGAGTACTTGTGTGCAAGTACACTTCGGGGTACTGTGCGTGCTGTGAGTGTGCACGTGTGTGTGTGCGTATTGTGCACAATTCCTGCTACACGGGTGTGCGTAAATACTGTGTGCGCACGTTGCGTGCATGCGAGTGTTATGTACTGTAAGTGTGCTTGTGTACTGCACTTGCGTGTACTCCCAATGCGTACTTTGTACGCGTTCAGAACGTGTGGTGTATTCGCACCGGGCGTAATGCACCTGTTGTGCACGTGTACATTGTACCGTGTGTGCATTGCATATACTGCAATAAAGTCATGCATACGTAGTCGTATGTATACTGTACAATTGAGTAGCGTTAAATAATGTATGCGGGCTGTTAATTATATTTGCATACGCTGCGTGCTTTCACATATCAGTGTGTAATTGGTTACACACTGTATGCATAATTGTTAATCTATTATGACATCTTACCATTCGTGTACAGTATTATTCTGATTTGTGTCTAGTTGGTAACGGTAAGTTGGCTCGACAACAATCTATATACTGATAAGTTTAATATAAACACCCTGCTTGGGAGGCTTTCATCCAGCAGTGGATAGAGCGGGGCACACGGGACACTGTACACACACGTACCAATACACATCGCTCAGCAGGATAAGCAACTGATTAAATACATGACATCAATCATTCTACCCATTGCAGTATTATCTAGGAGGCAATTCCGTGTGTGCTTGTCCACTTTAAAGGTACACGGTGGTGTGGTATGTGTGCACCGTGCATGCACACACACAGTACTAAATACCAGATACTTTAACATTCTATACATACATTGCCTATGGGTGGTGTACTTTATGGACGCAATAATACGTGTGCCCGCACCTGTTTGCAAGTGGTTGTTGATAGTCGTATACTTTGTGCACTGTTGACATAGTTTTATGGTGGTGTATACATTTATGTTACCACTTTACGATGCACTGTTCATGTCCGTGCGGTGTACATGCATGCGAGTACACATGCTCAACGCAGGCACACACTTGTGCGCGTACGTATGCATTCACCTGTGTACACACATCACACCAATGTGCACACATACGTACATAGATACATGCAATGCGTGTACACGTACACCGATGCATACATTCGGGTGCACACACACATTAGTGCTTACACACAATGTATCCGTGGTGTGTGTACACACAGACGCAGGTGGTCAACACACACACGCACGGAGATATGCGTGTGTACACGTATACAGAAAGTTGGGCAATTCACCAGGCAGGGAATCTTGCAACTCTGAGGGGAATAGCAAGCCACCTATATGTACTGCCAATAAAGGGCTTTTGAAGTCCAGTAACAGCTCCGAGTTGCTCCGAGATGCACTGTGGCAGGGAAACCTAGCTGTTAGGTGCTGCCACTCCTGTTGCCCTGTTGACACAGCGACCTGGTTGCTGTATGAAACTTGCACAATTTGCAACAGCTGGTTTGCCGTATGCTGTTACCATGTACGTATACTTGACCTTGCTTTGGACTTGTATTGGGGTCCAATGCAACGTGTATTGGCCCTGGTTAGAGACAGTTTCAGCAGTTTATATAATTGATGGAAGAAATGAGTAGATCTTCAATGCTCAACCAAGACGTTATCTCATACCTACACCTTGTAGTTTAAAGAAGGGTTGACCGTAGTGGGTAGGGTGGTACTTTGGGCTAAAGTATGGGTAGCATTCAGAATGGAAATTGGTTTAGTGTTTACCAGACACAACGCTCAAGTACTTTAACTGTGCAGCGTTAGGACACGACTAAAAATAGAGGATTCAATCCAAAGTGCTAAAAGCTACAGTTTAATAAAAACAACTTATTTGATATTAAGTTAATAATATAATAGGCAGTATATTTAAATGTCCAAATTGAGGAACATTTGTGTATTATTACTGTAACTAATATATTTAAAAAAAAATCCCCAACAGAAAAATGTGCCTTTTAAAATTGTGCCTTGACTGTAGTCGTGCTGTAGTTCAGCTTATTTAAAATATATTTTATTTTATTCTCTTAAACATTGTTGCTTCACCAGTTATCTGTGCGATAGGGGTGTGTTGATACAGTGTGTTTGTACTTGACAGTGTTAATTGTCAGTGTTCTTGTCATTGTGAAGTTGTAGTTTGTAGTTGCTTTAGCAGGAATCAACGTTTTATTGTGGAAAATGAGCGAACGCTCAAAACACACAAGGCGGCCTTTAACAAATAAACCAACCGAAACACGCAACAATGTATCCGATTCAACACAACACATTCTCTCGCACAAACTACACTTACAATGCACAAAGAGAATGCAACGTGAAATTTTTTTTTACAAAAAAATAACCCAAATAATAATGTACACATATGCAGTCGCGTAGCGTGCCAGACGTTCACCATCTTGCGTGCGTTTGCCCCGCACGGTTGGCGACTTTGTTGCTTAGTCGCCTCAAAGTTTTGATTCCATTTGGATTTGGCCAGTCGACTAGAGTTGATGCCGTGTTGCGTGTACATACAGGCTATTTCACGTTGAGGAGACGCTTGTGTTGCGTCAAGTCTGGTTGAGAGGCAACTCGAGTTGAGTCGACATGGATTTGGGGGGATTTGAGCCACAATGCATCAGGTTCTTTTTCAACAGTCGACAGAATGTTCTTACTGAGGGAAAGTCGACCCTGTGGTTGAATCGTCAGTGGCTTAGCTCAGTAATGAGTGGAATGAAGTTGCATACGGGTTGACTGACCTTAACCGAATCTAACGGCAACCTTCAAGTTGATTCAACTCTTGAGTTGTCAAAAACATATTTTTACCAAATTCACACAGACAATGGCATAATCTTTAATTTGACGATAACCCAAATAAAGGTCCATAATTGTACATGGTCTCTGTGCTTTATAGGGTTCTAAAAAAACAAAGTGTAAATAATGTGAAAAAATATGTTCGTAAAAATTTCAATATTTTAGGGACCTTCTGCTCATGTTGGCACAAGCCGATTGTTGCTCCCACTAAATTAGCTTGTCATAGAAAGTTCACGGTTTTTTTTGTTGGCAGATTATCTATTTTTGTAAGGTTGAAGGCAACGTTATTTCACCAAAAAGAATCAAGTGACAAGATCTTTTTAATAGAAATGTGGAAATTGCCCTCACAGGGTTTTGGTCGTTTTCTTCAGTACACCAGTTGTACACTTGCACTTCTGCTAATGTAAACGTATTAAACCCCCCAAAAATCGTCACCACATTCGTCATTAACACTGGCCTTCAAAAGGGGAAAATCTGTGATAAGGCGACATTTTGGCCAACGCATGATTTATTTAATGTATCGGTTATTGTAAGAAAAAATAATAATATTTCACGTGTTTGGTCTTAACAACTAGAGGTCATTTTTAACCAAGCCTGTGTTTAGTGTTTTAACATTTTCAGTCAAACTATTTAAAACAACCTTCAAGTGTAATTGCACCCAAGGAGCCACTTTGTTGCGTGTGACAAAGTAGCTTTCGGGACGTCGAGCGAAAAGTGTTACCGAAAGTACTCGGTAACCCACCGGTTGATAGAGCGAACACCGTTGTATCGATTCGGCGAAAAAAATCTACCCGGGAATATTTATTTTATTTTTAAATATTTTTTTAAAAGGTTGCGACGTACGAAAAAAAGAGGCTCCCCCCTCAACAACGACAAAAAAAAGTCGAGCAGTGAGACTCGCCAACCAGTTCCCCCCCTTTGGCCCGGTTGTTGCGACTGTGACCTGAATTCATTTCGGAGCGAATGAGTCTCAGGAATGTAAGGGCCGTCGCTGCCAGGGACAGCCCGTTTCCACCGCTGACCATTCGTGTCCTCACTTAACACTGTCGTTTAAATGCATCTTGTAAAAAAAAACCCCACCAGTATTAAATACTTTAAAATATGTATACATGTGCATATGTGGCTGGTGGTGTGTGTGTGGGAAATTTACAGACTTCGTTATCTCACTTGGGGTTTGCAACATCTTGAATTTATACCGCACATGTTAAGTTATACAACGTTATTATTGTTATGTATTTACCCCCAAAAGGTACCTCCCCTTAACTGGAGTTGCATGTCTTTCACTTTTGGTGCGCAAAACGTCATAGGTATGTGAAGACCAGAGATGTGAAGAGGAGGTCTTCACCTTGGCAATGAATTATTTGGACCGGTTTTTGGCCGTAATGCCCATGAAAAAAAGCCACCTTCAACTGCTGGGAGCCGCGTGCATGTTCCTGGCTTCCAAGCTTCGAGAAACGATCCCTCTGACATCCGAAAAGCTGTGCATCTACACGGACAACTCCATCAGACCCCAGGAGCTGCTGGTGATGAGAACTTGCCTTCCATAACTTAACCCACCCTTTTTTTCCCCCCCCTCCTTCTTCGCTGGCCCCCGATTTAAACCCGACGACACAAAGCTCCTTTTCTTTTCCCGTTTTCCCTGCTTCACACTGCGTGCTCTGTTACTAATTTTCTACAGCCATAAAACCTAATTCTTCCATTTAGTGAACGAGAGCTTGTAATGATTTCGCTATGTTAAAATGTTAGCCGTTGGAACTTGGAAGAAATTATTTGAAAATGCTATTTTCCGACGTCCTTGCAAGTTTTCGAGGCTCTCGCTTGCGAAGAATAATTCGTGAAAAATCAGCCGTTTCGCGCAACGATTTGCAAACAGCGCGCCGTAATAAAGCACACCTGTGGGCTGATAATTGTGTAAAAATTATAGCGTATCGCATCAAATACAATTTTATAGTAATTTATCTTGCTGTTGAGGTTTTTGTTGCTACCCAAACTGCAGCCGCCCGCTGCAGGAACTTAAGGTGAATAGCAAATTTTGAGCGCCCTCTTGTGGACACGCATAGTTATCGGTCAAATTCTCAGCATCGCAACCGAATTATAAACTCTGCTTGGAAAAAACCACGACAGCTGTAATGGCATTTAGCGTCCCAAAAGAGCACCTTGGTTGGCACTTAATTTTTACCTAGCATTGTCATTATGACATCCGTTATTCTGCGGACATCTTCAAAGTAAGTCGTGAAGCCGCTTAAATGCGTGCTTGCTGGGTGGGCTGGGTGGGTGGGGGGATGTGCCTTGCTACAATTCTGCCCCCTAACGGCGACCATTTCGGCGAAAGAAGGAAGGAGTGTTGGCGCGGGGTGTTGTGGGGCGCGCTTTGGGGGGAAACCCGATTTAAGAGACTATCAGAGCGATCGCGCGCCGCCGTTCCCACCCGTAACGCCGCGGGCTTTTTGGTTCTTCCACGTCTGGCAGGACATGGAACTACTGGTGCTGTGCCGGCTAAAATGGGACCTGGCTGCCGTAACGCCGCACGACTTTTTGGAGCACATACTCAGCAAGTTGCCCATGCCAGCCGAGAAGCTTCAGCTCATCCGCAAACACACGCAGACCTTCATTGCTCTCTGTGCCACCGGTATGCAGAAATATTTACCTTGAGCGCATTATAAATATGTGGTTCTTGTGCTTTTGCGTAACCGCTTACAGTCCAACCTTCGGGCTTTTTTTTTTCCCCCTGTGAAGGTGCTGCAGAAAAGGGGTCGGACTAATCATTGTGGTCTGTTAGTCATATGACTGCATGCCATTGGCAACGCTGTTTTTTGAGAAGTAGGTTTTTTCCATTGGTAATTTTTAAAATATATGCGTGCCTGCAAAGTCATGGCGTGCTCGGTATAGTGGACAGACTAGTTGTCACGATTCCTTAAATACCTATAACCATGCTTGAGAAATACTCATCTTGTTTTTATTATTACACTTATTTACGCAGGAAAGCCTCACTGAATCCCATGACGTTTTCAGGAGGGTCCTGTCAATTTTTTTTTCTTTTCCAATAGGAGATGACAATTGCTATGTATATTGCAGTTGAATAATCTTCGTGTAGTTTTTTGAAATTCAGCACGTTTGGACCATGACGCTGGCCTACTCTTGCAAATGACATCATCGGAGAACGCAGTAATAACCAGGGCAGCCGCTGGAATTCCAACCGTGTACCTCTGCAAAAGCGGTGAAAGTCGCCACCGCTCCAGTGTGGCAACATGGCCTAGCGGTCGTATAAATAGTGTGCAAGGTACCACGCATGCCTATTATAAAATGGCGAAATTTTGTCTTGTGTTGTGGAAATAGCCAGACCAAAACGCATCTGATAAGTTTTCTTGCTCAAGCCGTCTTTTTTTTACATGTACTTGGCATATAGTGCACAGCACTATGATGTGTGGTTTGTGGGGCAGGGTGTGCAAGAAATAAAAATAATATAAAAGAGGAGTTTTAAAAAGGCAGCTGGTATGTGATGGCATGTGGAAATGCGGTTTAAGGGACGGATGCTGCTGATGATTCATTGTGGCCCGAAATTGTTTGCAGTCCCGTAAGCCGTTTTGCACAGTGGCGGAGGATATGCGGCCACTTTTCAGGAAATTGGCCTCGTTTTGCTCGGCGCAAGCGTTAAAAATGCCCTGCCTTGCTTAATTCACATATCGCCCTCGTGCTATCAGTGTTAGGGGTGCAGCACGGGGGATGGGGGGGGGGGTTTCGGAGGAGAGAGAGAAGGCAGCTGGAGGGGCTTTTGCAGTTTCATACATAAATTGCTTGAAAATAATGTGTGCCTTTGAGAGAGAGGCCGTGCCTGTGTTTGGCGGCCGGCCCGCTGTCATGCTATGCTTGTGTGGCCTTGGGTGTGCTGTGATTGAGTGGCGCTACCTAGTGGTGGCTCATTGCCGTTTGTCCGGTACAGTATTGCACCAGCTTTGATTGGCGTACGCAGGAGGCAAAAGGGCCTCTCTCTACACTGCCACATGTTTGAATGTTGCCCGTGCCGTACTTTAGTTTGACAGTTTTCGTTTTACGCTGCATTGTGTAATGCAAATGTGCCCGTATTTGTAGGCCGTAGTTTAATATGCCTGCAGTTTTTATGGTACTTTGTTATTTTTTGTGAAAAAGGAGTTATTTGCATTGAGAAATTATTTGCAATTAACGTCAGGACTTTTGCATGAACAGGCCGGTTAGAAATTGTGGCGCTTCACGAGTAAATACAAACGTTGGAATGCTCTAACAAGTACAATTAATTGCAGTCATTCTCAATCCCGTAATGGTCGAAGGCATCTCGCCTTGCCATGTCAGTCCTGGGGTTATCTTGTTCACACTGCACCACGCTGCTCAGTGTGGGTTGGTGAATGGTGACGGTGAAGGGCAGGACCGGTTCTGATATTGACGTTTGCCGTGGCGGGGAATCGAATGCGGATTTTGATGGGTTTGTAGCGTGGCGTGCCAGCCACCATCACTGCCCCACCCTTATTGAAATATATAAACAGTGTTGGCGTTTAATATGGCCGTTGGTTGAGCTGGATGATGTTAAATATCGGCGTTCATTGTAATCTCCCCGTTGCGTTGGTGGGGGGGGGGGGCGGCTCTTGACGCCACATTGCTGCTCATACAACTGGGGCTTTTCACGCGACCGTCCTTAAGCTAACTGATCAACTGCTTCCGAACAAAAAGTGTCCGGTCAAAGCAGGACATGCAGTCACCATATGCATGACGGAATGAAGCCACAAGTTAAACAGTTTTTTATTATTATTTATCTCCTGCTATATTTGTATTTTCAGTCGTGTCATCGTCTCGGAAACTGCACTTAGAAAAGGGTCCTACCGAAAAATTGTGACCCGATATTTTCTTAACATCGTAAAAAATACTATTTTGTGTTTGAAACAAATTGCTATTTTTTAAGTGGATAATAGGCTAGGCCGACTTGAAAATAATGACGTTGGTATATATTTGTTTTGTGCATGACGAGTATAGTAGTCAGCTAAGAGGTATAAATGTTTTAAAAGTGAAAAGCAGATGAAGGAAGCACTGAACAAGGATAATAATAATAGCATTTTATATAGCGCCTTTCACCCGAGGGTGTGCTGTAGTTACGTTTTCCATAAAAACCCGAGTAACAAGCACCAATGGATTGCTACGGACGGGTGACTGCCAAGAGTGGAAATGCATTGATAACCGTTTTATGGCGGTAACTTTTCAAAAGGCCATTGCCTACAGCTGTTTTTTATGGGGTTCGTGTGAAGCTATTCCCTATACAATGAAGCTTCTTTAACTCCCTGCGCACCCCACTGTATTAATCTACACGGAAACATGCTGTTGACGTTTCCTTAAAGGAAGTGTACATATTTGCTGGGCCTTTGGCCCGAATTTAGAGGCGTTTTTGTTAAAGTGAAAGGAAAAAAAATGCCTTCCAACTTCAGTACTGTACATTATTTAAAGAAAATAGATCTTAAAATAGCGGGTTTAAAGATGTACCGTAACGTCACTGTACAGTAATGTGCAAACATGTTACGAAACTAACATGCAGACCTGTTACGACACAGCTAATAACCGTAACTATGTTTCCAGATTTACATGGACCTAAACAAATCAAAGAAATAAACACTTAAATTCCTAAAAGGAAAAACACTTCGAAACCCACAGGCAGCCAAACGCTAGGCCGCATTTTAAATTCCGAATACGTCTATATTCTTATATGATCATCTTTAACGTATTGAGCTTAATTTACGTGAACCGCATCTTTTGAGGATTTTGACCATCAGGGTGATCGGTAAGCACATGTATTGCCATTGCACGATTACAATTCAGTACTGTAAATTACAAACTACGCACATTTAATCAATCTTAGGTAATATCGTCGGCCTCGTAACATTTGATAAGCAACTAAAGAGTCTGGTTGCCGGTGTGATGCCATATTATTTACAACCAGTCCATTTGCGCATAAACGGGCAACTTTGTGTTCGTGAAAAGCGTTTAAAGCCACTTTCTCTGTACACCGGCGGCGGGTATCTGATGGGAACGGTCACAGCCCCTATTCACGTTTAACCAGTAACACATTCGGCGGCCTTTGACAGCGCTGAGAAGCACAATAAAATGCTAACCTTGAAGGCAAAAAATCCTGAACCGTTAAAAGCTTACTCCATTGGATTTTTATTGGTCGTTATTTACAATGGGGCCCTCAGTCTTTGTTTTAAAATGGTCCGTGGAACTTTTTAGTCCACCGCGCGCGCTGGTGGCTGCTGGTGACAGGCAAAGTTCACGGTGGCAATTTACCATTGGTAACGTCACAGAAATGCCTGCGGACAGCTGTGTTGTGCTAGTTTCTAAAACAATGGTGCTCAGTGTGCGACCCAACTCCTTTGTGTGTTTGCATTTTTGTGCGTGCGCCCTATATAGAGGCGTGAGGTGTGAGCGAGCGTTTCGTTCACGAGCGGGGCCTTCATTCGCTCCGCGACCATGCCTTGCCCGTTATCCTGTTTCGTCAAATTCTGTTCGGAACCAACGTTACACTGGAGAGGACACCGTTGTTGTGCGCGTGCAGGATTTCTATAATAATTCGTGGCTTCGATTCATTTTTTTTTCTCGCTCCCGGCTTTGAGTCTGCAAATGGTTGCCGTATTAGGAGTTGGAATGAATATGGTTTGTGGAGTACGGATCGGCCTTTGTGCCGCGTATAATGCAACCCAAAGAGCTGTACGTACATTCTGTTTAGTGCGTACCTCCCTCCTTCATTCGATTTAGCAATTGAATGATCATCGCAAATTGGGTGGCCTCCGCTGAAAGACTCCAAGCGCACTCCGCAGGCCCTTGCAACCCCGGCTAGAATAAATCAGCGCAGCCGTGTTCTTTATATATTTACGTACTCGTTTTTTTAATATTGTTCATTTTCAGAATTTACGAGTTTCATATGTGCGCGATGAAAAGATAAGGCAAGAGAATTTGTAGCCTGGAGAAACATTGTTTCAGATTTGGCAGAAACTTCCTGAAAGTCAAAAGTTTCTTTTCTTAAAATTACTGAAGACCCCCACATAATTGATTTAGCATGTGAATACGACCATTAAAACAAAAGGGACTTTATTTTGTTCGACATAAAACTGCGGCACCCTCCTTTTCATGTTTGCAAGCCAATGAGGTCAAATCCTTTGAAATGTCAATTCTGTCCGCCGCTTTCTGGAGCATTTTTTTTCCAAGTCAAATCGTTTTAAAACATTTTAACGCTCAGTTAAAGCTGATACCATGTGGCCATGATCTCATGCCTTGTACATGTATGCCTTCCAGTGTGAAGAGTCATTTAAGTTGAAAACAGGACTTTCTCACTGCCCTTCCGTTGACTGTTTAACCATTTGGAACCGGTTTTTTGTTACAGCTATAGCCGTGTATATTTATTTGTTTAAAAAAATCCAACGGACAGTGCGTGCTGTATTTTGAAATACATTTTTTTCCACTGCTGGAGGAAAGCCCTCGCCGTGCCGTGTCGGGCACGGTGGCCGTTTGCCCACACTGCAATGCGCTGGTCCCAGGGTTTGTTTCGCTTAGGGGGGAGAGAGAGAGAGAGAGCTCCCAGAACAAATTTGGGATAGCACTGACCACTGATGTCAGCCGTAGAGCCGAGTTCAAAGCTCGGTGTGCAAACAACTGCGCCACCACGCAACTCTGTAAAAGAAAAGTGACGTTTTGTAACGTGGTTGCAAATTTTGGATTGTGACGATGTCTTAAAGTTCGTCCGTCCGCGCGAGTGAGTGGGTGTGCGGTGATCGAGCTCGGTCCAGGGGTACAAACTCCACGTTCTTATGGCAGGGACGAGGTTGTCACAACAACGACCGTCGTCTCCCCGCTAGGTGGCGCTGACTCGTTTTGTGATTGCGGTTCGAGCGCTCGGCCCGCATTGCCACATGGCAGGACATTTTTACGCTTTCGAAGCAATGTATTAAGCGTCTGAAATGGTCATAAAGTATCGACGAAAAATAACATTGCAATACTAATAGCCGTGGAGCCGGTGAGGCAATGGCTAGCACGCTGAACTATGAATAAGGTCGCGTGAGTTTGATTCCTGTCCGTGGCTAACGTTTAGACATCGCTGCAAGCGATGTCTAAACCTGTCTGTCCTTGGTGGCCTGCTTTTCAGCCTTGGATTGGCAAAGGGCTGAAAATTAATTCGGTATTAAATCGCTTACTATCCGTTTGTGCGAAACACTGGCTGTGACCTACCTGCTTTGTCATGGTTCGAGTGTCTCAAAGCTGTTCACTGTATCCACTCATTCCGTAGCTTACGGTATTTAAAAATACCATCCGACCGCTCCGAGGAACGTGTAAATATTTGTGAATTGTGGCGCTGCCACAGATGCAAAAATTTAAACATCGATTCCTTGGCATTTTATATGACTGTTTATTTTGTGTCCTCTTTTGTTGACAATGACATTTGCTGTTCCGGATCGCTTTCATCTCGTTATTGAATGGATCATTTCCCAGCAAACAGCTGGACGGGTTATAAGATGTGTGACGGCAGTTCACTAGGTTTTCGGTGGCAGTTGTAGCTGTTACGCGTTTCGTAGTGTGAGCGATGTGTTGCTGTGTATACGTCCGTCCGTGTGTGTGTATGTATGTTGATGTGTAAGAGTGAATGCGCTGGAAAAATCCGTTCATTAAAAGCAGTCCGATCCAAATGTCAAAACCAATTAAGACGCAGCGCTTTTTTGGTGTTCTTGTAGAAAATCGCGAACTCTCCTAACCACCTCGCTCGCATGACGTTTGTGCAATGTTGGGTTGTTGCCTCCAGCGTTTACATGGTAATGCTTATGAGAGCAGAGTTGAGAGTGCGGTTGTATGAGCGACAGATTTTCTTTGCGTTCGTCATTTCGCTCTGCGTGATGATGATGTTTTGGAAATTGGGCTTGCTCTGGCAATTTGTACTCCCCCCCCTAACCTTAAGATGGAAAATACATTTATATACGCATTAGCGGGTTTAGCTGAACAGGCAGATGAATTGTGCGTACAAAAAATTGCCACGTTTAAGCTAAATGCCCATAAAGCAAATACAGGGAAAATTAGCGCCAGTGTTGCAGGCAATTTCCCTTCGTAAATTGCCCTTTTAACTGTAAATAAAGGACAAACGCGAGCAATGTCAATGCGACAGTTCGCTTTTTGGCGTTTGGACGCACCACGGTATGAATTTACATTTTACATAACCGTTGTGGATATGTGAAATAGTTTTTTTCCTATCTTTGTTTTTGCAAAGTCGGCCGTGAACGCAACAGTTCTTTGATCGCTGAGTGGGTGGAGGCAACCTCTCGGTTAGCTTGTGCCAACATTTACTAGACACTACGATATTATCGGCCAATTAATATGTGCTTTTTAGTTAAGGGAAAAAACCGGAGAACCCAGCGGGGAGACCCACACAGAACAGGGGGTGGGGGGCGAGAAAGAAAACGTACAACAAACTCCACGCAGAAAGGCGCCGGAGGCAGGAATCATAACCGCCTCGGCCAGCTCCTTCTTTCTGCTCGGTGCAGATATTACCGCCGCGCCCACCCTGCTGCCTAAGCTTAGCGAACTGAGCGCGGGACGCGGGGTGGGAGGAGAGAGGCGGAGGAGAAGCCGTCCCCTAGGCGGCGCAGGAGAACTAACCCTGTGCTTGTGGGCTGCGATGTGCGCGCGCTGCTCGTTTCGCAGACTTCAAGTTCGCCATGTACCCTCCGTCGATGATCGCCACGGGCAGCGTGGGGGCGGCCGTGCAGGGCTTGCGGCTGGACCGGCAGGACGAGCGCCTGTCCTTCTCCTCGCTCACCGACACGCTCGCCAAGATCACCAACAGCGACGCGGTAAGCCGTCTCGCTTTCGCGGCCGACCGACCAACCCCACCCACCCATCCCCTCGTCGCCCCCGTGATCGGATTTTCTCACGGATCAAGGTAGAAGCGTTCACGTCGCGGTCCCTGTCAAGTAATACTCGGTATTCCCCTGCAAATTTCTACCAAACACTTCGAAGCCGAGGCGCTGAAAGACAACGATGTCCAGAAGCTCAACAGATGCCAGAAGCCCCTCAGTCTGGAGCAAGAAGAGATGCCAATGCCCGCCGCCTTTAAGGCCAGCACCGACTATTATATCTCGAAATGTTGAAGGTGGTGTCTGCAACTAAAGAAGAACTTGTTGTAATGGGAAACTGTCGTGTAACCATCACGCTTCGAAGAATCGAATCGAATTCGAACGTTAAGTGCGACGCGGATACAAGCGGCAGAAATGGGCTCGAAGGCTTTCGTGACCAATGTTATCCATAGTGAAGCTCTGTTTATGAGTTTAGGTCACGTGAAAAGGTGTGTAAGTGTTGTGCACCCGTCGATATGTTGGAGAAGCGAGCGAGCACACAGCACTCCCCGTGGAAGGAACCGATGTGGCTCTTTTTAACAGTTGTCGAGCGGGGAGGGGTAAACAAGCAGCCACGTTTCAGGGAATTGGGGGGAATTTAGGTCAGCAGGACACTTAACCTAGGCGGCATGTCTTTGGACTGTGGGAGGAAATTCGGAGTACCCGGCGAAAACTCGCACAGACGGGTGGAACGTGCAAACTCCGTGCAGAAAGGCACCCGAGAAAGGAATTGAACACGGGTCCTCCTTACTGTGAGGCAGCAGCGCTACTCCCCGCGCCACCTTGCCGCCATCTGTTCCGGGTTAAGTTAGGTCGATCAGGTTTGTTCTCGAGCGCTCTCTGACGCGATGTCGGATTGTAGACCGCGTGTCGTCCGGTATGATGGCCGAATTTTCCGCGCGGCACGTGGAGATTCACTGGAGACATGAAGGACACCGGACCCAGTAACGCAGAAAGGCAGTGGTTGCCAAAACCTACTCGGCAGCCCCTGTATCGTGGAGACTGCACAATCTCAATTGTCAAATTAAAATTGAATTGTGCGTTGAAGGCAACATTTGTGTTGGGATTACATGATGGACAAGACCTGTGATGGACCACTTTCTAGAAAGCCATTATGGTTATTGTCATCGCCTAGGATTTCTAAAATCGCTGTGCTGCCTGTGAGATGCACCCAGCACCACCAATACAATTAGATAGATAGCTACAGATAGGATGTTTATTATAATAGCAGAAATACCCAGTGAGCTTGCAAGCTCTTTACGCGATTCCTCCGACACAACAAACACGCAAAATCTTTGGGATTCGTCTAGTGGTGAAATACATCCGGAAATGTTTTACAAATTTGTCCCAAGTTTAATGTCGGTAAGTATCGATCGCTTTCCATATTTACGGTTCCTGTTCAATTATCTGGAACGTCGGAGAAGAAAGCGAACTTGCCGGTTTGGGCTTACGGATGAAATGGGGCGCTGGAGTGCTTGTTACGCAAAAAAAAAAACGCGCGAGTAGCTGTATAAATCTTGTCGCGCTGTCAAATATCGCCTTTTAATTACGGAATCACAATTTGTAATCCGTTGCAGAAAAACACGCGTACCCTCAGTCAAAGTCTGCTTAGCACCCCATAAGTTAAAACTAGCCCTGCACAGCTAAACAAAAACAAAGGGGCTATTTTTTTTTGCGGACTAGCGTTTTATTTTTTTTTATTTTGAGCCGGTCGTAGGGGAAGGGGGTTAGGGCCGAGGGGGCAGAAATCAGGGATTGGGGGGTGGCAGTAAAGTGCTTCTCGTTTTTTGACTTCTTCTTTTCCGTATGACCCCTCCCTCTCCTGTGCCCCCCACTCCAAACCCCCCCCCTCCCAAACGCCCCCCTTCACATCTCC
>JAZEWU010000027.1:2514006-2575047 GCA_036362915.1 Geotria australis | reverse complement strand
GGTGCCAGATCCGATCGTGAGAAGCGAAGGCGAAGTTACCTGGCTTGTGGAGCCTCCTGCGAGATCAAATGCTGTAATCGAGGAAGAGTTTAAATGAGAACAGCACCACAATTGATGCAAAGAAGGAACAAATTTGAGGGGAAAAAAAAAGGTGGTTGTGAATTTTGTTGGGGTCAGTCTACTTGAAAATGATGATCGCGTTTTTCTTTTTTTTTTAATATCACAATTATTTCCGCAATTTAATTTTGACATTTCAGTTTTGTATGTATTAATTGATTATTTCCCCGTCCCCACCCCGTCCTTAATTTAGTTGTCTTGTGACTTCGTTTTTGTTTTGCACATGTCAAAAAAAGGTAATCTGTTAAAACGGGGGCAATTGAGACTGAGAAATGAATGAGGGATGAAGGCATGGCACTGCCTACTGAGATGATTGTATACCATGGAGGAGTGAGCTCCGAATACATTAGCTGCTACCGAGTGCTTCAGTTGACTTATTACGGTATGTGTCGTAATAACTAAAAAGAGAAAAAAAAGACAAAAACCTACGAAAAACAAAACAATACATTGCCGTATTGTTTTAAAACGTGTGCTGCTAAGTTTTATGTACTTTTTTTTTAACTGTATATTATTTTACTGCTTTATTTGGAGGAAAAGAAAGAGCTTCGTATTTTTTTGTTTTTTTGGCTCGGCTGGTTTGTTTTTTTTCTTCTTTCAGTTCGGAATTTATATTCAGTTTTTATTTTTTTGGACAATGGACATGTATTTTTCTGGACTTATTCCATGATCACATACCTCATGCACCCGCAACAGAAGAATAGCAATGGTCTCTCATTTTTTCTACAGTACCTCAAGATTCAGCGTTTGGATTTTTTTTTATTTTCAGTTTTCTTCTCCGGCAATAGCTCAATATGATCGCCGATGCATTTTGGCGACGCCGGGGACCGCGCAGTGAGCGTGCACGTTTTGCAGAGTGGGTCACGCCAGTCGTGACTGCGTGCAAGTCGCTTGCACGGGAGTTTCGTATCGCGACTGCAGCTTTCGACTCAATCGTAGGATCGGCTTGGCAAGGGAGGGCTGTATGCGTACACGCGTGCTCGAGATGACCGGTTAACGAATCCAAGCTATTTGTTTCGGTTGACTGGGTTTTGAGGTTTTTTTGCCTTGTTGGAAGTCGGGCCTGCGGTTTGCACCATTACTTGACCCGTTTTGAGACTTCACAGATTGGTTTGCAATAGTTATTGCTTTGAAACTTTCTAAAACTAATGTTTCGCAACGTGCGCGAACATAACGAACTTTAACTGTTCTATTGGCATGAGGTTCGAGTTGAAAGTAAATAAAATAGAGGCAACATTTTGAAAGAAGATCATTCCTAAGTTGGACATTAGTGTTTTCAATTAACTCAATGGTAACAATTTTCACATCGAAATCTTAAGTATTACGGTTTGCAGACCAGTGTTAATTCACTTTAAATCCCATGGAGGCTACATTGTGTTAGAGCCGAGAGAAGAGTTCGATTCGAAAGTACGATGTCTGAAAAATGAAGACTAAGCATAAAAACAATAAACTGTTAAACCTTTCAATAAACATTTTACATTTCAAAGTTGACGCGACTAATTATTGTAAACCAAAAAACAATATTGGCCACAGCTGGCTCATTGACGGAGGCAGCCGTGACCACCGTGGATCATTGAGTTGATCACGTCTCCCGCCGCCAGATGCCCAATCGCTCTGAGCAGTGGGATCAGCGGGTGTGTTGGGTCAGGTGTTGGGGGCGATTGAACCCAAACTTTGTGAAACGTGCACCGTCGCTCACCACGCAGTTGCCGTAATGCGCAGCACTGGTTTTTCATTCTACGGTTCACCCTTCAGCACGCATTGGACGATCTGCGTCTGACGCAGTGGTGCTCAGAAGCGTTCAGTTTCATCGACGTCAAATAATCTGCTTCGGTGGCGCTCTGTAAAATCAGCTGATGAGCTTTTCTCAACAAGGTCCTTTTCAAACATTTCAGCCAAGTCTCGAATGTCGCGACGAAAACATTTTATAACGATGTCATCTTTGCTAAGCGTGATTTTTACACGTGGTAGCAACTACTGCTAACCGACAGAACCACACCGAGGCATTTGGAAACGTACGCTTTGCGTCGGCTGAACGTCAGTGCAGCCAAGGGCCGTTGATTGCCCGGTGCGTCAATGCGCGCTTGAAGGGTGCGATTCGTAACACTGGGTCTCAACCTGAAGGGCTCACGGCTGTCTCCACCACCCTCTACGTACGGGAGGCCGTTTCTGGCCATCCAACATTCAACAGGGTGCGATGTATAGGCGTTAAAAGCTGCTGCCGCTGCCTTTACCTGGGCAGCGTGACTGGCCCAGCTACTGTCTCAACCACACCGCCTTCAGGTTCAGTCCCCAGTCCGTTCATATGTACAGTACCTCGCTTCTGAATTTTAGTACTTTCTCTTTTTCCCTTTTATTTTGTTTAAATGTGTCAGCGCTTGATAAGACGGAGATGGGGGGGGAGGCTGTTTTCAAGCCTCGCTTCTGTGTGCTAAACTCGTACTTTTGATGCAGTAAGAAAAGGCAAAAAAAAAAGTTGTTTCTCCTGTCGATGTGTGCTAGACGAGTGCCGGGCGAGGTGTCCCAGACGCGTGGCTCGCGCCTCGCCCGGCCTGGTTACAGGCTGTGGATTCTTGTTCGGTGGTGACCTGTTTGTGAGGATGGGTGTTTGACTGTAAAGTGTAAAATTGTATGTATCTCTTTGCTGCTTTTTTTAGTCTGAATTGTGCTTGTGTATGCCAACAAAAAATAAGAAATCAATAAACATTTCTTAATATAACGCCGTGCCTTGCATTTGTGTGTTACGTCGACGCTATAATGCATGCAGAGGCCTCTGCCAGTCGGGCAGCTGGGTTCGATCCCCGCCACGCCATGTTTGACCATACTTCTCCACGCTGGTCAGTGCCGGTTGGTTAAGGGCGAGGGGGGCGGGCGGTAGGTACTGGGGATCGGTTGAAAGATGTTGGCCCTGGCTGGGGCTTGAACTCGGGTAGCTTGATTTATAGCCCAACGTTCGAACTGTTGCTGTTGCATCACCACTCAACGTACGTTTCTTTTATTTTTCAAAGTAAATTTGAAATTGCAGCTGCTTAATCGGCTTACCCCAACCTATAAAACACCGGATTAAACGTGTTGAACACCACCAAAGCAGCCAGGATTTTATCATTCACAATTCGGTTTAAAGAGGCCTTATCACAGGACCAGAAGGGGTCACTTTCACTGCGCATTGAGGCAGACCCCATCACATTATGCAGACCGATATAACGGAAGGTAGCTTCCATAGGAAGGCTTTTGCAAGCTGTCGCATTCTCCCGGCCTTGCGACGCAACGATCCATCCAGCTCCTGCACACGAAGCGATTTCACGGCTCCATCTCCGCGTGGACATCTTCCGAGACGCAGTCACTCCTTTGCCACTTCATCGTTAGTCTCGGTCACCCCTGAGCCGTCGTCCCGTTATAGCAGCGGTTTGCAACCTTTTGCACCTCCAGGCCCATTCGGGTCTGGTCTCCACGGGCCACTAGGTGGTGCTCGCGACCCACCAATGGCGAATGGCGGCCTTATAGTGAGAGGTACGGCCCAAGCCCACTTCTCGAACCACCTTGCCGTGCTCCCTCGGCCCTTGTATACGTGACGTTGCGTAAATTTAACACGAAGGCTTTCATGACCGATGTTATCCATAGTCTAGCTCTTTTTACGACTTAGGTCACGTATATAAATTATATAAGTGTCGTCAACCCGCTTTTAGCGAGCCCACAACACCTATAATGAAGATACGAAGATACGACGTTTCGCCGCTCGGTGCAATGCCACACGTGCGTCTCTGTGCGTGGCGCTTGGGCTCATTGCACTTGAATGGCACGGGTTCTCAATCCATTTAAAATGGTTAAAGAGGAAGGAAGGTCAGGGGTGAGAAGTCTCAAGTTTGACCCGACTTCCTGTAGCTGACTTGCGTTCCTGGGTAAAAAGCCCGAGATGCTGTGGGAACGGCTCTCCGTAATGAGCCTTAATTACCGGTAAGGCATTTTAAGTTTGTCACTATTTACTTCACGGTGGTGCAACTTTTCACGTTCGTTAATCTTTAAAGCCTTCTAAGTTAAGAATATCCAACTCGCCTTCCGGTGCGGTTTTGTGTGCTAAGGTGTAGTGAAGCTCTGTTTGTGAGTTTAGGTCACGTGAAAAAGTGTGTAAGTGTTGTGCACCCGTCGATATGTTGGAGACAACGAGCGAGCACACACAGCACTTACCTTATAGTGAAAGGAGGTACCATCTTGGAAGGTAAGTGCTGTGTGCTCTCGCTCGTTTCAGTTTATACAGTACAGCCATACCCCGCCCTACGTCATTAATTGTTCCAAAAGCCGTGGCGTACCCAGATTTTTGACGAAAACCGGGCGTAATGCCTTAAAATGAGGACAAACACCGTAAAACTAGCGTAAATAACTCGCGAAAGAATATAACTATCGCTAAACCTTAAAGAACACTAAAAACACGTTTTAGTCATATTTTTTATGACGTAGTTGACGTTGCTGAGTGACGTAACGTCGGACGTAATGACGTTTGCTGAACTGAAATTTACTCTAGAAAAGTGGCGTAAAGCCGAATTTTACGTGGGCCGAAATGACGTAAAGCGGGGTATTACTGTATTTACTTCCCCCCCCATAATATTCTACATCAACGCGTCGGTTCATCCAACGTGTTAATTACAGTCACTTTTGGCGAGCTCTGAAACTACCAAAATGGCTTGCGGCACGTTGAGAAAAGTAATTACACTTTCAGTCAGACAAGCAGCGCAGTAACTGCTGGAATGCATTCAAACATGTTCAAACGCCGATGATTCATGACACACATCAGCGAGTGCGTCTCACATTACCAACCACCAAGCCTCACCTAGGTGGACTTACATAGAACTGTCTAATATAGGACTTATATATGACTGTCAATGTAACCTCAATGTTGTCTGAAGGAGGACGGTATATCCAGGTGTTCCTTTCCTGTGGGCGATGATACAGTATTTGTAAAAGACCCTGCAGTGTATTACAATTTACGTGTTATATCAAGGATCCACAGCATACGACCCCTGGGACAGGTCAGGCCCGGCAATTCGTTATATCCGACCCGTAAAGAACTGTCAAAAATCATGTAAATGGTATTGAAAAGAATTGATTTGATTTTTGGCCTATGTTAAAATACACTCGTACACTACACTGTACTGATGTAGGTTTTCACGGCTCGATTCATGATGGTTTCTATTCAGAGCTGTTCTTTCGGGATAGCCGTGTCGAGCGATCTCTCTCTCTCCCTCGCGACGTTTCGCCTCCCACGTTCGAGGCATCATCAGGTGTATACACTAACACTACTATCTAGCCTATACACTACTTTGCACTGCACGTGTTTGTGACATAGGCCTATACCGCTGTATCCCAGTGTAAATGTTCTGTGTGCCTGCAAGAGTAGGGGGGGGGGTGTGGAGCGAGAGCGGGGGTCGTGACCAGTTTGTGGCACTTTCGTTATTTTATCTGGAACTGGCCCTGGTGAAAAAATAACTTGTGGCACTCCTGTGTTATATTACGCACATTTTTGCCGCTCTTAAAATTGCCAGTTTCACGACCTTTCAGTGTATTCCAAGCAGCCTTAATCATTAATTTGTTGCTGCTTTGGTTTTTTTTTTCTTCTGTCGTTGACATGTCGTTCTCTCCGCGGCCCTTGTGCAGCGCTTTGTGACCCTCGGGTGAAAGGAGCTCTATGCTATTATTATTGTGTCGCTTTGCAGCCGCTAGAGGTCGCCACGTCTGCTGAAACTGTCAATTATCACAGGAATACGGTAGCGGAGCAAACCCGTGAACATCCATAGATTCACCAGGGGGCAGTGTTAATCGTGACACATTGTAAGTGGAGAAGCGTTAAGTCCCAGTTAGATGGCATTGAGGCCACGCGGCGCCTAGAGGGCGCTAAAGCCACGTGTTGCCAATATGGGTGTTGGGATTGTTTGAATAAGGGTGGCACGGTGGCATGGTGAGTAGCGATACCGCCTCACAGCAAGAAGGTCCCGCGTTCGAATCTCGGCTCGAGGGCCTTTCTGTGTGGAGTTTGCATGTTCTCCCCGTGTCCGCGTGGGTTTTCGCCGGGCACTCCGGTTTCCTCCCACCGTCCAACGACATACCAGGTTCTTCTTCTTTGCGATTCTTCGAAGCACGATGGTCAGCCTCTGGACATCGTTGTCTTTCAGCTCGGCCTCAAAGTGTTTGGTAGAATTCCAGGTTAATTGGCGTACTGACTAAATTACCCCAGGCGCCCTGCGTTGGACTGGCGCCCCATCCTCGGTGTTCCCCTGCTTTGCGCCCTGTGTCTGCCGGTATGGGCTCCGGCTCACCGCGATCCTGTGCAGGATTAAGCTGTTTCTGAAAATGGATGGATGGTAGAGTACACATACACACTTCTCAGTAGAGGCTTAACACATGCGCAGTGGTGTTGCTAGCATCAATATACACGTATTGGAAACTGCCTTGAGTGTACATATATCTGTATCCTAGAGGAAACATTAGCATTCCTGATCAATTACGCCTCCTATTTATTATGGGCCACTAATCTCTGCGGTCTTTGTGTCTCATCAATAAGATCCCAATTTATTTCCACTACCGATTACTGCGGCTCCTATTTATTGCCGGTCCCAATCACTGGACGCTCCATTAACACATTTAAGTTGTAATTTACACCGAACAAAAAAATCTATGAAGAAGATATTTCACTCCTCAATAAGAAGAAGGCGGACACCGCCCCGTCTGCTTTCTAAGAAACTATTGTCAGTGTGCAGCGGGACATGTGGTTCTTTAGATGAATCTTGAAGGTATCCTGGACGAGTCACACCTCAAATGAAGAAATGTAAAAAATGGGATGTAGAAGGAAGATTGTTGAACGACATTAGAAAAAGACAGTCGAAGTTTCTCGGGCATATTATGAGGAAAGAGGTGTTTGAAAATCTAGTTCTAACTGGAAAAATTGAGAGATTGATTTACGTCAAGAGTCTATCGATATGGACGAACGTGTCGACAGTGGGCATTCTTAGACCATCAAAGAGTAGAGGTTTGTGGAAGACCATTGTCACCAACGTCCTGTAGGATATGGTACCTAGAAGGGCGAGCAGGACGGTGGCTGTGTCGCGATGCCCCCCGGCCCTCCCTTGAGACCGCTTTTAATCCCCTACAACTGGTACAGTAGCTTGACATTTTCCGGAGAAAATACATTGGATCATAGTTTTTGTGATCAAAAACAGGTGTAGTAGGCCTCAATCATTTAATTTTCATTGCATTGGTTTTTTATTAGTTGTTTTTTTCTGTCGTTGTTGACATGCCGTTCTCTCCGCGGCCCTTGTGCCACGCTTTGTGACCCTCAGGTGAACGGCGCTCTATAAATTGCTATTATTATTATTGTCGGCGGCAGAGGGCAATGCAGCAACGTCTTTTGTTCTATTCCCGACTCGGACACCTTTCTGTGTGGAGTTTGTGTGTTCTCTCCCCCTGTTCTGCGTGGGTTTCCTCCGGGTTTGCCGGTTTCCTCCCGATAACATCATAATATATTGGAAAGCAGTGTCTGGCAGGTTGGCGTTGGCTTACCGCCTGGCTGACTCCTCTCCACCCCCCTCGCCTCCGTATCCGCGTCTCGTCCATGGCCATGCGTGAAATTTGAGCGCGTTGCAAATCGCATCAATATTATTCGTTATTCCATTCATAAACGCGCATTGATCCGTGCTGTGGTTCCATCAAATAACCCTCATGACCTGCATGGCGTGGGGAAGACCTCCTAGTGAAATGACAAACAGGCCGTACAAGTGTTGTTTAATCGATTCAAATTGTTTGTAAAATTAATAGGACACATACAAACGTACGCATCCTTGCAAACAGCGTATTCCGCTGACAAAACAAGATAGCAGTTGAGTATACCCATGTATGGGCTTGGGTGGTAGTGCAAAGCTTTGCACTGTGAACCCGGTCACCTGAGTTTGGTTCCGAGCCAGGAGAGATAACATCAGTGGCGAGTGATATCTGAACTTGGGCCTGGGCCCCCACTTCACTCAGCCCGCACTGAGCAGCTTGGTCATCAATCAACCACCCCCCACTGACGCGCGGCAAGAGCCTGTCAATTATGGATGCAGTGAAGAGGGTTTTAATTGAAATATGATACACGTGACGGATTTGATACCATCACAGACCCGGGACAGATGTTTATTATTACAGCAGAAAATACCCAGACAGAGATCCTGTGCAAAATAGTAGCTGTTAGGAAAACGTATTACCGTGATGATTGTATAATAGTTTAATTCATATTTGAATGCATGCATGGGTGAATTGGACTGCGGATTAAATTGCCCCCCGGTGCCGTGATGGACTGTCGTCCCTGCCTTGCGCCCTGTGTCTGTCGGGATAGGCTCCGACTCACCGCAACCCTGTACAGGATTAAGCGATTTCTGACAATGAGATGAGATGAGTTTAATTCATATTTTAATGCATGCATAGATTAATTGGCCTGCGGATTAAATTGCCCCCCGGTGCCCGGTGATGGACTGGCGTCTCATCCCAGGTAGAGCCCTGCCTTGCGCCCTGTGATTAAGCGGTTTCTGACAATGGATGGACAATGGATGGATGGATCTTCATAATTTGAGTGAGCATCGCTCTTAATCATTTATTTTCTTTTGCTTTGGTTTTTCTATTATTTGGTTTTTTATTAGTTGTTTTTTTCTTTCGTTGTTGGCGTGCCGTCCTCTTCTCGGCTCTTGTGCAGCGCTTTGTAACCCTCGGGTGAAAGGCGCTATATAAATTTATATTATTATTAAGCCTCCGGGCGAGTAGGGGGGGGAAGCGGGGGCATGACGTCATACGTCTATATTTAGACTCCGCAACGTCACTTTATGGGCGGCACAGTGGCGCGGTGAGTAGCGCTGCCGCCTCACAGCAAGAAGGACCCGCGTTCGAATCTCGGCTCGGGTGCCTTTCTGTGTGGAGTTTGCATGTCCTTCCCGTGTCCGTGTGGATTTTCGCCGGGCAACTCCGGTTTCCTCTCACAGTCCAAAAACATGCTGCTGCGTAAGTGAATTGGCCTGCTGACTAAAGTGCCCTGTGATGGGCTGGCGTCCAATCCTGGGTATCGCCCCGCCTTGCGCCCTGTGTCTGCCGGGATAGTTTCTGGTACGCCACGATCCTGTACAGGATTAAGCGGTTTCTGATAATTGACGGACAAAGTTAAACGAACCCGAGTGGCAGCTCAAAAACGACAACGCCTCGGGGCGACGCGAAGCTATGACGTCCCGCCATCTTACGTAGGGGGTTAAAGCGGTCAATTCACTGGCAGACGTCTCACACCGGCACGCTCTTCGGGAGTGAACGGAGTGATGGACTGGGGTCCCATCTTGGGTATGGCCCTGCCTTGCGCCCTGTGTCTGCCGGGATAGGCTCCGGCTCACTGCGATCCTGTATAGGATTAAGCGGTTTCTGACAATGAAGGAATGCATGTTTATTATTACATCAGAAAATACCCAGTGAGCGTGCAAGAGCGATTCCTTGCATACTACACTGGCTCCTGTCTCTTAACACTGGCTGCTATATCTAACACCAGCCGGTATCTGTAACACTGATAAACACGTTTATGAGGTAGGTGTTTATTATTCCAGCAGAAAATACCCAGTGAGCTTGCAAGCTCCGGAGAAGTGGGATTCCTGCGACACAAAAGTACGAATGAAACCTACGTATTGATGTGAGAATTTCCCTCGTAGAGAGCTGGTCTTTCGGGATAGCTCGTCTTGAGCGTTCACGCCTCTGTCCCTGACACCTCAACCTGACACGTTGGAGATATCATAAGGCAGAGGGTTCTCAATCTTTTGCACCTCAAGACCCACTCGGGGTCTGGTCTCCACGGACCACTAGGTGGCGTTTGCGGCCCGCTGATGGGTCGCGACCCACCGGTTGTGAATGGCGGTCATAAGGCGTTTAGGTCAGGCAGTCAGTTTGTATTTAAGCTGGAATGAACCGTTGAGCTATGTAGCTCTTTTCAGTAGCTGTCCAGCATGGAGCGGTAAGCAAGTTAGCACGTAACTTGGGCTGTGCTCAAGATGCAACGCCGGTCTATTGCAGGACCACCGGGGGTAATTTAGTCAGGCCAATTAACCCAGACAGCCTTTTGCAACGTGCGAGGCCGAAACATCGCGAATGAGCTAGATGGACGGCTCGGTCGACAACCTATCCGGAAAGAGCATCACAATAATAATAATAATAGCGTTTTATATTGCGCCTTTCACCCGAGGGTCACAAAGCGCTGCACAAGGGCCGCGAAGAGAACGGCATGGCAGCAATGACAAATAAATAAAAACATAAGGAACAAAAACAATTAAATTATTAAGGCTGCTACGAATATACTTATGTGCAACGCTGTGTGTTCTTTTTTGTTTCTTAATTCCATTCATCCATTTTCTAAACCGCTTGTCCTGGTGAGGGTCGCGGTGGCAGCAGTCCAATTTTATATGCTTATTTACTTTTGTCAATTCGCGTGTTTGTTGTGTCGCAGGAATCCTGTAAAAAGTTTGCAAGCTCACTGGGTATTTTTCTGCTGCAATCATAAACATTTATCTCAGTGGTTTAAAAAGTGTTCGCCGCGGCGCTCCGGGCCGCCGCAGCTAACTCGCAAGGACGCCGTGGGATTTTCCAAATGTTCGATATATGCCATATTACATTTTCTGACTTTGGGCGCCGTGGTCCAAAGTCTACTCCGGGACAACCTCGGAGTAGAGTCGCTGCTTCTTCGGATTGAGAGGAGCCAGTTGAGGTGGTTCGGGCATCTGGTCAGGATGCCCCCCGGAAGGCTCCCTCGGGTGGTATTCCAGGCGCGGCCAACTGGGCGGAGACCTAGAGGCAGACCCAGGATACGCTTGAGGGATTATATCCTTCGGCTGGCCTGGGAACGCCTGGGAATCCCCCAGGAATAGCTGGAGTCTGTTGCTGAGGAAAGGGATGTCTGGTCCACTCTCCTTGGACTGCTGCCACCGCGACCCTCACCAAGACAAGCTGTTTAATAATAATAGCATTTATATAGCGCCTTTCACCCGAGGGTGTGGAGAGAACGACATGTCAACAACGACAGAGAACGGAAAATCAGCAATAATTGTTTTGGGTTTTTTTAATGATCCGAGCTGTGGAGAGAACGCCATCCATGGTCATAAAAAAAATCGTGATACACTGAGGGGGCCGTGAACCGAGAACGTTTGAGAGGAAACTATTCTATCTTTTATCAAATCTCCCGTGGAACCCCTACGTAAGATGTCCGCCGTGACCTGACGTGCGCGTCCCGTGTTGACGCGGCGCCTCTCGGCAATGGGGGGGTTTAACGTGTGCGGCTGCGCGCGGCATTGTGGGTGTCCGGCTGTCAAGTGACAAGAGGCGCCGCGCTACCGCTCGCTATCAAGCACGCTTGGAAAACTGCCTTTTTATTTCACTTTATTTTTTATAAAAATAAACTAATTAAGTTGTAATTTATTTATTTTTTTGTTGCGAATTTAATGCCGCTTCCCGCATTTCGTCGGCTGCCTCGATGACGGACTCTGGCAGGGAGTGGCCGATTGTTCCTTTCCGTTGCCGAGCCGTGGTCTCTACCCCCACCTCTGCGTTGTCCGTCCCGGCCGGGTTAGGTTCGCCCCAGGCCGGCACGGAATCTAAGCGAGAGCCGTGGTCTGCAAGGGGCCTAACGTCGGTCTTCGGTCACCCGGTGTTGGCGGAGGAGTTCTAGGCTTTTTTTTTTCAGTGTACGCGCAAGAGCCGGCGCGGGACAGCGCGCCTCTGGGTATGTCTTGCTGCTTCTTGTTAGATTTTTTGTTTGTTAATTCTTATTACGAAAATGCAGTGGGGAAAACGTGATGGCTTTTCGCACGCATTCTATCTATTGCTCGCTGTCGTACGTACGTGTGCTGTAAGTAAATAAGACGAAATCGGCCCGAATGCGCCTGTGGTCGCGTGTGATCTAAGAAGCTAACCTGGTTTTCGACCCGGTTAGAGCTTCGATTTTCCCTGGAACGAGGAGATTGGGTTGCGAGGTGGCCAAGGTGCTGGATGTACAGCGATAGATGTTTAAATCTGTGAGGAGCTACTATGAGCTATGCCTGGGAATTTTTCCCACAAGCCAGAGTAATTTTGGGGAAGTGGTCAAACGTTTGGTTATTTTGATCCGGTCAAACATATGAGCGTTATCATCTTGAACAAGTCTTGAGTCCTGCAAGAGGGAGACTTGAGGCGCACAATACAACAATATAGGACCAAGGAAACGAGAAACTCAGTAAATTAGAATTGCGATATGAAATGTAAAAGGAAATAAATGAGCCATGGATTAAAATACAATGTCCTAGCAATGTATTGACAAGCTTTTTGTGAACTCACTGGAAAGGGATTATTTTAAGTATATGGACAATGCACTATTGTTCCATATGAAAGGGGTTTCGTGACGTAATCGTAGACAAACGTACAATATTTCGCGGGTAATATGCAACAATGTTTGGAGATGTCCTGTGTGGCATTGATTGGCGTTTAGGGTAAAACATCTAGTTTTGTTGGACATGTGTGTTTTATCACATGGAAATGCAACATCTCGATGTCTACGCTGAATAAACGTAAATCAGTTAAGTCTAAAAACAAGCATTATGTAAAAACACGTGCAGACATTTACATTAAACAACACAACAAAATAACGGGTTCCCCACCGAAGCAGGAAACACCACACACTAGGTCAACCGGAGCCACGGGCGTAAGCGACACTCCTAAGCGGACGACAACCCGTGAAGCTTCAGCAAGGCTTATAACGTGGACAGACAGAGAGTCGGCGATGTGGATGATATTATGGAGTTGTTTTAAATATTTTAAATTAGGTGTCTGTGCTCTCCCAAGCGCCCTTTCAAAGGCCAATACGATTACTCACTACAGTACTTGTGCTGTCATTACACACCCAATATCACTTGGGCGTTATATGAAACAAGCACACACCGAATATACCGTCATGGATTCGCCCGTAGCGTGCATTCGAAATTAACACATTCTTAAAGGTAGTACATGCGAACACATTTTAAAGGTGCATCCTCAAGAGTGGGGTCGTGAAGAAATTTCATTAAGATTAAATAAAAACACTAGCTCTTATTTTGTATTTGCTAACTCGGCTGTTTGTATGGAACTGTCGGATGTAATTCCTTAGCTTCATTGGTGATTTAAGTTATGCTCAAGTATGCCATTATGGTTCATTATTGACGTTGCTGTCATGTTTTAATACGATTTCCTTGCAGTGATGTCATTAGAATGCCATGTTGGAGTGCAAAACTGTGATTTATATGCAGTACATCGTGTATGCACGTTGTGTATAAGGACAGTTGTAGTATTGTTGTCCTTTAGTTCAATCTAGAGTAAATTTCATTTTTCGCATTACTGTTATCGGAATTGTATAGTGCGTGTAAAATTGTAATTTGTGCTGTCTCTATAAAGCCACTCTTGATGGGTTTATGACTCCTCCTTTCAGCTTTACTGCATTTCAGGCGTAAGTGGAATTTATGTTCACATGTATACCTGTATCTGTTTAACGGTTTTTTAACATCACATTACAGAGGACGATATTTTATCTTGATGTGTGTGTATACGTAACTGCATTGTATACATTTGCAGTGTGGTGAGTGGTAAATGTGCGGTTCAGCATAGGGCAGTGTAATTGTCATTCTATGGAGCACAGTGCTGCTACGACCCATGAATACGTGCTTAGCTGTGTGGGGAATGCTGTGTGTCTGTGTGAGCGATAGCGTCGCGGTTAGCGCGCTGCGTTACGAACCAAGCCACGCGAGTTCGATTCCAGCTCGTGGCCGACACCGGTCTTATGAACCGATCCTGGGCCGCCCCTGGGTCGACTCAGTCTCAAATGTGTACCTGGTGCAGTGTGTTAACATCGCCGCTTGTGAGACACTGGCGGCCGGGTATTTTAAATCAGTCTGCTGGATCTTTGTTTTTGTATACATCAATACTGTATATTGATGTGTGTATGTGTGTCCATGAAATTGTGTGTACATGTGTTGGGAGTGGTGGTGCAGTGGTTCATTCAGTGCAAGACGATTATGAATATCTGAGTTCTTTCCCGCAAACGTGGTGCTTTATGACAGCATTAGGTGACAGGTATTATCAGAAACTGCCCTTGATCAACTTTGCCTTTAATAAGTAGCCGTTTGAGTGTTAAAACATGAGCAGTGGGGAGGTAACGGCGGTAGAATATTGTGCCAACCACACTTACCTTCTCATTCAAAGCCATCCTTAATCTGTGCTCGCCATATTTGCACCTTCTCTCCGTAAGGTTAAACAGAGATCTTTGTCTGTATGTATCTGTGTATTATATTTAAGGTCGTGCAGTGGTTAACAGCGCAACGTGCTACGAATCCAGCGAGCCGAGTTCGATTCCCGCTCACCGCCACCACCAGTGACAATTTTCTGAACCCGTCCAGGGCCTCACCTTAAATCGACACCTGCCTTAAACGAGTACAGTACAGTAACCGGTGCGGTGCATAAACATCGGCACTAGGGAGACAAAGGTGGCCGGGCGTTGTGCTGTCCACCCCCTCGCGTACCATATCGGCTTTAATAGGTTCTCGATAACAGCACTTGCCCCAAAGTCTATTAAGACCTGACGTTGGGGTTGACCATCAATGCAATGTTTAACTGTTTTAACTACCTTGCATTTTTAGTGAAATGTTTATTTGTTTATTATTTATTTGGTCACCTACGTGCAATGCTGTGTGTAAATGCAAGTTTGTGTTTATTTACGTCAATTCGCGTGTTTGTTGTGTTGTGGGAATCCTGTAAAGAGCTTGCAAGCTCGCCGGGTATTTTTCTGCTATAATAATAAACGTCTCTATCTATCTTGTCTGTATTCGCAGTGTTGCGTGGAGCAGCGTCGTGGTCACCGCGTCGTAGCTCTCGGCGGCGGTCAAGATGATGTGCGAGGTGATGCCCACGATCAGCGAGGACGGGCCCGCCCGGCGCGGCTCCCAGGGCTCGGACGACGCCAGCTTCGAGCAGCTGATGGTCAGCATGCTGGACGAGCGCGACAAGCTGCTGGACACCCTGCGCGAGAGCCAGGAGGCGCTGGTCGCCATGCAGTCGCGCTACCAGGAGGTGACGCACGAGAGGGACTCGCTGCACCGTCAGCTCACGTCCGCCCAGCCGCAGGTGCGTGGCGACCCCCCCCCCTCACCGACACCCCCCCACCCGCCCAGGTAGCATTTATAGAGCGCCTTATCACCTGAGGGTCACAAAGCGCTGCACGAGGGTTGTGGAGAGAACGGCATGTCAATGACATCAAATGTGACGGATTCTCCGGACTGTACGGTGCTCCGGAGCTTAGGTGGAACTTGCGTGGAACTTGTGTCTGGTGTCAAATCGAGGTATGCAATATTTGGGATCTCGCACACGTGGGTGCTTGTCGGATTATAAGACGCGCCCCCTAACTTTTGCGTTAAAACGTCGGAGAAAAGAGTGTGTATTTTAAGTTAGACCATCCATCCCTTTTCTAAACCGCTTGTCCTGGTGAGGGTAGCGGTGGCAGCAGTCCAAGGAGAGTGGACCAGACATCCCTTTTCTCAGCAACAGATTCCAGCTCTTCCTGGGGGATTCCCAGGCATTCCCAGGCCAGCTGAAGGATATTATCACTCCAGCGTGTCCTGGGTCGGCCTCTAGGTCTCTGCCCAGTGGGCCGTGCCTGGTAGGCTTCCCGGGGGAGCCTTCCAGGGGCATTCTTACCCGATGCGCGAGCCACCTCAACTGGCTCCTCTCAATCAGAAGGAGCAGCGTCTCTACTCTGAGGTTCTCCCGGATTTCTGTGCAAGACCGTACAGTCGCATAATTTTTCCTTAGATTGCCTTTTTGCACGTGAGGAATAAAAGATCACTCGAGATGTTTTGTTCAACTAGACATAGGTCCCTGGCCGATGCACCTCCTCAGCGAGTTCAGGTCGGTGCATGTTACAAATCCAGTGGTCCGGGTTTACTGAAACAGTCTTGGGGTCTTTTCCAGTTTGACTCTGCCGTAAATTTGTACTTAATTCCACGTGTGAACATCACTGCTCGGGAGCGAAAGGCTGGTATTGCATGTCAGCCTTAATGGGTGCTTGATTACAGCACTTGCTCCAGTAGTCAGTGATGCGCATAAGGTTGATTTTTGTACGTGGGTAAAGTGATCTGGTCGTGGTTAGTGCACTGCTCTAAAGTTCTAGTGGACAGGCTTCAATTACTGCCCATACACTATACCAGTGTCTTCTTCTTCTTTTCGACTCTTCGAAGCGTGATGGTTATATGATAGTTTCCCAGACTGAGGGGCTTCTGGCATCTGTTGAGCTTCTGGACATCGTTGTCTTTCAGCTCCTCGGCTTCGAAGTGTTTGGTAGAATTTGCAGGTAATACCAAGTATTACTTGACAGGGATCGCGACGTGAACGCTTTTACCTTGATCCCCATACCAGTGTCAAATGGCATCGAAGCTTTGCCTGGGCCTCCATTAGGTTGATGAAGTTGAGTACCTAACATGGTTTATGAACGTCAAAATTGGAGAGACACTGGCGGCCCGCCAAGTATAACGCTGCTTATACAACCCCTCTGTCATGGTTTTTGCCGGTCTTATTAGAGCTCACAAACATAACTTTCCATAACAACTATCACTATCAGTACCCATTTAACTATCTACGGGGTCCTGGGGTGCCAGAGCCTATCCCGGCAGACACAGGGTGCAAGGTTGGGCTATACCTTGGATGGGACTCCAGTCCATCACAGGGCACTGAGGACAATTTAGTTAGCAGGTCAATTAACATAGGCAGCATGTATTTGGACTCTGGGGGGAAACCGGAGTATCCAGCGAAAACCCACGCAGACACAGGGAGAACATGTAAACTACGAGCAGAAAGGCGTCCAAGCGGGGAATCGAACCGGTGACCTTCTTGCTGAGGCGGCAGCGCTACTCGCTAGTGCCACCATGCTGCCCTCCGTAAAAATCCGTCTAATTGGCTGCGTGTGCTCGTTGCGCGTGAGTGTGGGCACGCGTTATAAAATGAATATCTTGACACGCATGTCTCCATTACCCATGTCTAGAAACTGACCCTTGTGCTCTTAACGATTCCAGTGACCTACAATAAATGCTGTGGTGCCATTAACTGTACAAGTGGCATCCGCAGTGGCATCCGCAGTGTACGTGTGTTTTGCACGTCTTGCAAGAGTGCAGCTTTGTCTTTAAAATAACCGGTGTCCTGCAGTGCATGTGAGCGTTGCACTTTGAACACCTACCCTAGTGTAATGAAAGCAATAATCATCATTGTCTGTTTGTCAGCCGTACAAGAGTGAACTAAGTTCATGGCTCGATGGCTGAGTTCATAGCTTGAGGCGTCCTCTTCCTGTCCCTGTGTATGTTGAGAGTAAGTTTCACATTTTTTCGTACAAAAATTTATTGTTTTTCCACGTGAATCACTAGGCGTAAACGTTTGCTTTTTGACATTTTCACGAGTATTAGTTGTATTTGGGATTGCTGTACCACGTTTATACCACAATTGTGTTTTAAAGATACTTTCATCCACGTGGAGGAAAAAAAAGAATCCGTCTTTATAGAGTACTGTACGTGAGCTTATTATGTCATGGAGTGGGCAGCAAGGAAATTGATGTCGTTAGGGTCATCTGCCGTATAATCGTGTTCTACCCGGGTAATGTGGTCACGTATGTTATCAATAACCACGTGTATGTCTTGTCCTTTTTGAGTCATTTTACGTGTTTGTTTCTATGCTGTCCATAATGCCGATGTGTGTTTGCTATCATGTAAACACGCATCACAGAGATTGACAGGACTAGTGGCGAATTGCTAATGTGTAATTCCCCAGTTGAGTGTTGAATGAATGGATAACGGTGCTTAAAAAAAGCGACATTCTATATTTGTTATAAATGGAGGGGTCCAGGGGATTTGTTTTTATTTCTGTCTAAATTGTTCCTCGACGGTTAAGCGGAAGGCGTGTTCATTTGCTTCTGAGAATTCACCTGACTGTCCCGCCAGTGCCGTGGCAAGCTAAAGAATCGAACAGATTGATACTGTGACAAACGCGTTCATTGTTGCGCAACGAGGAGGTGCAGTTTTGTGCAGGCCTCTTGCTTTAAACCCGGGGGGATGGCCTCGCAGGATTGTGAAGTAATTCCCGAGAGGTATTGTTAAATTTACATAATTTGGAATTTCACCACGGATTTGCCACCAGCTCCCGTGGGGACCTGATGTTGCATTTTAATAAGGGAGCAACCAACCCCGGCCCAGCGGAATGAATCAGTCTGTGCGTGTGTCACCATGTGTTGTTTTTGACATTTACCGTATTCTAAAACCCAATTTTAATCGCTGCATTCACTGCCTGGCTTTTGATGAAATAGCGGATGTCTAATACGTAGCACTTTATACCACTGATCCTTCTGAGGCAAATTGTCATTTAAAATTGCTACTGACCTATTGGTAAAGTGTGTCTTGCGTCAAACTATTTAATAGATCATTAACATTTAAATAGACCTAATTTAGGGCATAATAAATTCCCGTGGCCATAATGGCTTACATGGCGGGTCATCCTAATTCACAGTGTGTAAGCGGCACCTACGGGACATATCTCTGACTAATGTCTTATAAAGCAGGGTCTCAGACTCACCATATTGAACGTATCAATTTCTCTTGGATTTAGCGGAACAGCGTTTTATTTTTTTAATACAAAATGCTTTCTTCATATTTGTGGAAATTAAAACAAGACAAAATGAAGACAACATGTAAAATTCATACCGATTCTTTTTGCTGCTTTTTGGAGGCTGTTTGGGATGATGTGAAATGTTAACAGCCCGGTTAATGCGTTCCTTTGTCGGCATGCCTCATCAGTCAGGCACGCTTGCTGCTGGCCCTATTGATGAAAACAAAAAATGCAACATGAAAAATGTTGTGATTCCGAAGCCTCATACCCTAATTTGTAGTTGTTGTCACTGGCACTGGCATAGATTTGTGAAACGTGATATTATTGGCTTTATAGCATATTACAAACCTCCTTTATTGCCAAAGTAAAAGCAGCTTGTCATATTTTTCAGGACCCCAGAATTATTTCCAGAACTGTACTTCTATGTTCGCATTTGATGATAATATTGAAAAGTGCTTTACCGTCCGTCAATTTTGTTCATTTCCTGATATTTTTTTGTATCCTAGGCAAATTTGCACAGTAATGACTGCGGCTTGTATAACGGGACAGTAACGAGTGGCACACTGCCTTTAAAAGCTTCTGTAGACAAGTGATGCTTAAAATACAGCCTTCCACAAAGGATTTTGATGCACACACGTGCCATTACAATCACCAGGCAAAACCCGTTCACACGCTGGTGGGATGATGTATGGTTTTAATGCTATCATATCCGTGTTTCTTGAGAATAATTTCCATCAACCGACTAGGCTGCATGCACAAATTCGTGATTGTTTTGTCTCGCGTTTGCAAGGTGTATCGTCCCACCGATTTCGTTTGTAATGCACAAGAAAGTCAACGCAATTAAACACGGTGCTTTGACTTTCGTGCCCGCCTTGAAACATCGATTTCAAATGCGCTCGAGAATCGCATGCGTTTTTATTATGGCGATAAAAGGAACCGGCGGAGTTATTTCGCAGAAAACACTATGTTTTAACTGAATTCAACGTGATTTATGCTAACGCTCGGGTTGTAGGCCTGGTCACCATGTGTGTTAGTTGCATATCTTGTTTATAACAAACGCTGGCAAAAGAAAATTGGGTGTTAATGCAGTTACCGTTTTTTCCCCCCCCCATGATATTAATGTTGTTGGCACGGAGGCAAGAGCAAAAATTGCTTAACGTCTTCATTCCTAGCAGTCGCTTGGAGTAACTTTAGCGCCGCGTGTGCAAAAACATCCCTCGTCACGCCTCGCAGCGTGGCGGATAATCTGCTGGAGGTGCGGAGATTATCGGCGACTGAGAAGCCGGAGCGATGTGAACGCAAACCGAACGAATGCACAAAAAGTGTCGCCGGAGCAAAACGAGGCCGCAATTCCAAATAGGGGCTGGAGGGGGATGGCCAGCGTGTTTGCATTCGCCAAGCAGTGAACGACATCCGCAAGATAGCGAGCCAACGTGGAAATGTGCGCGCGGGCCATGTGGGAACCCTGTGGAGGCCTCTCAGGCTGGCTGAGTCCGGAGAATGAGAAAATGTTGCCGGTTTAAACGGTCGCTATCCAGTTCGGTTGCGCTCCTGCATTGGTCAGGGTATTGGAGCATAATTTTACGGCCAGATTCCCTTCCTGGTGCCAACCTCCTTTAGTCGGAGGGTTTTTCGGATCGTTATTTGTCTTAATAATAATAGCATTTATATAGCGCCTTTCACCCGAGGGTCACAAAGCGCTGCACAAAGCTGCAGAGAGAACGACATGTCAACAACGACAGAGCACGGAAAATCAGCAACAAAATTTTTTTGGGTTTTTTTTTTTTAAATCCGAGCTGTGGAGAGAACGGCACAACAACAAGGAAGAGCCTACCAAGAGTCCCAGACTCTTGGTGACATATCTCTCAGGTTCATTGGAACACACAAACCCGTCCAGTACAATAAGGTTACGACCCATGGGGTGGAGAATGCGAAAAAAAATATTCCAACGTAAGCTTCGGGATTATTTTGAAAGGCGAATCTTAATCGAATAATCAATGAACAAAATACGAGTGTTAATGTTCGGGGTGGCATTGCTACCGTATATTGAAAAGCAAAGGTGCGTGTAAGCGTCGAGGCCACGAATTATTTTAATATCCCTTGCGAACTAATTTTGACCGCCGCTCGTCGTTTTCCTTTGCTTCACGTCCCTCCGTCTGGGAATGTAATGCACATTCCGATACCGATATGCTCCCCCCTGTATGTGTCAAGCCTGCAAAAACAACGTCATTGATTTTACAATTTCAACCTTGCTGGAGCATAAGGTGGGCCAAGAGTTGATGCCCGGTAGTATCGGCTCCGGCTATTGGCTTACGTCCGTCCACGGGAACAGAAAGCATTGTTTTCACTGGCCGGTTGCTCCTGCTGATGTATTCGGCTCCATCGTTACTTGCCTGTGTAGAGGTCATATTCCGTGCCTTTTGTGCGCTAAACAATCAACCGTGTGGCCCCACATTGAGCCCCGTTAATGGCGCCATTAGTGGCTTTGTTCCTTCTAGGCATGCAGTGCTTGATAATCAATGTGTACGGGAATTATGCACAACTGTTTTGTACGTTCGGTTTGTGCGTATTATACGGCGGGTACGTTGGCGCGTGTGCCGTGTCATTTACGCGACGCGTTGCAAAGTGATTTTTCCGTCTGTGCCGCCACCGACGCCATTGTAAACGAGACTTTTCATCTCATTTGCGTGTCCGGGGTGAGAAAAAAAAAAATTCAATTAAGGAAACGCTGCGATAAATAAGTGTACAACTAAGCAAAAAAAGGCAACTCTGCCATAAATAATGCAGCTGTTGCGGAGCCATAGAGGCTCAAGTTTTAATGGAAAAATCTCATCATCAATAATCGCCGAGTGGCTCGTTTGGTTGGGAGGTGTGGTTGCCTTCCTTATAAATGCGCAGATTCGCCAGCCCAAGCCCCCAGTTTGAGCCCCAGCGATAATGTGTTGTGGGAACATGATCAAATTAGCATGTGGCCTTAGCAGAGACCTTGCATCTGCCTGCCCGTGCTCCGAAAAAGATCTCACGACACTCTATATGGTGCTACTCACAATGGCCATGACTTGCAAAGCCAAAGCGAGAGACTCCAACTGCTTGTGTTTAGCGGGAGAACCGTAAATAATTGTAATATTTTTTAGTTGCTCTCAAGAGCTGCTCTTTCGCGATAGCCGTGGCGAGCATCCATCCTGTCTCTCTCACGAAAGAAACCTACGCAAATACATTGTAGTATTTAAATAAATATTTTCAAAATATTTTCCCCCTAATTTTATCGGTACCGTGCTATCGCCATCTCTTTTCTGATTTCTCAGCAGTACAGGCCCTTGTCTTCGGAAATGACCCAGAGAAGCGGATATCACAGAGCTACCTTTGAATTCCCTTTTAGTGGGCCTCTGCTCCACACAGAAGAGGACAACATTTTCTCATCTGCTCTGCCACCGAGAGTAACATTCATCGCATGGCAGTCAAACCGATATTTATTTGCGCGAAGGTGAAATTTGGCCATATTAAGTACATAACCATATTCAATTCGATGCTTTCTTATGCATTCATTGGTGACCTGGCTGTGACCATCGACTCACGACCAGCATTGACCCAGCATCTCATCGTTGTCCAGCTGAGCCCTCTAACCCCTGACACCATGCGACCACCCCAAACAATTTTATTGTCGAGCTAAAGAATGAGATTTTTGGTATTTTATTTATTTATTTATTTATTTGTAAATGGGACATAGAGTGTACATTCGAGGTGGTTGGCACATTGGCAACATCCACGCCTCACGGAAAGAAGGTCCTTACCGAGGCAGTTCGAGTCTTGCCTCGGGCATCTTTCTGTGTGGAGTTTGTGTGTTCTCCCCCTGTTCTGTGTGGGTTTTCTCCGGGTTCTCCAGTTTCCTCCCAGAACTAAAAAAACACATTATTTCACCCATCACATATTTTCTACGACGCATTGCCTGACAAATGTTGGCGTGGCCAATCTTCGAACGAATATCTTGGACATTGAAGAAATCTTTTACCACGCATCACAATACACCGTGATACTAAATTGTTATTGAATTAAAATTAAATTGATACGAGCGTGCGGCAGCAGCAGCAACACATTCGACCTGCACTGTATCCGTCTGCCAAAGCCATTGTAGCGGGAGAATTGGTGCCATGTGCAAACGGGAGCCCATTGCCATTAACCTGCTCCGCTGCGGAGCACAAAACGGCGCACCGCGGGGAACAGGTTGTATTGAAACTGCTGCGTCCTCATGTGGTTACTTATCTCTGGCGGCTACACCAGCTGCATGTTAATACCGGTTTCGTGCAGCCTCGATACTTTTCTGTATTTTAACTTTTTCTTTTCTACCGCCCCCCTTCCCACAGACTTTGCCTTTGGTTATGTTTTAAGTAATCGTAAATCCTGCTATAATATCTCAAGGTCATTGATTTTTTTAACTAATATTCTTTGGTTTGTTAAACGCCGGTATTATGATAATTGACCGCTGTGAAAATGTCCACTGCGTGATGAAGGGATCGTCACGTTGTTTTCGTTCCGCATGGTACTGCGACGCTGTAATGGACGTGAGCTAATCTCATCGTTCCATCGCTGTGAGGGTCGTCCACCCTGGCACGTTGCCTTTTTGGCTGCTATTCCTTCAGAGCCTTATCCATCGACCATCGTGCCGTCTGAGAATTGCTCTTACGAGTGACTCACAGGATAGCCGTGTTGAATGTTCCTCTCCTTTCTCACGCCGAAGGAGAGAGGAACCCCTCGGCATCAATACATCAGCGCTTCACGCAATATTTGTCCGCCCCAAGGACAATATTTTTTTTTGAGAGTCAGCGTGATGTCTCTGACTCAGCCGAAACCACAGCATGAACCTCTCCATGCTTCTCCGCATACTTACTCCACTTTTAGTCCACGCTCTCTCGTCAGTGTTCACGTCACCGATTTAAATGTCAGAGAGAAGGTGATTTAAAATGTGCCTCTTTAGGCGCATCATTGTCAATGTACTGTATATGTTATACGTATGAATTGGTCTCTAATTGATTATATATTCCGGCATTGACAGATTCTTGCTTTTTAAATGTATCCTGTGATGTTACTCATCTCCTGTAGTAATGACTAATAAATAAGACGTGACGTTATTTAGTTTATAACAATGTCCTCGCTTTAAGATTAGTGTTATCCAGAAAAGGCATCCTGTAATTGCAAACATCATTAGGACACTTAGATTAAAACAAACATGTGTTTAAAATATCAGCTGGTTTGTATATTTTAGTTAATCCCAGATCACACCTTTGCTCCAATAGTATTTGCTGTTTATTAAAATCTTGAACCAATATCAGTTTCATTAGCTCGGTCTATAGAATGTTGGGATTTCATCATGATATTATTGTTCAATGTTCACGCACTACTTACTAATCAATGTATTTGCTATTTAATCTTGCCAAACCAAATCACAAAATATCTTCTGTGCCCAACATATTTACAAAAATATAAATACGACACAAACACTACAAAGCCAGTTAAAATGCGACTTGCTATCGACTAATCACTGGTGCTAAATAACCAAATTGATTTTCCGAGCGCGAAAATTAGTTTACGTTGTAAAATCGATAAAGCCACTACTATTGATCAATCGGTGCCTTTATTTAGGACTATGGTTGGATCCATTCAGACACAACCTGTTTTGCAAGGGAGACTCTGCGTAAACTACCGTGAGAACATTGTGACAGAACCAAGTCAATACACACGCTTTGAAAACACACATTAAAATTGAATCCTCTATTCCCAAGCACCCCTGTATTATCAACCCTTTATGTATACAGTGAGCGTGCATTTATTCTACTTCATAACCTAATCGACACATTATCAGTTGGGTAAACACCAGGGCTTAGATAGATAGGTAGATGTTTATTATTACAGCAGAAATATACCCCTTGAGCTTGAAAGCTCCGGAAGCGGGATTCCTACGATACAACAAACGTGCAAATGCACCAATATAAATACAAAAAGGCAGAAGGTAATGCAACGAATTTAACAAATTCACAGCATTAAATTGTGCACATATAAAACTTAAGCCATAATCATAAGGTGAACAGTAATACAGTGTTGCACAAGACAAAAAGGTCAAATACATTCCAATTAAACAAATTCCAAATTAAACTATTAATTCCAATAATTCAAATGATCGCAGCCTCTGTGTGGCACTGGTTAGGTATATATTAAGGACTTGATTTTGCGCTTGATATATGTGCATGCTTATATGTAAACCTTCACATATACGAACCAAGTGTCACCCCACCAACTTACTGACGTTATTTATGTTAGCATTGTTTTTTCCAGGTAGATATATGGGATGCTGTGCCTCAAGAGGATGAGCTTTAAGCTGCTAGAAATAAAGATAAGGGCTAAAAAAAGAAATAGCATTTGAGTATATCGCGAACTGAGGTAATCTCCGGCAAACCATTTCGGGTGGTGAATAAAGTTGCATTATCACGGCTATCCCGAAAGAGCAGCTCTTAAGAGCAATTCTCTCTGTTGCGTTATCTGTCAAACGGCCTCCCTTGTTTGACAGAGCCCGTGCAATGCAGGGATACCAGCAATCTATTCAGTTATTCATCTATTACAATTTCCCAGCGACACAGGTTCCCTACAAATTGGCTTCTGCATAGCGGTGATGTCATCGCGTTATCCCAGTGTAACCTACCGGCCTACCCTTTCAGTCTGAGGAAGAATGGAGTTGTGATCATGACCGAGGTGTCATCCGATGATAAAGTGGGTTTCCTGGTAGCACGGCCATCACCCGGTATGAGATATTGCTCTGCGCTCCACTTTCTAGAAAGGGCTTTAAAGTGCTGAATTTAAGAGGCGCCGATGCGATTGTATAACAGCACGCTCGTTTCGATACACTGGAAATGCACTAGCGATGTGTGGCTATCATCGTTAACCTTTTTCACTACTTTGTCTATTATTAATTTATTGGAAATATTGGTCACTTTGGTCCCGTGCAATACTGTGTGTTACCGTTTACTTTATGATAATGGATAGGGTTTTAACCTTTCACGATTTTATGCTGTCAATTCGTTGTGTTCACCCTGTGATTTTATATATTGTTTGTGTGAGTCAGTTGGAGCTTTAGTAGTATCGCAGGAAACCCGCATCCAGAGCTTGCAAGCTCCCTTGTAGTATCTGCTGCAATAATAAACAACCTAGCTATTGTGGTGGAATCATAATTTCAGTTTCCAAACTAGTGTTTGAATTTTTGCGTTGAATTACGGTTTGCAGACCACAAATGTGGTCGGCTGGGGTTTCTGCAGGTGATAATTATTATCATATCAAAAATCCTCCCTGCTAATTCACCGAGTATTTTCCACGTCTCTGTGAAGATTTGTTACGTTAATTGTCAAATCAACGGGTGGGTTGGTGGAGTTGTGGTTATACCACTGCGTTGTGAACTTGGAAACCTGAGTTTAATTCCTAGCCGTGGGGTAACATCAGCCCTAAATGAGTACTTGGTGCAGTTTTTTAATTATGAGCACTAGAGAAACGAATGCGGCCAGGTTTTGTGCTGGCCACACCTGCCCTTCATGTGGCGTGCTGGCCTTCATAGGTGGTCAGTGGCAGCACTTGCCCCGGCAATCTGTGATGGTTACATGGTGGCTCATTGTGTGTTTTTTTGTCATAAATCCATGAATGTAAGCACTCCGATGACCACCGGTAGTACCTACACAGTAAAATTGGGCATTAGGGGTGAAGTGGGTGGGAAAATTAATGTCACTGGAAACCTTACCCATGCAGATATAAATCAGGTTATCCAATCCCTAAAGGTTAAAGATTAGCTGGTAAATTGATTGTGCCCAGATTAGATTGCGTTTAGCGTTAAATGTACTCAGATTAATGGTACTGCCGCAGATGCGCTGGTTGAGCTGCGTGTGCGGGGATTGGATGGCCTCCAAAGCATTAGCAATTCATATGCATTTCGACTGGTCTTGCAATGGATACGTTGCTCTTTCAGCAGGCGCCAGCATGCGGGCTAGCGCTGTGTTCAAAGTGACAAACTATCCGTGGGGAAAACATCGGAATGTGTTGTTCGTTTCAGCATCTGAAACTTCCGAGCCCTGCCTCTCACCCTTGCCCTCCTAACGTACTGTCACCCCTCCGTATGTAATCGAGAGTTTCAAGCGCATTAATACCACAGCGCCTTTGTTGGAGTGGAACTGTTATTTTTTTTTTGGGGCACAGCTCGTAATTGGCAAGTTGAAGAATTAGTTTTAAGTTCACTGTGAACGAGTGTGTGTGTGTGTGCGTGCGGGTTTTAGAAACGGATGACACGTCAGAAATTACACTCGCCATATAATACTTTCCCGCAATTTATACTCCTCGGTTTAAACGAACGTGTAATGCTGCACCTTTTTCAAAGTATTTGCGTGCGCTGCTTCAATTCATCCCAGCATTTTTGAAATGTTTATTATTATATATATAAAAAAAAATTCAGGCTCGCTTAATGGACAGATTTGCCTTGTGCGGTTTTGCCGCACTGTAAAACGGTACATCACTTATTCCGCACTTGTCCACCTGACTCTTCCTCGGCCATTTATGACTTTTCAGTGCCTTCAGCTCATCTCTGTGGTCCCTCTGCCCTCACATCATGAATCATCAGCTCCCAAGAAGTGCCCCCTCCTGCACATTCTGTAACCACTGCTGAAAGATTTATCACCATGAGGGCTCCCAGGTGGAAAAACTATTTGACAAACTTTCAGCAGGTACACCGGGAATGGCAAACACCAACTTGGAAGAAGTGGGTAATGATCACCAGTGTGGCCCATGTCAAGGGAATGATGACAAAACTTTGATATGAGCAAATGAAGGCAGCATGGAATAGCCACTTTGGTTGAGGATGGTGAGGTTCGTTACGTGAACCCGATGACCCGAGTTGGATTCCCGGCCGTGGCTCACAGCGGTGGCAAGTGATATTTGAACTGGTTTCTTGCTTCTGTATCGCAATCCCTTACCGAGAAGCGTAGCGATCGGAGACAAAGATCCCCCGTTGGGCCTCAACAGACTGTAGTGCTATTAGCGAGCACCTCTGAATGCCAGCACGGCCCACGAGGGGGTGGATGGCTACCACCATTCCTGGTCATCGTTGTCTCCCTATTGTCGGTATTTACACACCGCACCAGGTTTTTTTTTAGGTCGAGTCGACCGAGGTTGTGAGCGCGAATTGAAGGCGGGTCGCCGGGTTTGTAGCGTAGCGCTCTAACCGCTGCACTACCGCTTCCCCGTAGTAAAGTCTTGTAAAACAACCCTGATTGCCAACACGGCGTAAGTATGGCTTTATCCAGCAGTGCATTATCAAGGAGTTGAGAGAAAAATTGTCCAGTGTTTGCTATAAAGAAAGTTCAAGACTGGCATGCTGTGTGAAAACAAACTCGCAATATTGTAGTTTAGAACATTTGACAGATCATATTTTGAACTTGGAAACTGCAAGGCGAAAAAGTCAAGCGTAGCCCCTGGATCCGAGACTTTCCAGCAAGAATTGATGGTGATTTTGAAAAAAATTATGCCAAAGCTGAGCTTCAAAGAGCAGCAGTATCCACTGACCCACAGCCTGTTATATCCTTTCATTATCATCAATTTCATTATAGAAAATGTAGTCATTCTGTACTTTAAACTTTATTCAAAGTATACCATTACTAAATTTCAAATTCTAATTCCTGTACCTTGAAGGTTATTATTCTTTCCAAAGAAATAAAGGAATGTAATTATGGCCGTTGTAGAGGAAAAGTAGATTGGATGTTTTTTTAAAGCTATGTTCATGCTGCCGGCAAATGTTAGTGGTCCGGTGCTTTAAAAAGGTGGGTTGGTGGATCATGCAGAGATCATCGTGTGCTGGAGATAGACACCTACTACAGGGACATCGAACTGACAAGAGGAAGTAGTACAGAAGCCGCTGCGTGGTTCAGAGGTCAACACATTGAGCCAGCACTGCTGAGTTCCTGGGTTAAAATTTGGTGTCATCCAGCCATGATTAATGGACTGTATTAATGCTGTACCATAAGGGCTGTCAAGAAAATAAGTGGATTTGGCAGGACACATTATTCGACAGGATTACGGCCCGTGGTTGAGACTAATGATGGAGTAGCAGCCAAAGGAGGGAGTGATAAAATCGGATCAGCTCGTGTCCAGATACTCAAAAGGTTGTTATATTGCAGGCTGAAAGATGGAGGTGGCTTTGGGAGGCCTTCATACAGCAGTCGATTGGTCGTAGATGATGGTTATGTTGTATGACGTAGGTTTTTGCGACTCGATGTATGAGAATTGCCCTTAGGACCTGTGCTCGGGTTTGCCATAGCAAACTGTTGCTCATCATTTGCTACATTTTGTCTCCAGCGTTGGAGCCATCGTCAGGCATCTTTAGGCGCTGAAGATGCCTCCAACACAGGAGGCGAAACATCGCGAAGGAGAGGGGAAAAAAAAGACAATAATCCCAAAAGAACAGCTTATGATGACGATGATAATTATACACTTGAAGATTGCCACAACTGCCTTTTGAAAATCCAGAAACCAGTGGCAGATGCTGGATATTGGAATCTCAGTCCCACTCCGCTCAGTTGAGGGGTTGCAAAGCCAGCTGTCCCATTTGCTTCAGGGCCTCTCCGATAGCACAATACTTCACGCAGGAGTCCGTCTGTGTGCTGGCGTTGTCAAATTAACGGCCTTGTCTTTGCACCGTATTTCCTAGAAACAAATGGCCACCTTGTACACAAGCTGGGTGGAACTTAATGAAACTGGCCTATATATATTACCTATAAATATCCACTCAGATGCTTTGCCGCCTTTGTAAGGAGATACTTGATAAGCAATTCCATTGGAAGGAGAAAAAAGCACAGTTTTTAAGGCTCCATTATAATAATGATAATGTGGTGACAAATATTTTGGCCAATAATGTAAGAAAGATACAAGTGTTAAGATCTTAAAAACACCAAATGGACACCTTTTTACAAAGGGTCCAGTTTGCAGGAAGCCATGCATGTTTGTGGCAAAAACATGTAAGCAGAAAATGCTATAATAATATATACATTGTCCTTGAAAGTGATTGGTCCACACCAGAGACAGCGTTTTTAATAGCCCAGTCTCAGTATTAGCCAAGTGTGGCTCCATTATCTGTATCCTGGACAAGAGGTGCTCATAGACTTAACAATTTCGCTGATGATGAATTAAAACATTGTTATTGCAGATACAGTAAGCCGAAGTACGTCAGTGAAGGGAAACAACAATTATAATGAATTTCCTAGATCTGCAAACGGAGCTTAATTTCAAAGAGAATTTTCTACGAACGAGTAAATGGTAACACCGCAACACAATTTATATTTCGTACCGAGTCTTAAATACGAAGCCATCCCCAGACGTGTCCATGAAAGGAAACTAATGAGGTGCGTGATGTGATGATGCTTGGCCTTGTGAGCTTGGAGAGCAATTTTTTTATTGACTGCTCAGCACATTGGCTGCTCCGGCGCCAGTAAATTTAAAACAATCATCCGATGGAATAATTAAACTGTTGGGAATTACATTTACGAAGCGTTGGAGCTGTGTGCGTCTACTCCCGGCTCAATAGAGCCGGCGTTATTATCTTCGGCAAAAACGGCACGTGTGCGTGCGTGCGTGTGTGCCCAGTGGTTAGCGCTATGCTGGGCTACAAATCTGGCGACCCGAGTTCGAATCCCGCTCACGGCCAACACCAGTGACTATTTTCTGAACCGGTCCTGAGCCTCCCCTGGGTCGACTGAGCCTCAAGCGAGTACGTAGTGCGGTGTGTAAACATTGCCACTGGGGAGACAAAGGCGGCCGGGCGTGGTGCTGGTCACCCACCCCCTCGTGTGCCGTGTCGACCTTCATAGGTGCTCACTAACGGCACTTGCCCCTTCAGTCTTCTATTCGATTCTTCGAAGCGTGATGGTTATATGACAGTTTCCCATTTCTTTACACAGTTCTTCGCATTTTTATTGAACTCTGCAAGGTCTTTTTGAGCTGCAGAGGTTGGGTAGTAGAGCGCAGACAGTCTGATAAGGCTATACGGGGGATCTTTGTGTTTGTCTTGTCCCGCTCGGTGCGTCTGGAGGGGGCCAGCCCGCGGAGGCGAGGCGAGTGTGAATGCGTTAAAGATTTTTGATTTATACGGCCGGTTAGCCTAGTGGACAGCGCGCTCGGCCCCCTGATCCGGTTTGCACACAGCCAACGATCGGAGGGTCCCACAGCTGCTTAGTGATTTCTGTGGGGAATCGCCAAAGCATTCCGTCCGCGGTAAATTGGACATTAAAGTCTCGTGCGAGCAACGGCAATCGCCAGGCTGGCTCTGTGGCTCTATTCAACTGTAAAAATCCCACTTTTTTCATTCTTGCCAAGAATGCAAATGATATAGATAGACGGATATTTATTACAGCGGAGAATACCCCAGCGAGCTTGCAAGCTCTTTCAATTCAATTAAGCTTTATTGTCAATTCTGCCATATGTACAGGACATATGAGAGGATGGATCGAAATGCAGTTTCTCTCAGACCCCGGTGTTGGCATATACATGGACTGGGACACAACAAGAAAGGTTTAAAAATACTAGGATTAAAAAACAAAATACTAACATTTCTTTTTATATTTACAAGTTAAGCTAAGCTCGGGGGGGGGGGTAACAATAACATGGCACAGATCTAGAACAAAAACTATAATTACAGCAAATGTAGTGCAAATAGACCTAATATAGCTAGTGCAGATATAATTGAAAAGATGTGCAAGCAATATGCCATCTTCAGGACGAGTAGTTAGCAGCAGTTTTTGTCGCGTTCTGGACAATACCTCAGCGAGCTTGCCAGCTCTTTGCGGGAATCCTTGCGACACAACAAAAGACGCGACAACAATTAGACTCTCACCTGGGTCAAATGCGATACGCAGAATTTTTTTTGTTTCCGATGCAACGGTGCTCGTCAAAGATTAACCGGGGGTGCTGGGGGGAGCGTGGTGAAAACAAACTCTCCGGCGCTCAGCGCGAGTACGGCGTAAGAGCCGGAGCGCGTTGTTTTGGCAGCGGAGCGGAGGTGCGCTTCCTCATCATCGTTTGTCTTAATTGAAAACGCGGCCAGGGAGAGGCGGAGGTGACGGGCTCCTGGTCTCCCCTGGGCGTTGATGAAGCCGCCGGCCATCTGGCCGCGCGTCCGGCAGCCTTAACCACCCCCCCCTACTGTGGTGGGACCTGCGTCATGCCTTTAGATAGATAGATGTTTATTATTAACAGAAGAAAAATACCCGAGCTTGCAAGCTCTTTACGGGACTCCTCCATATCTATTTGTCAATTTGCATGTTTGTGTCAATGCAGGAATCCCGTATGCTCACTGAGTATTTTTTTCTGTTGTAATAATAAACATCTATCTATCTGTCCTGTGACACAACAAACATGCGTGCCTGACAATGATAAAAATATATACACGATTAATAAATGACTAAAATTGAAATCAACCAACAACAACAAAAATTTACATGTAGCATTGCACACATTTTTCTAATAAAATAGTCCAAAATACATAGCGTTGCACACATTTTTTTCTTCCAGATATCGCAATGCTGTGTATTGCGATAGTGAAACAAACTCAAGCATATTAGCCGCCGGTTACCGCAGCGAAGGAGGCCTTTGCTCAGTTTGAACTGCACGCGAACACACAAGTGTTTTCCGGACCGCAGCAACGTTCTTTTACGGTCGTAGTTATCTATATTTAATGCGGCAGGTGGGGGGTGTCATTCCACACCCTTGCAGTGTTTCATATTGGTTGGTCGTGTCACGTGACGGCTGTGGTGAAGATCTCGCCGATCAGCTGTAGGCTGTTCTCTCGGCTCAGAGCTGATCGCAATCATCGCTATCTAGCGGCGCTTGTGAGAAACAAACCTGGCTTAGGGGGCCGGCAAACCGCCTGGCTGCCTCCTCCGCCTCTCTGCGCTTTCCTTGCGCCTCCGAGTCGTTCTCTCGTCGAATGAACATCTTCGACATTGAATTAATATGTGCCCGTTATAAATGAAAAATTATTATTATTATTCATTGGTTTCATTTACGATTGCCTCTTGGACAGTTTGATCTAAAGGTGGAAGTAATCGGCATTCAACGGGTCAGGTTGTATTCGTACATTTAAATGTGTGTTGGACGGTTCCCATCTCTGTTGACTGTTGTGAGTTCGTGGTGGAAATTCCACATTCCTATGTTTGGGAACATATTCTCTTTTGGACAACTACCGTTGACTTGCTGCCAGAGTGTGGGAGAAATTGTCTAACCCAAAGGAATGATTGGCCAGTTAACCCCTGCATGGGATTTGAACTCATTTCGGATTGTGATATAGGTTTTCTGCACATCGCCACCAGCGCAGACCTGACAATGACTAAAACGAAAACATTAATAAATACAATAACATGAAATGGGAATCGTCTGAATTTTTGTAGCGTTTTCCAATTGTTACTTTAACATAGCATGAACAAAAACACCAATGTATAGGGTTAGACCAAGGCATGATAAAGTTCACACCGTGACTGTGTGATATGAACTAGCCTCAATAGCCATAACTCGGCAATAAACTGAGCTAACCCACTTAAATAACCATAAAGAATCTGTAGCCTTAAAACACAAGTCGTGCATTCAGTCTGGCTCTAAATCACGTACGATTGTATTATTTTTAGGGGGCTGGCAATCGATACGATGTTACAATCCAATTGCCTAACATGTGATGTCGACGGGCGGAGCGATATTTGAGGCCCTACGAAGGAATTGCGTTGTGCCCGGAGGGTGAGACATCGGGCGTGAAAACTCGGGGCGGCGTACCGGGCGATGGAAACGCGACGGTGCCAATTCGGGATATCGTTACGTAACGTATTGTTTTGCATCTGAACGGCGGGTCCTGACCCAGTGGCTTGGCACAGCCGGTGTCACCTATTTACTTTAATATTACAGTTTATAACGCCTGGCACATCGTTTGTTCGAAGCTAAAAATATTCGTTTAAAGAGAGAACAACTCAGAGGCACCAGGATGGGGGGGGGGAGATACAGCCACGCAAGCCGGTGCCAACATTTGCCAGATATTGCTTCCTATATATTATCATGTTGTCGGCCAATTCATGAGTATTTTTTAGTTATGGGAGAAACCCAGAGACTTCGGAGGCGCGAATCGAACCGCCTCGGGCAGGACATTCTTTCTGCGCGGAGGTGCGGATGTTACCCTAACCCAGGGCACGAGTTTTAACCACGAGTTCCGAACACAACCATGAAACCGGAGACGATAGCGGAACACGGCATGAAATGTGAGGACGGAAAAAATTGAGAGCGGAGGGCAAAGCCGGGGGCTTGACAGCACGCGAGGACGTAATGCCATTTCCAGAACACCGGCCGGTGACAGTGGGCACTTACCTCAACTAATGATTAAGAAAATACAAATGCAGCCATATAGACTGGTGGCGCCTGTGCAGTTAGCACCTGTTCAGTTTGTTGGTGTGGCACAGCGAGGTAGAGATGAGGTCCACAGTGCCTATACAAGAAAAAGACAAAGATCCCCCGTGTGGCCTTAACAGACCGTAGGTGCCAGTGCCATTAGCGAGCACCTATGTAGGTTGACGCGGCACACGGGCGGGTGGGTGATCAGCACCATGTCCGGCCGCCTTTGTCTCCCTAGTGGCAATGTTTATGCACTGCACTTGGTACTCATTTGAGGCTGAGTCGACCTAGGGGAGGCCCAGGACCGGTTCAGAAAGTTGTCACTGGTGCTGGCCGTGAGCGGGATTCGAACTCGGGTTGCCAGATTTGTAGCCCAGCGCGCTAACCACTGGGCCACCGCACCCATAAAATGCCTATACTGACACCCTGGAAAATACTCTGATTTTAGGCTGTGTCCAGTGACCCAGACTCTGTTCAGAAATCAAAGTTCATTTGGTTTACTGCATACATGTGACAACACAGCCCTGGATGCGATGGCGCGGTGGTTAGCGCGCACTACGTTATGATCTTGGGAGACCTGAGTTTGATTGCTGGCCATGGATTAATGTCAGTGACGAGTAAAATATAAAGCTAACCTGCGTCAGATATTACAACACTAATCTGTGCCGACTCGAGTGGGGAGATATAGCCAAACAGGACGTCACGACCGACTTGGCAGTGGAAGGCCTTGATCCATTGATGATGATGATGGAAAATAGCGGTTTTGTATTGTTTTTATTATTATTGTTAGTGTGCTTGCCCAGTGATTTAACCCAGATTGTCGGATGGTGAGCGACCCACTTCACCAGTACTTAATAACAAAAAAGCAGGAGTGTTGGTGTAATAATACACAGCCAGCGAAGCACAAATTGCCTTTGACATTCAAATATAAACTCCTTGTTCTATGAAAATCTCCAGTTGCTCAGTCTGACAAGAGCAATAAAAAAAAACAATCCACGTACAGCACAGCATTACCAGTAGAGCAGTACTGTATATCTATTTTTTTAATCATTTATTTTCCAGTTAATGTCCTGGACATTTTAAATATTGTTTTCCTGTTTAAGTTGATATTTTTAGATTTTACAAGTATGTTGATGGCAAGCTTCCAGTTTTAGATTTATTTTTTGAAATTCCGATTTCCTGTTATTCCCTGTGGACAAGCCATTTTAAAAAGTTATAACTCTGGAGTAATTTCATTTAATTGGCCTGGACAATGACCAACATCTTTACACTCAGCAAAGACAATTGAGTGTGGCCCACACAAACCCATTACACGGTGTTTTCTGAGAGTATATTTATTCATCTTGTACTCAAATGTCATATCTACTACTAAACCAACACGGACACGGCTAAGAATTATAGTCCATACATTCCTTTAATTCTGCATGGGGCCCTTGACAGGGGTCTGAAATGTTTCGATAGTGCTTAGTGGAAAAGAAGTCCAGAATTCCTTCTTGAAAGCCATGAGCCTATTGTACGACTCTAGATTTAGCATATTACAGTAGTTTTTTATTACGCGTGTAGCAGCGAAGAGCACATTTTACTATTCAGCGCTATATCGAATACTAATTAGGTGTTCAGCTGAATTCAGATTTAAAGTTTAACAGTCACATTCTCTTCCCCTAACCCTCTGCCCTTTCTCATTTAATGCTCTGCCATCCCACGTAACTCCCTTGTCTGCGGGCGGCACGGTGGTGCGGTGAGTAGCGCTGCCGCCTCACAGCAAGAATGTCCCCGGGTTCGATTCCCGGCTCGGGTGGCTTTCGTGTGTGGCATGTGTACGTTCTCCCTGCGTCTGCGTGGGTTTTTGCCGGGTAACCCGGTTTCCTCCCACAGTCCAAAGACATGCCGCCTAGGTTATTTGTCCTGACTAAATTGCCCCTGGTGCCCTGAGATGCTGTAACTTGCTTACCGCCTCCCCCCTGGACAACTGTTAAAAAAGAGCTCAACGGTTCTTTCCAGCTTAAATAAAAACTGACGGACTGTCTCGTATAACTTCTCGCACGTCTCGCCGCGCTCCCTCGCGGTACCTTCTGTCAGCCAACTCTCTTCTCTCCCACCACCCTTTCGCGCTGTCATATTTTCCCTAACTTACAACCCGCTTTGATCGCCGCAACCTCTCACAACCGAGCACGCTTCCCGTTCCAACCATAATAATAAACTGGTTACAACAGCAATTTTTTAGAAATCAAAACGCGATCTAAAAATATTAGTACGATACGTTGAGTGAATGGGGGTGATTTATTGTTTAATTATTATGGAGGCTAATTTTTTGTTACTCTTATTGGTAACATTGGCTCCTTGTTTTGTCGGCTACGCTATGTCCGGAGGAGCAATACAATGAGGTGGATAGGCCAAAAACATCAAGCGCCCAGTAACAGACAGCACTATCAGGTACTATTGTATTAGAGAAGAGTTAACGTGTTTCTCGAATTGAGCAAGGTTATAAGAGCTTGCGGGAAGGAGAACGATGGGAGGGAATTACAAAGCGAGGGAAGCGGCAGAAAGATAAGTGTTGTGACCTGGAGTGTGGTGGTTGAACGCCGTGTGTCTGGGAAGAAACAGTCTGCTCACTGTAATTCTTTCATTGTAGGCATAATGGTATTATTAAAGGTGGTTGGGAAGTGTTTCTAACATTCCATTATCTATTACTCAAGAAGTCTTTCAGCAGTGACCATAAAATCCGTGGTGTCATGTACATCCACAATTCTTTGGACATTTTTTTTCTCTTTAGACCATTATCTTCACAGGGCTGAGCTGAACCATCCATTGTACGTGGAAGTTTTTCATTCAGCGGTGAAGAGAGCTAAACAAAGCTGTAATTATTTCTTGCAGGGCTGGAATAGAATTGCTTCTGTGTTGTTGCTTGTGTTTTTTTACCCTTCTCAAAAAGCCCACTTCCCATGTAACAAAAACCACATCCTCTAGTTCAGAAACATCACATACAAGGTAAAGTCTGATCAGTAGCATTTAATTTGTAACCTATCTGCTCTTATACAGTCATATATTACAATCATTCTGAAAATGTGTTGGTGCGTAAACATATATCGACAAATAAGCTGACATTTTAGAAACGATTTTAATTTGACCTGATATGAAATGTTCCATTATTGTAACTACTGACAATGATCGTGCCTTACTTATATTCATTCTTACCAAGTGTATCGCCGTCTGAGTAAAACGACAAGTTAACAATTTCTTCAAAGATAATGCACTTTAAATAACCAAAAATGTTCCTGCTGTTATATTACACAATCTGTTATTGGGACAATATATAACGTCGACCCATAATTTTTCCTCCAAAAAATCTCGCAATCAAAACAACAATTGTTGAGTCACGTTAAAAAAGGAAAGATTTCACCATCGATTCGCATAACGTGCGGAGGTCTGTGCAGACTCAAATCGCATCAGTTTTCAATGTATCAACCATACTCTTCAAATAAGCAAAACCGGGCGACACAAGCTATACAATAAATCTGCCTGAATGTCGATTGTGAAGAAAGCTTCTGTGTAGTAATAGACTTCTACAATATGCGTACAGCATACCTAATAGTTATGGTTGAGGCAATCAATAGGGGGAACGTTTAAGCCCGTGGCAATGCTTTTATTTGGTGTTGTTGGTGATTGGCCGCAGAGTGGTCACACTTTTAAAGAAGCCGATTGTCTACTTATCGCTTTACCCTGGGAAATATGTCTCTGTCCACCCGAGGACGCTCCACATGTTTCATGAAATCTAAAAAAGAACCGAAAGTCACCGTGCAGAATTGCTAAATTGTCAATGAAACTCGTGACGATGCGTGCCTTCGGGATTAGCGTGCTGGGCCGGTGTGAAATCGAGCACCCAACGGAATGGAGGCTCCCTTAATCTACTTTCTTGGCAGCTTGGTAATTGATGTCGTTTTTTTCGGCTCGATTCATGATGGTTGCTCGTCAGAGCTGTTCTTTCAGGATAGCTGTGTCACTGAGCGCTCTCCCTTGCCTCCCACGTTGGAAGCATCATCAGGCGTTCTCAAGATACAAGATTCAGCAGACCTCAAGGTATCAGATACTAAAACGCCTGATGATGCTTCCAAGGTGGGAGGCTAAACACCGCGAGGGAGAGATGGAGAGCACTCGACACGGCTATCTCGAAGAAACGGCTCTGAAGAGCAACCATCATCTTTGGTAATTGTACAAATTCAGAGCGTCTGCTCCAACGAGCGGTGGGGCATCTCTCATCTCCGTTGACGGCGCCACAACCCGTGATAGAAATCCCTCCTTTCTGCTTCGGGTGGCTACGGGCTTAATCTTGTATCTCAACAACAACAACAAAAAAACATCGACAGTGACGTACATCTCTTACAAGAGAACATTGATACCGTGTTCGTCTATATCGGGCGGCATTGTGGCACGGCTCGGGTTTGGTTTGGTTTCAGTTTTATCGCTGCCCTCCGCTGGTGCTTGGTCTGCTAGCCGCCCAACCGTCTCCCTTCTCTCGCCCGCTCTCCGCCAAAACGAAAAGACGCAGTTGTTGTGTTCCGCTTTTTTGCCGGGATTGTACGCGTTTATTGCCGATTAAATCAAGTCGTAAAGAAACAGACGTCGGTATTGATGAGTATAAACCGACGTTGGCAAATTCGGTTTCAAGGACAATGCCTACATTATCAAAGCATATTGTTTGCATGTTTTATTACAAGCATGTGTGGTAAGTGCAAGCGTTATGGCTGGTAAAGTGGGTCTATTTGATGTTTGAACGTCCTTAACGCCTAAATTATTTCCATAAATGGTAATGCCGTTCATCTTTTTTCATCATCTCTATGCTGGCAAAAAAAAGTCCCCATAGACATTGGTATATAATAATAATCGTAATAGCATTTTATAGAGCGCCTTTCACCCGGGGGTCACAAAGCGCTGCACAACGGCAGAAAAAAAAACAACTAATAAAAAACAAAGCAACAAAAATTAAATGATTAAGGCTGCTTCGAATACACTGAAAATATTCTACGGAAAATGACCGTTTAAAATAATGATGGTTGCTCTTCAGAACAGTTTTTTCGCCTCCCATGTTGCCTCCAACGTGGAGGCGAAACGTGGGCAGGTAGAAAGGGAGAGCGCTCGACACGACTATCCCGAAATAACAGCTCTGAAGAGCAACCGTCATGAATCGAGCCGTGAAAACCTGCATCGGTACCATCGTGTAAAATAACGGCAGCTTTAAACGTTATTGACCTGAAGTCAATGACTAAGTTTGCTGGGAGCGCATTGACATTGCGGCACGAAACAAGCTCCGGCAAAAATAGCAGCGAGGAACCTTGAACATTGCTCCAGTGCAGCTGCACGAGCGTACTATTTGTTGTGCCGTGGCAGATGGTCGTCACTTTGAATGCCACTGAGCAGAACAACATCATAATCAGGGTTGTCGTCAGTGTTTAAATCACTTGCACACCCTGGGCGTGATGTGTGTGCGGTTGGGTTGAACTGTGGCACTGTCTTTGAACGTGACCGCGGTGGAAATAATATGTGGGGGGAGCGGTGGAGCATCGGATGGCACGCCGCGCTCCCAACGCGGCCACCGGAGTTCGATTCCCACTCACGGCCAACACCATTTATGATTATCTGAGCCGGTCCTCAAATTAGTACCTGGTTTGCGGTGTGTTGACATCACCGCCGGGGAGACACGCTGTTGGGGATGGTGTTGGCCACCCGCCCCCTCATATGCCGTGGTGGCATTCACGGGTGCTCGCTAGCAAAACTTGCCCTAAAAGCCTGTTAAGGCTATACGGGGGATCTTTGCAGTGTAATATACGTATATTTAAATGACCTACAAACATGCTTCACGTTAAAAGTTGTACCTTGTAACGATCCATGTTGCTTGCATTGCACAACATCTTTTACACACTCCCTTCGGATTACATTAAGCTAATATTTTCATTGAAACATACTTGGGAGTGTTTAGTATTTAATGTGTTATTTAGCTTAGCCGATGTGACTGTAGCCGCGTGGCCTGTGTAACGTTACTTTGTCACCTCGCTTCCTCAGGCCTGTGCACCAGGCGCGTGAAGCTGTCGGCATGCACGTATTACAATGCGTATTGATTTGCATGCCACGGGGAGGCATTGATAGAAGCAGATCCAATCGATCCTGGCTCTGGCACTTGGTGTGGCTTAAAATTAATCTCTTTGAATGAAATCTCGAACGGCTAAATGTCGCGAAGATGGATAACACCTTTTCAGGTGGAGCCATTCGCTGAACAAACGGCTTCGACAAGTGACGAGCGTTGGAAGGAGCCGCCGATGGGTTTTTTTCTCTCGTCTGTAGTTTAATTCCGTCGTAAGGCCCCTTGACTGGAATTGAGGGTGCTTGAAAACACTGCTGGTTCAACGACGCGAGTGTATACCCTGCTCGAGTGAATTTATGTGAATCCCCTGCGGTGTTTGAGAAACGACGCGGCTTCGAACCAAAAATGTTGCGCATTTGTTACGGGCGTTGCGCGTGCATATTGTGTTATATGCTGCGTCGCGAAATATAGCGGGGACGCTTAATGCACGGTGATGTAGCGCGCCGTGTGATAATTTGTCACTTGCTTCCATAAGAGCGTCTTAATTTCGTTGGTCACAAAGCAATTTTCAGGGCTTCGGCGAGTGTACCGCTTTGACAATTTTACGCGTATATAAATCTCTCTGCCAGGCTAAAGTAACCCTACGTAGGGGCGATTTCCCATTAAGACTCTGCCCCTTCCGTGATTGTTTTGATAGTTTGTCTGAGAAAGAGAGAAGTGTTTATTTACTGCTCATCAATCACTTCAGAGAGAGAGAGAGAGAAAAACAATCCCCACCATTGGCCCAAACGGTTGGCTGTCCCCCAGCCTCTTACATTCCTTCGCTTCTACGAGGCACTTTTACAATCCTCAAGCCCGCCCCTCCCTTTTACTTTCCCACGTGCAAATAATAGTAATAACATTTTATATAGCGCCTTTCACCCGAGGGTCACAAAGCGCTCCGCAAGGGCCGCGAAGAGAACGGGCATGTCAACAACGAAAGAAAAAAACAACCAATAAAAACCAAAGCAACAATTTTTTTTTAATTAAGGCTGCTTCGAATATACTGAAAGGTCGTGAAACGGGCAATCTTAAGAGCGGCAAAAATCTGCCAGAGTCCCGTAAGATGGTCGTCACTTCCCTAAAGACAAACACGGAGGGAAGCACAAGTTCGATCGGGTGCCCAAAGTAAACCTTGCTCGTTAACCGTATTTGCATGTTGCATGTTGCCGGTGGTGGTGGTGGGGAGCGGTAGCCCAGTGGTTAGCGCTATACTGGGCTACGAATCTGGCGACCCGAGACCAGTGACGATTTTCTGAACCGGTCCTGGGCCTCCCCTAGGTCGACTCAGCCTAGTGCGGTGTGTAAACATCGCCACAAGGGCCGACAAAGACGGCCGGGCGTGCTGCCGGTCACCCACCCCCTCGTGTGCCGTGTCGACCTTCATAGGTGCTCGCTAACGGCACTTGCCCCAACAGTCTGTTAAGGCTACAAGGGGGGGGGGATCTTTGTCTTTGGTGGTGGCGACACCCGCCGCCGCGCCAGCTTAGCCACTTTTAGCAAACTGTCAGAATGCCACCAAAGCTGGCTGTGGGCCGCACGCTTTTAGCGTGGCGGCTTACGCCGATTATCAGCTGACGCGCGTGGGGGGGCTCCACCACCACGACTGACGCTTAATCTCCGAGGGGTGGCACGTGTTGCCTCTTAGTGTTCGTTTTCGGCTGGATGTGCATGCACAACGTGCGGTGGTCTGGCCCAGTGGGCCTACCGGGGGCTGGCGTGCGTCCAAGTGAAAGGAATGAAATTGAATGACGCCCTCCCCGTTTCCCCCAGCTCCCCCGGTCTAATTTCCCCACCCACCCCCTCTTCAAGCTCTTGCACCCCCTCTGGTCAGTGCAGTTGCACTGCCTGCACACCCCATAGCTACGTCAGTGGGTTGGGTGACCCGGGGAACTGCTGCCTGTGTCCCGAGGTGCGTGTTAGATTCTGGGTTCAATTCCAGGCAGCTGCCTGTGATTCAGCTAGGATATCACTATTTTTTTTGTTCCCCTCCCATTTGATTCAACCCTTCCCAGTTCAAAAGATGAAATTTGATAAATATATCGGACCATAACATATGGAGAGCTACACTTTCCGGAGTATGAAAGAGGGCCGTTTTAGTTCTGCGTATGAAAAGGTCTACTGAAGTTAATACATATTGAACTCTTTGTGTCCTGTCATCTTCTGTTGCCGTGTGCTAACGTGATATGAGCCTTCTGCTCAAGGAAAGTCTTGGAGGATTGAAATAGTGCTACGGGGATGTAAACAGAGATAAAAATGTAAAAAAATAAATACGCATTTATTTTGGCCTTCAGAAACCCCAGCTGTGGAACAACATGGCACTGCATTTGGCATATGCTGGCAGCGATGGGGAAATGTCAGTCTTAACGAGGCAGTCGTAGTAGATAAAACTGACAGAATGTGGTAATGTTGCACGTAGTAGCTCTTTGCACTTTCAATGAGGCTTTCTCATTTGTAGCGCATCCATCTGTGGTTGCCAGCTTTGTTCCACTGTATTTATCAGAGAGCACATTTTTTCGCTCCTATCACCGATGGCACGAACTCAAATCTTTCCCATCTGTCGCCCGAAACGCGCAGGCTCGACGAATTTCTGTGTTTTTGCAACTGTCTCGTTTTTATTGGCTGCATGGATATCGGAAAGTTTTGTTATTCTCGAGTAATGTAAGCACTTTTGACGTCCGATTAAAAAATGCCGGTGAAATAAGTTGCGAAGCATTTCTTTTGACGCTCGTTTACGTCCCAACTGCTTGTTTTGTCTTAATTTTAACGCCGAGCTGGTGACAAGCAAAAATACGGTAATAATTTTTACAGTCAACATTGTTATTACATTATGACAAGTAAAATGTGATGCAAGTAGATGCCTCGAGCCAACGGCTATATATGCATGTCAGCTTAGTTAAGTCGTTCAGAAGTTACTCTCAAATAAAATAAATTCATTACTTTTTAAAGCCGTCTATATTTTCAAAGGAAGGATAAATAAACAGACTTCTCGGATATGAAATTAAATCTATCCGAAACATTAAACACACATGTTTGACATACTTCCAGATCGTGGTTATTTATATAAAGCAATACTGAGGCACGTGTTTGAACGGTGATCTACCAAAAAATAATCAAAATAACATGGCTCTTACAGTGGTGCTCAGTGGGTTGAGTCAATATTTTTAGTTAGAAAATATGCGCAGTAAATTCTGCTTTGTGTCCAGTCTATCGCCAACGCGGCAGTGCAAGGGCACATTCTGTTGGTCTGGAATTGCCTGTGAATTTTGATAGCTTGGGAACACTTGCTTAATATTTCCAAGACACCACAGCATGCATGTCTTGGCAATGGGGCTGCCATGTGGATGTGCTGGTGTCGCTGCCAGTGGAGGAAGATAGGGGTGGAGCCTTGGCGCACTCTGCCCTAATAAATACCCAGTCAACTGAGTTTGATTCTCAGCCATGGCTAAGAAGAGTGGGGACATATTAAAACGGCCACTTGGTCTTCCTCTGTCACCAACCTGATCTGACCGACTTGGTGAAGTATAGTCAAACAGCCTCCACAACCGACGGCTGTAATTGTTTTATTATGTTGTTTTACGAGTCGTACGGCCAGATGTGTGCTTTAAGAAAGCCACTGTATAAAAAAAATCCGCTCGTTCGGTACTTAAAAGGCATTTAAACATTCCAGTTATTCTTTGCCCTGCCAAAACATGTGATTGTGTTTATTCAACTACATTGCTGTGGTTTTGCATGAAACATGTTTTTCGAAAATAAATTATGGCAGTTTTATACTCCTGTCAGTATAATTTCTGTGTATGGGGAATAGACTCGGTCTTGATGTCCTTCATGTAGAAATACTCCACTAAGGTCTTGAGTTCGAACCCTGTGTTGAAGCCGAATATGCTCAACCCATCTCGCATGAACTGCTGCGAATCGGAGTAGTGCTTGATTTACGCTTTACTTATCCGTGCGGTTCCAAAACCTGAACTGCAATCAAATGACTGAGAACCAGTGAACCTGTCGCCTCTGTCCTTCAACACGGTAGCTTCTCCAGGGCAGGTTAGTAGATACGTTTATTACAGTTGATATACCTGAGCTCCATACACCGTATTTCTCCTGGATTGTTTCCATTCGAGAGGTACTGTGCAGACGCTGGTTGAGTACATACTGTGCAGTGTATATAATTTATATTATTCTGGTGAATAATGTTTACAGTGCTACCGCATTCGTTTTATCGGCTGAACAACATGCCGTTCTCTCCACAGCCTTGTGCAGCGCTTTGCTACCCTTGGGTGAAAAGCGCTCTATAAATGCTATTATTATTATTACTAGCCCGTCTCATTCGGCACGATGTCCGACGTTTCGCTCCACGTGTCGGGAACTTCTTCGGGAAATAAATCGCAGCCGCCAACACGCGCAGCGCGCCGAACGACGCGGCGGTACGGCACGAAAACACATCGACGAGCGATTAATGTCGGTGGTGTTTTAGCAACAACAACAAAACCGGGGGAAGCCATTAACGGAGGATATGGGCGGCAGTCACTGAGCAAGTCTGCTGAGAATTAGTCTGGAGATGGGTGAGGTCAAGAATCCGGCTTCCTGTTTTCATAACAAACCTTATATGTCAGATATTGGCGACACCTCTTATCTACCATTGCCAGTTAGGGTGCTTGGGTTTATTTGGCAAACTGATTTATTCATACCAATAGTGACTATAAGAAGGGGGGGGGGGCATGGCGGCGCACTGAGTAGCGCTGCCGCCTCGCAGCAAGAAGTCCCCGGGTTTGATTCCCAGCTCGGGTGTCTTTCTGTGTGGAGTTTGCCGTTCTCCCCACTTCTGTGTGGGTTTTTGCCGGGTAGTCCAGTCCAAAGAAATGATGCTGCCTGGGTTAATTGGCCTGCTGGATAAATTGCCCCGGTGCCCTGCAATGGACTTTCGTCCCATCCTGGGTATAACCCTGATAATGATCACTACGAGCATGGTCGTTGATGGTTAAAGCATCGTATGTTATGACATTTTATTGCGTGTTAAAAGCGCACGCTTGATTTCACTGCACACATCTTGCGTTTGAACATCTGTATTAGATGAAGTGTGTTTTTTGCTGCGTAATATTAAAATACCGTAGTAAGGATTGTGCAGCATATAGAATGTCACACAAGTGTCACGTAATGCGATTTGCATGTATACATGGGTGTGTTTGCTGTATGTATTCTAGGATAGGTGATCGTTTCTATCGGTGACATGTATTTCATTCTTTTATGTCTTTTTAATAATAACGCACTGCAGGATCTTCATTCATATTTAAAGTCGTTTCTGAACAGATAAGATGAATATGGAACGTCTATCACTGGCTCAAGACTGCTACCAGAAGTGAGCAGCCAATCGCTCCGACTTTTTTGAGGAACATTTTAAAAGCAACAAATTGCCCACTTAGGTAAACAAACTATTTAACAATAATATCACGACCCATCTTATCGACTCTTCCAGCAGTGTCATATTTCTGACATGGGGATAAATTTGCGCCAATTACGAGGCAATCTTGTCCACCGACTGCCCAGTGCTACTTACATGTTTAACTGGGTTTCACCGGCGGCTGTGTGTGATGTGAGTGCCAGTGGCAGCTTTGTCAGTTGACAGAACTTGGTGTGGAAAATGTCGAAATATTAGGTCTTTCGAGTGTGCCATTATGTTGAATCTGCCGGATTTAATGGAGCTTGTAATCACAGGTCCGTTGCGTGAAAATAGGGGTGTCGGTGTGAAGCTGAGGTGACCTCATTTGAGATTCTCTCATAACGCCCGCTCGCTACAGTTGGAGGGGCATGTTTTGTTTTAATCCTTATTACGGCCTTTTGTGTTGTAAATTGTCTGAAAACAACTCAAATTATCAGTCTTAACTGCACTTTCCTTGTTAAACACGCGTGTACAAGGTGTACGGCATTTTTAAACCGAGACCTTTGTCGGGTGTCACATGGACACAGGACACACATATACCTCCGGTCAATTTACACACATACGGACGACGCCTGAGGATGTTTCTAATGTGGGAGGCGAAACGTCGCGAAGGAGAGCGGGAGAGAGCTCAGTGGCACGGCTATCCCGAAAGAGCAGCTCTGAAGAGCAACCATCACGAATCAAGCCGCGAAAACATACATCACTGGAAGAACTTTACCATTTTGTTAAAACGGTCCAGTGCTTGCTGTCGTCCGGATGCTAAACGCATGCCGTGTTTTCCCCGTATAATAGGCTCGTGCTTGGCAACCTTTCATCAAAGAATCACAGGTATTATTGCAGTTGACGCACCGCATTGCTAATGATGCACGCCTGTGTTGCTATGTGCGTAAACGGTCACGGTGCGGTAACTAGCGTTGTTAAATGTCGATCGCCCTGCCTATTAAAGGGACGTTTGTGTTCCCCTGATGTCATCGGACAACCCAGTCTCCCTCCTCGTGGTCATCCAAGCGATGGCGTATTGCTCATTTCCCTCGGTTGGCCGTGAACCAGCGGAGAAAATTCCACATTCCTGTGGCAGAGAGCAGTTTACGCGCGCAGCAATCACCGTTAACTCTCCGTACATCGGTACGCGTTTCATCGACCCCGGCGGAGCGGTGGGCCGAGTTCATTTTAACTCGCAATCTATTCCACTTGCGAGTCGAGCGCCGCGAGCGATGCGCCGCCACGCTGGCTTTAATAAGCCCCAAAGTCTTTAATAATAACACGGTGCCGTAATACTATTTCGCCGGAATGAAATATTAACACTTTGGGCAATAGCGAGGCGTCTTTCTGAGCTTGTAATTAGTGGTAGTCGTGGCGTAGGTAACCGTAGGAGCAGCGTTCATCGCCGTTTCACTAGTAACGGCAGCAGGAATACACAGTCGGTGGTCCTGAATAATTAATCCCCGCGTCATCCAGTGGAAACCTGTGGATTAGCGTGTGCAGATTATTGCAATAGCACAGATTACAATATGCATATATACTCTAGGCCCATATCTAATGTTACAGAATTGCGTAACTTGTTTTAAAACATGGACTGTATACGTTTGTGTGGGGGGAGTGGTGTCGTTAGTCATAGGGGCACCATGCATTACCGCTGGTCACCCAGGTGTTGTTTTCTGGCCATGATGCAGAACACTAGTGGCAAATAGATCGACTTAACCGAAAATGAATGCTTGGCAAAGTCTCCAAGCTTTTGGGTAAGAAAGCTAGATGGAGTTGTGCTGGCCACAACACTACGAGCTCGTATGCCGTGCCGGCCTTAATGGTGCTCACTAACAGCACGTACTGCAACAGCTTTGGGTGTGGTGTGTGTGCGTGTATGTGTGGGGAGTGCAGACACAAGTGTTTTCCTCCTTTTTCTTGTAACCCATTGATCTGGGTTCAAGTCCTGGCCCCAAATGTCTTTCCAAGTGGTATCCGGACATATCCTGCGTGGCCTAAATTAAGACTCTTACGCGAGTGAGCTGGTGTGGTGTGTGCACACCAGCTTTGGTTGGGAGACAATTATCTGGGTGTGGTGCTGGCCACATCACCCCATCGTGTGCGGTGCCGACCTTACTTAATAGGTGCCCACGAACGCAAGTTAGTCATGCGGTATGTATGGCCGCGTGTCTTGGCGTACGGTTCAAGCTTGCACCTACGTAAAAAAAATACGGTCACTTAATAGGAGTCTGACATTTCAGTTTCCCGCGCGTATCCATTCTCGCGTGTGACCTGCAAGCACATGCCAGATATTGACGCTGTAATGCACTCTTGGACGCGCCTGCACATCGGTGCCATGCATAGTGAGTATGTACATGAATAAGTGAAAAGGCTTATTTCGAATCTCGGCACACGGCTGGGGCATGTTCTGTGACCCTTCCAACTCGGGGGGGGGGGGGTGCTACCCAACTCGGTGCGTTTGGGGTCAGAAATCGACAGAGCCTGCGTCACCGTAGACACAATCCACGTGGCATTTTTGCGCGTGAAAGTTCACTAATTTAATAGTAATTCATTTATATGATAATTCACCACTTATAACGCGCCACGCGACATTCGTTTACACTCGAGGACACGTGGTAGGCCAGCGCCAACATTTGTCATACGCTGCATCCTCTATATATTAAATTGTTACCGACCAAATAAACGCGTGTGTTTTTAGCTTTGGGAGTTAACCGAAGTACCCGGTGAAACCCCAAATCCCTTGCTGGAGGTTTGGCCAAAATGTTATAGATATTGAGCTCAAGATGGACGATAATGAGTCCAGTAATGAATGTACATCCACAAAGAATCAATTTTAACACACCTGGAAAAATTTAACAATTAAAAAAAAACCCGAATGTTACATCTTCCCGAGTAATCTGTAGACCATATGGCCATTATACGAGTGCACCATATATAGGCATTCATTACGCGTACACCTGTGCGCTTGCGGTCAGTCAAACCGCTCTGAAGTCATAAAAGTTTGAAATTAACTGTGGAATGCTCCGTTAGTTTTTAGGGGTATTTAAAAAGTACATATTTCCCCTCGGAGGCCCACTATCGGTCCCCGCATTAAATCGACGTACGATCCGAGTTTGGAGCGTTTCCACTCGGTGCATTGTCGTCCACTTGCCGTCGCCTACGGCCGGTTAAACCTCGTATATTCTACAGTATGGATGACTGTGTTGGTATATTTAACGGGGGCGGCGCTTATTCCGGCGGGCCAGCGTCGTTACGTAATCATCGCCGGTTTGACGGCCGTCGTACATCACGAGCGAAGGCTCTTCCTGCACCGGTTCCAGCGCCGGCCTTCCATAAGCGGTGCCATGGGGATGCTGCTGTGGAATGGGAAGGGTTGGGGGGGGGGTGTAGCCTTGAGGTGGATGAGCGCTGAAGTAGCCCGCCTCTGTATAAGCAATTTCACACCTGAGTGCGCCCAGTGTCAGATCTCTTTCCATGCTGCCGGTCACACATGCAACGGGATACAAAGGCTAATGATTTACAATCGGGCTTGGAAAGGGCGGCCGGCTGCCGAAATTGATGAAGTGCGTTCTCTCCCGCCATGTGTGTACTGTACGGCGAGGAACAGCCAGCCAGCCGGCCGGCCGGCCGGTTGCCCAGCCAGCCAGCCAGCCGAACGAACGGCGGAGAACGGACCCGGATTTTTTACAAACGGCTTCCAGCATCGGAGCGTGGCGGGCCTTCGTGAATTTGACGGCGGCGGAACGGTGCCGGCACCGAGCGTGTGTGCGAGGCTACTAGAAGGGTCGCGAACGCACGCTCAAGTGCGCCGACCATCGCCGCAATAATAATAATATACATTTGTAACCCGCGCATATTCGCCGGGCGCGTTGCGCCTGTTTATTCGGAGGCGCGGAGGAGCGGAGCCTGGCTCAGTCGGTTTGTTCTGAGTCGTTGAAGAATTGGATTTTTAAAAGTTTTTTGAAGGTTGTGGGGGATTGTGTTTGGCGTAATAGACGTGGCAGGCTGTTCCAGGTTGTGGGTGCCGCGACCGAATGTGATTTTGGAAATACAGCGGTCGCTCGCCGTACGATATTAATCCGTTCCAGAACACGTATCGGAATGTGAAAACCGCCGAAAAGCGAGACCGATGATACTGCTCGTTGTTTTATGGTAGTTCGTTTCAAGACCTTGGCGGTTGAGACGTAAACACTAAAAAAGCGCTGCAGTTGGCTGAGAAGCTACCCAAGCGGCGTGCGTTTGCATCGCCGATTGGCTGCCGCGCCACCCACGCTCACGCGCAGCCATGTCGTAACACTTATCGTTAAGCGAAATTTGATCGTAATGTGATAGTAATGTTCTTATCGAGCTTCTATCGTGAAGTGATTTCATCGTATTGTGAGGCCGTCGTAAAGCGACGGACCCCTCTATGCTGGACGTGAATTGGTTAAGTTAAGCGATGTGGTGCTAAGGAGTTTATACGGAAATGCGTGTCAGGTGCACGGGCCAAGTGTGTGTGTTGTGGGCGAAGGGAATGTAGGGTGAGAGTTAAAGCATTGCATCCGCCGTGCGCATTGGGATCTAAGTTAATGACGTAATTTCACGGGGTGGCGCTTCCTGCCTCCTGCTAATGCCTCGCATCCACCGCTGCCTTGCATGCAAATACAACTTTGGAACACCGGTGAGAAAACAACACAAACAAAAGTGGGCAGAGGCAAATAGTTCATACGCTTTAACCGTATGCGTGCTACCTTCCGCCCACACCTGTTCACCAAGGGACCCCTGGCCATAAGCGCTAGACTCCAGACCTGTGCACCAAGGGAGACCCTAGCAGGAGTGCTGGATTTCAGGTAACGCAGCTCTGGGGTTCAATGGAACACACAAACCCCGCCACCACGGTAAGGTTACAATCCATTGGGGGGCGATGGGGGGGCGGTGTACCGGTGTAATTAGTATAAGGGTGCAAGTGTAGTCGTCTTCAAGGATGATTGAGTTGCACTGCGCTCACACACCAGCAAATTCTACCAAACACTTCGAAGCCGAGCTGAAAGACAACGATGTCCAGAAGCTCAACAGATGCCAGAAGCCACACAGTCCGGAGCAAGAAGAGAGGCCAATGCCCGTCTTTAAGGCCAGCACTGACTATTATATCTCTAAATGTTGAAGGGCTGTCTGCAACTAAAGAAGAACTTGTTGCAATGGGAAACTGTCATATAACCATCACGCTTCGAAGAATCGAATCGAATTAGAATCTGCACGTACGTAGTAATAATAACAACAATATATTTTTGGTAACGCCAGCATATTCTCCGGACGCGTTGCACCCGTTGATTCGGAGGCGCGGAGCCTGGCTCAGTCGGTTTGTTGCGAGTCGGTGAAGAGGTGACTTTTCAAACGTTTTTTGAAGGTTGTGGGGCACTGTGTTAGGCGTAATAGATGTGGCAGGCTGTTCCAGGTTGTGGGTGCCGCGACCAAGAATCGGCGTTGCGCGACGGTTGTGCGTGAGCGCGGTGTGTGGAGTACGTAACCTACCCCCCCCCCTCCCGTTCACGGATTTGCCTGAGCTGGCGCATTTGCCAATCCTGCTTTCCAGGGACGCAACACCTCTCGTGATCGGCTATGCCCTCCTGCATTCAAATCGTGTTTTCTGGTAGTAAAGCCCCCCGCACCCCCCACTAAATTTGTGTGTAATGTTCGGATGCGCCACAGTTTAATTACAGTTGGGTGTAAAGTAAATTGAAACCGTATTTGTTTGCGCGCGTGTGGAGTGGTGCTTGCTGGCTGCCTGTCACCGTGAAGCTAAAAGCCTCTATTGCATGAAACCCTAGGTAGGCAATTAACCTCTGGGCCAGTAGAGGTGGTTTTCCATCACATTTATCTTGCTGCAGTTGCCATATAGTAGCTCTAATGTAGCCTGATGGCTGTTCACATGCAATTAGGCGACATCGGCCCTGACCTTTAACCGTGCCGAAATGATGCTGGAGTGACTGATGCTATAAGCCAATTTATTTAAATTTATGTGCTATTAGCCATTCACACTGGCCGCCCTTGTGAGAGCGCGCGCGTGTGTGTGTGTCTCTACAAGGTCTTGTAATAATACATGCTTTGTAAATAACAAAACCAAGGCAGTTTGAGTTAGACTTGCATCCATTCCTAATAATGGACATGTTTGATTATTTGATGTGTGTGTGTGTAACGCATACACACACGCACATCAACACTGTTGTCGTGTAGACATACTATTGCCCACCAGTGGGGATTAACTCTGCCAGATTCGAGTGAGCGCGTGCAAACACTTTAACTCTTGTTTCAATATCGGTAGATAATTTACGTGTTTTTGTTTGTCGGTGTATGTTTAGGTGTACATTGGCAAAGGACAGTGTTTAAATGCCTGATACAGAAGTTCCTTGTCAATTCGTTGTAATTCAAGTTGAACGTCGTCTTTAATTCACGTTAAGTAACGCAGGCAATGGTCCTTAAGGCATTTGGAAGTTGTCTGTGAAACTGTCGCAGATGATTGTTTTTCCCCAAAACACCACATTTTATGACCGCATGGCAGTCCACTAAAATGTTTTGGGAACCACTGATTTATAGAGGATTGAGTCGTGGCACATTGATGAGCACACTGTTCTGAACTCAGCGATGTGAGTTGGTTCCCAGCCACAACTAACATCCGTGGTGAACAACCTCTAAGGCTGACCTGCGAAGTGCACTTTCAACAAACCCACAATGAAGTACGATCAACAGCCCCCGTGGCTAACACGGCTCGGAGAAGCTTTCATCTCGCAATCGATTAGCCAAGCGCCGTAAATTTCACAAAATTATGGTTGTAATAATATAGATGATGGGATATTAGTGATTGTAGTGGTACCTTATCTGAGGTTATTTGTGACTTTGACTTTAACGCCAAAACCAGGATCAAATAATTAGGCTTTAGATTTGAGAATAGCGTTGCTCCTCTCGCCCTCCCGCATGTTTCGCCTCCCACGTTGGAGGCATCATGTTCTTGTTTGTCGCTGCATGTTTTAGTAACGATCCCTGCTCCGCGGGAGGTGAAACGTCTGCAAGGACAGAGGAGGAACGCTCGACACGGCTATCCTGGAAGTGCAGCTCTTGAGAGCAATTTTCAAACATCGAGCCGTGAAAACCTACATCAACACAGAGACTTTAGATAGCCTAACAAAGTGCTTTTATATCCTCACAGGGATTAATTAAAATACGGCTTAGCGACGTCAGAAATTAAGCAAAGTATACCTCTGTCAGCCAGGCGAGTCGGCCCAGCTTCGTCACAGCCCTGACGCCGGGTGTCGAGAAATTGTTACTTTAATGTGAATTGCACTTAAAAGCAGAATTTGTTAATTACGCCATTAGTCACACCTGGCATGGGCACTATAGCAGTCCTAGGCTGGCTCATTTTGTTAATTAAGCCAATGATGCATCAGTGGTCAGTACCAAGGGTAAATTTTCTCCACCGCCATCTGCCCGCTGTGTCAACCGCCCGTTTGGCATGCGGGAGGTCACTCCTACCTCCCGTGCTCCGATGGCCTTCCCATTGCTGTCCATATTCTTGACTCTCATATTTCTTAATCCTAAGTACGTATCGCTCACGAAAGATTGAGATCATTTGCCGCTCTTAAGATTTCCAGTTTCACGACCTTTCATTGTTGACATGCCGTTCTCTTCGCGGCCCTTGTGCAGCGCTTTGTGACCCTCGGGTGAAAGGCGCTATATAATACGCTATTATTATTAAGAATCTAGATACGTTTTCTGCCTCTTTCAGTGCTTCGTTCACCTCTCCGAGTACCCTTCACGTGCGCATTAAGCTACTGTTGTGTCACAAGGCCAGGCAGTTTTTCTCTTACCTTTGGCGCTGTACTCTACCGCTGAAACTTTTACTTTAAAAATAGACCACTTTTGATTTGTGCGATGCCCACCTATAACATTGAGCGATAACACAGGTTATATTATCCCATAATTTGAAATGTTATTCCACTATGTATACAACTCATTGTTGAACTAATGTCAGAGAGTTCTTCTCAAGCTACGCGCTTCACAGGCCACCTCAGTAAAGGTTCCATCCGCCTCTGAACAGAAGCATGCAGTGTGTACAGTACCGCAGCTTAATTTGCATTCGAATGGTGCAGAATGGCACACGGGAAAAGTTCGTTTGTGATGGGGAACGAAACGTGAAATTTGAGACGCTATAGCGGACCTCTGAGCTTTGTTGTTGTCCATTCATTGTTTAGGTTTTTTTTTATAGAGTTGTTTGCGTGCATAGTTGCCCGGCTATGGGACGCACCACTGCCGGCCATCGGTTGCTATTGCCATTGTTGTTGTTGTTGTCTTTGTGTCTCCTAACTACGTGTGATCCGTCCGACAGATGGCAGGTTGAAGGCACGGCCGCGCCGTGGCGTGCGAGCGCGCGAGCAGCGTGCCCCGTCACTCGCCGATCGCGTGCATTATTAATGCCGCGATGCGCTGAGTAATCGTCATAAATAACGCATTGGAAGCAATGCTCCCAAAAAACCTGGGGGTTCCCACCGGGGTGGAGCTTTGATATCGCAGATAGCCGAGAGTGTCCACGTTCATCGGTTGCGGGGGACGCAGTCGAGCAGAGGCCACAGCCGTGCAGAGCGAACGCCTGTGACGACGAGCGACGCTGTCTTACTACTAATAATAACAATATATTTATAACGCGCGCATATTCTCCTGTCGCGTTGTGCCCGTTGATTCAGAGGCACGGAGCCTGGCTCTTTCGGTTAATTGTGAGTCGGTGAAGAGGTGTCTTTTTAAATGGCAGTGCCCGACATTCCGTCTGTAGCGGGCTGCCCGCTGCGAGATGTTATCTCTCTCGCACTCTACTCAGGAGGTTCTGGGTTCGATCCTGTCGCTGATGATGCCTGTATATTTGAAGTTTGTGCATTTTCTCTCGATCCCCGTGGTCACGTGAATTTTTTTTCCTCTGGGTCCTCCGGGATTTGTCTCCTCCACGTTTATAAACGTGCGTTTAGATTAGTTGCCTGCTGCTATGAAGTTTCACATATGATTATATATAAGCCACTTTGATGAGCTATCACGTGTGGCCAGGTCGCCTCTGAAAAAGAGCTCATAGCTCCGTGGGCTCTACCCGGTGAAATAAAATAGTTTGAAAATAAAAATTCTAGTGTTGGTATTGCATTAGTTGCCCCTGTCAGCAGGAGTCCAGATAAATTATTACTTTTTAAAGTGCTTTCGTAAGCTGTTTGGAATACCACCTTTTTAAGTCCGCTGTAAAACTGTGTCAGACACCAGCATAGATCGCGAACATCTGCCGCTAACTGGTTCCAGGTCTTCTGCCAGGAGCCCCCGAGACGGTGCTGGCCGTATCGCCGTGACCTTGGATAGGATTGTCGTGGATAAAACGGTGGCAGAGGAGTCGCATGGTGTTGGGGATGGGGCACAGTCCCCCACCCATACATGATGTTCAAATAACGCAATTATTTATCGTTTCTGGGGCGGCACGGTGGCGCGGTGAGTAGCGCTGTCGCCTCACAGCAAGAAGGACCCGGGTTCGAATCCCTGCTCGGGTCCCTTTCTGTGTGGAGTTTGCATGTTCTCCCCGTGTCAGCGTGGGTTTTTGCCGGGCATTCTGGTTTCCTCCCACAGTCAAACGACATGCTGCTGCATAGATTAATTGGCCTGCTGACTAAATTGGATAGATGGATGGACTAAATTGCCCCCGGTGCCCCATGATGGACTAGCTTCCCATCCCGCGGTAATAGCCCTGCGTTGCGCCCTGTGTCTGCCAGGATCGACTGCGGCTCACTGCGCCCATGTACAGGAAGTAAGCGGTTTCTGACAAGGAATGCATTAATTAATCGTTTCTGCGTGCCCAGCACAGAGACAGATTTCATTTGTATCTGAGCTTAAACGTGTCGGTGACAACTTACAAAAGCCGGGTTTAAGTGCTAAGCCCCGGATTCAATCTAGCCGAGACATGCTTGTCTCCTGTATAGAGCCCCGAGGCCAGTGGTGGAAAGCCTGCATATGAGGAGGGCGAGTGGGGCCCATAGGACCTCCAGAATGGTATGCGTTTTATCAACCCTGCAAAGCCTCACTGAGCCTGGGTACATTTCTCAGGAGGGATCTGGCACCAGGATCTTTGGCCCGTTCCGTAATTGGTAGTGATGATTGTTACGATCGTGGTTTTCACACACCCCCGCTGGTGATACCGGACGTTCTCTCAGTCTGAAATCTATATGGCTCAGCTGTGCTAGTTTTGGAAAACTACCAAAAGCGGTTGCACGGTTTTTTTTTGCCAACACTGTAGTTAAAACTATTGCGTGAATAAATATGTAATGTTTGATTGCCACGTTGAAACACACACACACATACACATATAAAAAGTTCACTGCGTAGCTGCGATGTTAGCTTAGCATAACGTAATCTAAATCAAATACGAAACTACAATTATGCAAATGAGTATTATGTAATGCGTTTATATATCCCTGCCTGTGATCATACACGGCGGTTTTGATGGTGTAAAGTTTCCGAGTTCCACGGAAGGTAATTGTTTTTCCCCACATACGGGTGTGTTCATTATTCCATGACATTTTCTGGAGGTGGCCCTGGATATGTACTGCTTCTCCGGCCTGTCATTGAATACGACACTGCAGTGACACCAAAGAGACACTATAAACAAAAGGATTCACCCCTTGGTGCATCCGGTGAAAATTTACATAGCTTGACACTTCCGAATGAACGTATACTTGTAGCGTGCATACTTGGAAAAAAATGCAGTCTCTCCTCGACTTACGACATATGCGACATACGAACACCCTGACTTACAACGGCCGTCTCAGTAACCCTATTATATTATTTTCGAGTTCTGACGGTTGTAAAATATAATGATAACCGCTCCAGCTTTGGTACGATAACATCGGCTGGCCGTGCTCCTGCAAGGCTGCCATATTTGCTATTGGTGTCAGTCTGTGTTTGGCTGTCTAGCAGCTGGTTGTGTTTTGTTAACAAACTCTTAATAATGGTATTTTCGACTTACGACCAAATCGACCTACGACAGTCATCTGAACGTAACCCTGTCGCGAGTCGATGAGAGACTGTACTTCCTCTTCTTCAGCTGCCCATCGCAGATAATAATATGATGTACTACTAGACTGCTTCCGCAGATGTCTAAGTTTAAATCTCACAGCCAACCGGTGCGAGTGAGCCGGCTGCGTGACCACCATGTGTGTGTCTTGTGACTGTCGGCCATATGAAAGCTCTGGTATGTGGCTCACAGGGTTAGGATGTTTGGCCGTCACTGTGCTGTATGCTCACATATGGTGAATGAATAGCGCACTTGGCAAACATATGTGCATATGTAACAACACTTTAAAAAAAAAAAGTATGCTCTAGCATTTCATTTACACACCCAGAAGTCAGTACGTTTATCTGTAATGCATCAGTAAGGTTTAGTGAACGTGTTCCACGCTCCTTCACGTAGACCGAGCAAGTTATCGCCCTGTTGTCATGTTTGCAGAGTTGTGCTGTGCAGCATTAGTTCACACGCTGCACAGTGGTTGTTGTGGTGGTGATGATGATATGCTTAATTCACGTGGCATTCCGTTACGAGGCGATTGCTCTAAATGTGTTCGTTTACCATGGCTGTAATTTTACCCACCAGTAAACGGCATAATTCGCAATCATTGCTGTATAATTATCAACGCATGAGCGGCCTTCATTAATAAAAATAAAAACAGAAATTAGGTAGGATTGAATGCGTTCAGTCGTGACGGGCGGTGTTTTACATTGGTAGTTTTAGCGTAAACGAAAGATGAAAACAGATTGCCACGTATTTATTTGGTGCATAAATTCGGAATTTTGCGTACGGCACAGCGATGCGGCAAAAACAGAGTATGTCCATTAGCATACGGTAAATAACTTTAAGGAATTAAAATTCTCCATCTGTTGTAGCTCCCGCCTAAAGTTGGTTAGTGGTCTCAACACTGCCGGTTTACACGGTATCAGCATTTCAATTCCCCGCAGCTGTCCCGGTAATTTCTTCAGCGAATTACCGGGTTTTTGCTCATCGCCATCCACAGGACTCCTTCATTACGTTCTTACATTAGCAATTCCTGCCAGGCCCACACATTGCGGGGCTTATAGGTGGGCACTCAATGCCCACCCCTGGCAACTGACTCCTTTAGCCTACTCTTCACAATCCTTCACTTTCATCTCTGCACCGACCAGTTCACAGCCATTCATTATAATCCATCCATTTTCTAAATCGCTTGTCTTGGTGAGGGTCGCGGTGGCAGCAGTCCAAGGAGAGTGGACCAGACATCCCTTTCCTCAGCAACAGATTCCAGCTCTTCCTGGTGAACGGCCCATACAAATGCCATGGAAACTGGTCACCAAATACCCTACTCAGTCACTCAGTGATCCATCTGTTGCTGGATCACCACCCATAGACTGCCCATACAAACGCCATGTAAACTGGTCACTTACCAGATACCCCACTCAATCACTCAATCCATCTGCAACTGGATCACCGCCCATAGACCATCCATTCTCTAAACCGCTTGTCCTGTTGAGGGTTGCGGTGGCAGCAGTCCAAGGAGAGTGGACCAGACATCCCTTTCCTCAGCAACATATTCCAGCTCTTCCTGGGTGATTCCCAGGCGTTCCCAGGCCAGCCGAAGGATATTTATTGTCAGTCCCCGTTTAATCCGGTACGGGGTAGCGGGAGGCCGGAGCCTATTTTGGCAGACACGGCGCAAGGCAGGGCTATGTCCAGGATGGGACGCCAGGCCATCGCAGGGCACCGGGGGCGAGTTAGTCAGACGAATTAACCTAATAATAATAAGAGCATTTATATAGCGCCTTTCACCCGAGGGTCACAAAGCGCTGCACAAAGCTGCAGAGAGAACGACATGTCAACAACGACAGAGCACGGAAAATCAGCAACCTAGGCAGCAGCATGCTTTTGCCTGTAGGAGGAAACCAGAGTACCCGGCGAAAACTCACGCGGACACAGGGAGAACATGAAAACTCCACACAGAAATGTATTCGAGATGGGAATAGAACCTGAAACTTCTGGGTGTGAGGCGGCAGCACTCGTAACTGCGCCACCGTGCAGCCCACAAGTTTACATAGTTTACATCCATCCATACATTTTCTAAACCGCTTGTCCTGGTGAGGGTCGCGGTAATTTCTACACCACAATTGTATTTCCCGCCCGCAAGTTGATGTTTAATGCAAACACTCCATAACAAGATCACATAAAAGACGATTTTTTTGTGCCAGTGTCCATGCTCTTAATGTAAGCAATTAACGCGGCAAATTAATGCTATATATCTGTAGTGTTTTAACTTTAATTCCTTGACTCTCGGTCACGGATGTGGCAAGTCGTACTCCTTGTTTGAGCTGTGGCACGTGTAGTGTTTCACCACAATTGTTTGCAGTGGACATTCTCAAGTTATCGTCGTTAAAAATTTAAGCGACCCCCGAGTGAACCGATGGACTGGTATAGACATAATACACACGTCACACTGATACGTATAGTTGGGTTACCTGTTGGTCCGTTTTGTCCCTTTCCCCTTCCTCAATGCATATAACGTATATCTACAGTAAGTGTGTTTTATACCGCGGTGGTTTATGAAACACATCACACTCCAGTTTACGAGCGTGTTTATCAGTTTATTACCGTGTAATAAACGGATAAACAGCTTGCTGAGGATGTAGGGCTCTCTTTGCAATCACCATCTCTCACCTGAACCGCTGGAATGTTGAAGGTTAACCCGATGTATCAATAGATGCGGTACTTTACATGGTTCTGCTAAAATCAATGTTAAAGACAGAGACCCGTCATCGCACTGTATTTGTTACGGCAGAGCTCCCGGGGTAGAAAAATGCCCAATATTTCTCGCTAGAGGTTAACCTCGATGAATTGTAGCAATGCAACATCACGATTCAAACCGAAAATCGGTATTTTTTTTAAAACTTAGTTGTGGATATAGCGGTCAATACTGGCTGCAGGGTTCACATAAACCTATGACACACAGCTGCCATTCGCAACCGGTGGGTCGCGACCCATCAGTAGGCCGCAAGCACCACCCAGTGGCTCCGTGGAAACCAGACCCGAGTGGGCAAAGTGGGCCTTGAGATGCAAAAATGTTGAGAACCCCGACGTAGGGCATAAGCGAATTGAAACAAAATATTCTTACACACGCAATTCAATGTATTTGTTGGAAGTTTAAGAATAGCATTAACCGGTGGATCGATGCAGCGTCTTACCTCAGTGTTCTAAGGGGGTTACAAAAAAACATGGCCAGAGGCGTTGAATTAATATTTATAATTCCGACCCTTGTTTAACCACTATAAACATGTTGGTGCATGAAGGCTTGTAAAAACAAAATATTATCGAGTCAATGTTTATGAGATTATGTTGAGTCGATACGTTCTGTACGCTTCATACAAACTTGCTAGTTCTTTTTAAAATAAACATGTACACGTGTACAAATTATTTTAACTTATACTTACCTTATGTTTTAGTGTTCAAACTGGGTTGCTTGCCATGTGGTGTACATTTTCATACTACACTAGTTCTTTTGAGTGATAACTCAATTTTTTATAGCGGCATGATGCGCCTTATTTATTTATTTAGTAATTGTAGTTTGATTATTTACACTGCATACCTCGTGCCGACAGGACTATTTGACGATAGTAATAGCGAGTCTTTCAAACATGTCGCTCTAATTTATAACATTACTGCTATTTAGATTTATTTAATGTTTTGTCCTAGAATACCGCCTTAAAAAGTCAGTTTCAATATGGGCACATTGTCATTCTTTTTAATGTTACATCCGTTTCACTTACCTCCCATCGTCAAGTTTCAATAGTTGCTATAATCCTATTCACTCAACACTAACATTCGTCCTTTTTGCGAAAATGATTGGGAGACCATGTGTTAATAACTGCGCGTGTTCCGTAACGGCGCGAGCGGAAACTACGTGTCAAATCCCCCGCCAGTCCCAATGTGCGTTCTGTGCTCACTTTAAGACTTTCTGTGAGTGCACTACTGTCAGATCTTTAGACAAAACAAGCATTCAATCCCTGCTATCGGCAGGCACAAGCGTTGGCGTCTTAGAGGTCATTCCTTTTCTTGTAAAAACACAGCATAGTGTGACCACTTAAAACTCTATGAGCTTAATTTATCAAAGAGGGACATTTCCTTTGGTAAAAAAACAAAATTACATCCGTACAGCCGTTTTAAGCCCACGGGGAGCTATTCAGGAAACATTTGAGTCTAAAATATGTGGGC
>JAZEWU010000027.1:2496518-2510695 GCA_036362915.1 Geotria australis | reverse complement strand
TCTCCTACCTCTCCCGCTCTTAATCTCACTCTACTCCCCTCCACACATTCGCCTACCTCTCCCCTCTTACCTCACTGTCCACTCTGGCCCGTTGTCTCCGCTCCATCAGTAAAGGCCTTCTTAGAGAGCCTACGGTAAACCTTCGATCAATGGGAGGTCACTCCTTCTCTGCTTCCGTTCCTGATGTCTCAAATTCTCTTCCAGTAGACCTTCGTGCCGTTGAGACTCTGCCCTCGTTAAAACCAAGAACATTGGACCCATTTATTTTCACGCGCATATAACTTAAAATCTCAATCTTTTCCATTGCTTAGTGAAGCATCTGGAGATTCGGTTGTATGCGGACGCTATATAAATGTAAATCGGTTTTTTTTCTGAACCGGACGTGACAAGAGTGGCGTGCCACGTGTCACAACATCGAGCTATCACGATCACCCGCTCACGTCATCACCTGGCCAGTCGGGGTAATTGCCGATAACAACCCCGCTCAAAACATCCGCCCCTGGTAGAACACGGCAGAGGGCATGGCGTCGCAAGCAATGCAGCCTTTTATTTGTCCTCGCGTGATCTGCGGCCGCAAACATTCAGCGAGTGTCGTGTGGTGGTGTCTGTGGTCGAGTAATCTCAGCGGTGACTAGAACCCTAACATGTTAAAGCTGCTGTCGTGCTTTCTAAGGCGGTTCCCACCTCTGGCGCCTTTCTGTGTGGAGTTTGTGTATTCTTGCCCTGTTCTGTGTGGGTTTCCTCTAGATTCTCCAATTTCCGCCTGCAATAAATAAAACCGCTCATTTATTAATTATCCGATGCCATTATCACGTATAGTGTGCAGTGTCTGGGGGGTTGTCGCTGGCTGACCGATTGGCTGCCTCCACTCCACCTCTGTCATTTGCTGCAGTGCCTTGGGACCTCCGTATGCAAGGCGCTATATAAATGTAATAAACTATTTTTATTATCTACAAGAGTGCTGTATATCTTTACGTACCCATCTTTGAACCGCCAAATGCCACGTTTCATCTTATGGATGTAATTCCACCAAATAACGTGAACCCACAGCCTCGGCATGAAGCCACTATGTCGGTACGAACGCACCGCCTCAGCGTGAACCTAATGGCTCAACACGAACTCATAGCCGTGCTGAAATCCTCTCGCCGTTACACTGCGGAACATCCTGTTACCCCGGCTGTCACGATCCGCGCAGCATCGCAGCGATCGATCGTCTTAGACAATGAATGGTTCGTGCGCGGTGTGGGAAAAGAAAAAGCCAAGAGGTGGCTAGGTGGGATTTCATAAGCCATTCCGCAAGTTCTTATTTACAGGAGCAGATGTTAACTGCCAGCTTTCCCCGGATCAAAGTTGTTTTCCTAACAGAATGAAGCGGCGCTTGCTGGTTTTGTTTTGCCTCTTGTCTTCAAAACGTAGCTGCCCAAACCCATGCCTCCCTTGCAAGATGGGTGGCGTGGGCTAAGAGATGAGTAAACACAACTTTGACGTTTTACTTCAGAGCCTGAAAACCCGTATCTCATTTTTACGGAAACAGAATCCCGTTTGTTTACAGTGTGGGCTTTGATGCACGTGTGTACATATCTCGCAATTTAAATGTTTGATTTGCAAATTGTGGCTCACAGTGTCATGTGCATTTTTCTGTTTTTTTTTTCCCGGTGGCTGCTGTCTGCGCCCGTGCGTGCGACACCTGGATTGGTGCAATCTCGCTCTTGTCTGCTTCCCAAACAAAGGTAATGTGCAATGTTGACACAAGCTCAGTTACAGACAGTGCACTGATGGCACCTGAACATATTTTCAAATGCAGGCTGAATGCCTAATATTAGCAGGATGTTATTTCCCACATTGCTGCGGTGACTGTTGTTGTTGTACTGCACATCTTTGCTATCGCATCTATGCTCCCCCGTCACCACAAACCCACGAGCGTGGGGAGAGGTAGATTGACAGAAAGGCTGTTCGCGTGTGTACATTCACACCTGTAAAGTACTACCCAAAACGTTACCAATTGTTATTCCTCACCATAAACGCTTGAAGAGACCCTCGGGTGAAAGGCGCTCTATAAATGCTATTATTATTATTAAATAGATCTGTTGGAGCCTGTTTCATTGACGATATAAAATATCAGTCACTGAACCTGGAGGGATTATATTCTTCGGCTGGCCTCGGAACGCCTGGGAGTCCCCCAGGAAGAGTTGGAATCTGTTGCTGAGGAAAGGGATGTCTGGTCCACTCTCCTTGAACTGCTGCCACCGCGACCCTCACCAGGACAAGCGGTTTAGAAAATGGATGGATGGATGGCCCTGGTGGAACACTGTTTTCTAGCGGCGTTCGCGTAAAGCAAAGCACGCACGAGCTTCGATTCCCCTTAGTCTCATCAGCAGGGCGTGGGCCATTCAGAATGGATTCCAAATGTCTGGGCGGCTCAACCAGGACACAGTGAGGTTTCATGCGCTCGCTGTGTCACCTCCGATCATGTTTACATAGCCACACCCACTCATTTCACTGGCCTCCCACACTCGCACAGTGGCCTTTCCCTGCTTGGAGCTGAGACTTCCTGCCAAATCCATGCAGTGCGGTTGGCAATGAGCTTGTACAGTCTGTACTCGCGTTTGTATACCTACTCACTTAACGTATTTAATCCGGCCACCTTGAAATTAATCGCTCCACTTGTGGATTTATATGCAAGAAATCGCACATCGGGTTGGTCCATTCTGCTAGTGCGGTTTTGGGATCGATGACCATTTTTTGATCCTGAAAGGATACAAGTTGCACAGTGTGCGTTCTTGCATTCCCATTTCACACGTGAACAGTTTGAAAAAGTCAGTGTTTGCGAATGCAGTCAGAATTTATGAATGGGCTTCATTTGTTACCTTTACCAGCGCACATGGCAGAGTCGATGTTTATATGGTATTGCGTTGCATTCAAATTAGACGCTTGCTTTTATGTTTTACGCTGCAGTGCGTGCCAAATGCAAGATGTTTATTGTGACAGTGACAAATAAACTTTACATTTCAGGAACATAACAAAAATATTTCTGTCAAAATAGGAGTAGAATTCTTATGATTAAGCTGCATGTTATATAATATTTCTCCATTTCCTCTTGTTGGTAAAGGTAAGTTATTGAAATGTCTGTCAGTGCAGCTTGCTTGTTTGTGGTATTTGCCTCGCGATAAGACGTCGGACGTTGGAAAACAACTAAATAAATAAAATACTTGAAACTCAATAGACCTATATTAAACTTCTAACTTTGGAATGCTCCTGAAAGCCTGGGCAATGGAAATTGGCAGAGCAATTCGATCGTTATAGGGGGAACATAAATCTCAAAGTCTGCCAGCCAGGATGCTATCGGCCTCGTCGGTACTGGGCACTCCTCCTCAACCGTCTCCGAACTGGACCAGGATGGGGTGCCGCCCTCAAACCTGCAGCTTTGGGGTCTTTGGGACGATGACAGATGTCCTTGTTGACAAATACAAACTCTGTACAGTGGTCCCCTCGCTTTACGATGGCGTCACAAATACGATGAAATCACTTCGCGATATACGCTCTGTGAGAACGTTAGTGTCGCATCGCGGTCAATTTTCACTTTACGATTCACGTTACGATATGGGCGAGGGTGGCGCGGCAGCCAATCAGCGATGCAAACGCGCGCCGCTCGGGTAGCTTCTCAGCCAATAGCGACGCTTTTTAGAGTTTACGTCTCAGTGTTTACTTCTCCGTTGTTTGAAACACGTGTGTGCTGCTGTTACTGTACTTAGGTATTATTGGTCTCACTTTACGATGGTCTCACATTAGGATACATGTTCTGGAACGGATTAATATCATAAAGCGAGGGACCACTGTACCGTATTGTTGACTCGTGCCCATTAGCTGTGCTCCCTGGTGGCCTTCAGGCTCCCAACACCGGTGATGACAGTGCCTTAAGTTGGCTGGAACTATACACCGAATCCGCATTCACTAAGTAAATCCATCCGTTTTCAACATGCCGCTTTTCCTGGCGAGGGTAGCAGCTAAAAAAATAAAATGAAAAATGCTTTGGCCTATTTATTGTTCATGAAGCACTTGTCAAAATAACGTGGTTCCTGCATGTGTGCAGAACTCAGAAGCACGGTCTTGTGCAGAGACGCACATTAGGCACGTGCAAAGTGCTTTGAAAATGAGATGCGGAAAGTAAACGCGTGCCTATTTTATATTTCAATAGGGTGACATCTGGTACTGTGTCATCGTGTAACACGATATTATTAGTACATAAAGATAAGGTTTCCGACATAATCCTGATGTTAGGTTAGATTGGTTTGACTTTTATTCCCAGCAAAGACAGAGCTTTCCCGTATAGCCTTTAAAACTGTCGGGGCAAGTGCTGTTTGCGAGCTCCTGCTTGTGGCCGACGCGGAACACAAGGCAGTGGGTTGCAAGCACCACGCCTGGCCGCCTTTGTCTCCCCAGCGCTGATGTTTACACACTGCACCAGGTATTCATTTAAGGCCGAGTTGACCTAGAGACCAGTACTTACACTTGTCACTGATGTTGGTCGTGAGTGGGAGTTGAATGCGGGTTGCTGGGTTCGTAGCGCGGTGTGATAACCACTAAACAAACACTGCCCACACACATTCATATACTTGGGAACACAGTGTGCAATATTTTGTTATTTAATATTTCAACGTGCTGTAGTGTAAATGTGATGTTCCTCTTAATACGTAGCTACATTGTGTAGTCGAACATCCCTCTTAAGTGCATTGAAAGAGTGACTTGTGATTAGCCAACAAAGAGTAACTTGTGATGAGCCAACAGTGCTCATCCTGTACAGGGACAGATCTTGGGCATGGGAATGTGGAATTTCAACCTATTGCCTCAAGGCCACCAACGGAGACGAGTGTTACCTTACCGCTCGTTTGAGCGCGGGAGATTGCTGACTCTGCTTTTCATACAAAGTCAATTGATCTTGAAATCAAAAACACGGGTGGGCCAAAATCGCCGCTTCTGTCTGCTTAGCCGTACAACGCAATAGGGTGTTTCCCGATGCTTCCACCACAGCTGTGGTCCACAGCCAGCCAGGTCCAGCCACACCTGACGGGACTTTCACATGATGAATGAATGAGTTCTCGCACGGTCACTCCCCCAGTGTCTGGAGAATCAACAAACTGGCTGAGCAGTCAGTCAGCCACCAGCAGCAGCAGCAGTGAGTCTTGCCGCCTGTTTACAAGGCCCCAAGCGAGGAGGCGTGCTTGGTTTTAGACGCGGAGGTGGAATAGCGGCGCAGGGTCAACCGTACATCCATGAAGAGTTCTTTATTACAGACGCCTGCGATGATTTATTGGTGGTTGCATACCGAAGGCGCTTTTCCGAAGGAGATGTGTAATATGTTAGCGGTTAACGTAGACAGCTTGACGTCTGTATGCGAGACCGATTGCGTGTGTGCGCGCGATGGATTGCGTTGCGGTGTTTTCTGGCACACGTTTGTATATTTGCTTTAGAGAGGATATATTTGTGGACTTGCTAGGTAGGTATATAGAAAGGCAAGCAGGTAAAGTGCAAATTACGGACCATATAAAACACTAAAAATATTTTCATAGTCCAAATATCACACCTGAAAAATATCCGTTTATCATGTGTGTGCATAGAATATGTCAAATGATGGTTGCTCTTCAGAGCTGTTCTTAAGGGATGCTTCAAACGTGGGTGGCGAAACGTCGGTCAGTGACACGGCTATCCCAAAAGAACAGCTCTGTAAGAGCAACCATCATGAATCGAGCCGTGAAAACCTACGTCAGTACAATATTTGTCAGATCAACAACGGTGATCAGAATTGCGAGTCGATGGGCTGTCAGCTGGTTAAACAAGGGACATGGGTCAATCGGTCAGTATTTCATACTAGCTATTCCAGTACACTACATTACATGACTGTACACTGCACGGTTCCTCCACTGTCCACGTGTCCATCGTTCTGTTCCTGTCCAGCTTATTTACATTACTGACCACATGCACACGTGTGGCCTTGTCTGCTCTTAGCACGTAACGAATCAAAATCGATCCACACTAAAGATACAGGCATTGAATCGTGTACGTGAGAATCGATCGCGACGTAGTCAAGCGATATGCAAATAGACAAAGGCACGGGCGTTTTATTTAATCTGGGAGAAGCTGGTGAGCTAAGAAGCGAATTGTTACAGGAGTTCCATCGCAAGGTAGGATCACCCTCGATGGAAAATTATAGAGGAAGCTACAGAGGTAGATAAATTAATAGTCGTACATGATCTCCAACAAAACAACGTAATGTTCTAAAAAAAATATATGATCCAGCAGCAATAGTTCAACATTACACAAAGAAATTATAAATCATATACATCAAATTTGCAAATCACAGCAGTTGTCATATCATAGTTGCAAATCACATCGGCAAATACAGCTGTAGCTGACATCAAGTGAGATTACGAGCAGTTCTTGACGGTAAATTCACCAAATTGAATGTTAATGTATTACGTTCAGGCTAAATGATAACCGAGCAAAACTTCTTACGTATGGCAATGTGAGAATGGCAATATTACACGTGTCTGTGGAGGTTATTAAGCCAATCAATAGCCTCTCTGGGGGTGTTGGGGGGATGATGGTGATATTTCCTGTGAATTGGCAGTGCAGGGAGCAGTAGGGTTGGATCGTGAGTGATGGTCTGCTTAAGGTGACCGTAGTCACATTGAACGGTTCAACACTATACCAACGTTGTAGACCACGCAAAAACAACACTAACGAGATGCTAAAAATTAGAAGAAAAACAAAAGTGATTCTTGGATGTATTCACAAATCCGGATTACGACAGATCAGAGTCTATCTAACATATGACAGTGTATATATTATGGCGGTTTCTATTTAACGCTAATTATTTTTTATATCTAAGTCGGTGATCCAGACTTCTGGGGTAAGGTCATGTACGATGTCTTATTTGGTTGCCTTTGAATGTTTGTGCCGGCCAGTCGGCGACAGTGTGTCGCATCGCTTGTAATGAGCCGCATCCGCAAAGCGACGAGGTTCTGACAGATTACAACATCTTTTTGGATGGGGATGCTAATTGTTACATCCTTAATCTGATCCCCAGCCACCCTTTCCAGCAGATTTATACTTTTTATGATCGTAACATCTGCTAGTCGTATCTTCCATCGAGAGCCGTAATTCCACGGCAACGTGTGTTCCACCAGGGTTCGAAGAGCAAAACCCGTAATGAATGATTTTAATAAAGACAGGTGCACGGGCCGCAAAGAAGTCCAGATTTTCACTCCACGAGGACAAATGAGCTTTATATTGGAATTGCAGGAGGACCGGGGGAACGGCGTCGTGAATCACAAAGGCTATTACTATGACTCACGTGAAAAATCCCTTCCGCAAAGGTTTGCGTTGGCGGATTGCTGCAGGCGGCGTTCACCGAAACTCCGGCACGATGCCAGGCGCCTAGGTTTTCTAGCAATTCCGCCCCGGCTCTCTCACTTCCTGCGCGTTTGGAAACGAACGGAGCCAGACGAGGAAGCGGGGAAAGAAGTGAAGTCCCGCTGTGCTTGAAAGTGAATTGCGCGACGCATATGAATCCTCACCGTGGTATAGCTCATTAACCTAGACTTCCCAAGGAAACCTTCACATGAGTGCGTATAATTGAAGTTGGGGGAGCTTTGATAAAGGGCCGCGCTTCGGAATCCGACACCCCGTTTCATAATTTGGCAACATTTCCAGTTAATGTGAATTATGCGTTTGATTCCCGCGGGAAATTAAGCACCGTTTGAAAAGGAAAGAAAGCTACATATGGGGGAAGAATTCTAACAGTGCCGAGGCCCCGCTAAATGAAATAATATTTGTCATTGAAACAAATGCATTCATTAATGTTCATTTCATCGTTGCATTATTTTCCTGCGGTCGCTTCTGGACAGCTCGTTATAGCCGTGCGTGTATATACGGCTGTTCATTATATTCACCTCTTACAAAGGCAGTTGTTTATCACTAGAAAGAGTCAATTAAGGGTGAAAGTCACGGCATCACCTCCACGCATTGCAACTGGAAGGTGACTCACACGACTGTCCGTGTGCTGAGCGTACACTGCACACAAAAGGGCCTCCTTAAACTGCCGGCACCGTTCGACGTGGCACAGCTAAGCAATGCCACATGTTTTCCCACATTTCGTTTTGGAAGCCAGGGCTCGTATTCTCTCCAAATGTGCCTAACAGACCTCCTGTTCTCGTGGCCAAATGGGGACGTTGGTCTATTGAGCACGTGCTGCCAGTACGCGATTCTAATTAGCTTCACCTATTTTTGATCTCGCGGTTGTTAGCGCCGAAACGCTGTGAATCCGGCGACTTGAGTTTGAGTTCCGGAAAGAGCTTGCAGGCTCGCTGGGTATTTTTCTGCTGTAATAATTAACATCTATATATCTAGAGTTAGCACCAGTGGCATTGGGACACATTTATTATCCATGTTTTATAATTAACAAGAAATATACAGTTTTTGTAGAAAGGCTCTTGTTTCATGCAATGGCACTTCTTCAAAGCAGGGAGAATGGAGTGCTTGGAATGTTTTTGAGTTATCGTTGGAGGTGGTGGTTTATAATGTGGTGGCTTATCAAGGCTGGGGTATTTTGAGACAGTATATGAATGGGGCCATTGCACAATGTGTCAGCCGAATATATATTTTTCTGATAAAAAACAGCACTTAATTCCAGCCGGAATCATGCAGAACTCTGCTCCGGGAATGATTTATGCACACTTCATCTGTATCGCCTTATTTTGCCCTAAACCTGGTCAAAGGATTATCGAAATATATGGTGTAATAATATAATATTGTTATGAAAAGGCTTATTTTTTACTCTGGTGCTTGTGCCTTATGTTAATAATCCTTACTCCAAGCCAGCCTAGCAGTGTTTTGGAAAACATCAAGTGAAAAATTAAGTCCTGGATATAAGGTAGTGCTTATGATGACAGTGGCAAGGTGTTTTTGGCCAGCGCATTGCTTGACCAGGTAGATTTAGCTGTAGCGTCTCCGCATCCGGAATGCGCTTGATCGCGTCAGACCTCAGAAGCTAAGCAGGCCCCAGCCTGGTTGGTGATCACCATTCACAGCAGGTTGGTTATAAACTTGCGGGGCTATGCGGTGACCAGCAGAAGGCAGTGCAGCAGCAAATCTATTGTGTTGTACTGCATTTCTTTGCTTCCACATCTATGCTGTCCTGGGCCCTTCTTGCTGTGAGGCGGCAGCGCTACTCACCGCGCCACCGTGCCGCCCGGCTTCGGAGTTATCGCGCTTTAACGGCTTTTTTTAGGAGATTAATTCCATGTTACCCTTTTGTAAATTTAACCAGCTTTCGAAATCTATTTTCCTTTAAAACTAACACTCCGTGCCAAACGGCCAAAAAATAAAATTAAGAAGCTGGAGCGTTGGCCGTGCCACTTGGCGGATTGAAACTGTGCACAATTCAATCATAGGCGGTGTCACTTAAAACATAATGAATGCTTGTGGTCGGCTGCTTTGGTTTATAGAGCAAGCTACTCTTTCCGCAGAAATGGGGCAATTTTCCGACACGTTAAAGTGCAGCCTTCGAGATAGTAAATCACCTTCATAAATAAAGCACCGCAAGAACAGTCGCGTGAACCAAGATGGATTTATCGAGTTCAGGTTAGGGTTAACGTGGCTTGTTTATTCTTACGTATTTTTTATTCCGGTTTATGCAACCGGAGTGTCACGGCGAGATGTGCCTCATGTCCGTGTGTGCTTGAGGCCTCGCTTGTGCATTCCTTTGCGATGGTCAAAAGTCACGGTGCCCCCTCCTGCCCCCCAAGGCTCAAACGAGGAGTTGTCACGATTGACGCCCGCCGGCGATTCTAAGGATTGCCGCGATTCACCGTCACGGTAATACTCGAGGAAGATTGATGATTTGTTTTTAGTCTCTCTGTTCCCAGCGTGTTTTTATTGCTTCACGTTTTTTTTATTGGTCTCATTTGTACAATTTAGTTTGCCCCGTTGGATAATTCTCAACGTAATTCGCGTTAATCGTGAACAATTGATTCTTACACGCGCCGTCGCTGCATTCTGTCGCGGGGAGACCTGTCGCCTCGGAAGCATATTCGAATTCGAAAGCTGTTCTTTTGGGATAGTTGTTAAGAGCGCGCCCCCTCTCTTCTTTGCCTCCAATGTAGGAGGCGGGTTAATTACAGCACCGCTCGTGAACCGTCCGAGGCTGTGTATTTTACCGGGAGTAAATTTAACACGAAGACTTTCGTGACCAATGTTGTCCATAGTCTAGCTCTTTTTACGGGTTAGGTCATGTAAAACAGTATGAGTGTCGTAAACCCGCCTCCACCCGACGCAGCCAATCGGTAAAGGGTTCTCACGTGAACAAAAACGTGCCAGTTCGTTATCACTTCAGCACACCGGTATGTTGGAGAGCGAGCCCACAGTGCATCGGTTGACTGGAAGGAAAACGGGTGGTTGATGGGGCGGCTGCTATAATGGGGTGTATGTACGGGAAGGTCACATTTTTAGGCGCGATCTTAAGGAGTGGTGCGCGGCAGTAGCCCATGCTCTGACATGCGCTCACTTACCGCGCTGCATACCAAATGTTTGCCGGCGCATTTTTCATGCCGAAGCTATGCGAGTGCAGGAGAGCTCCTGTATAAGAGTGTGCGTACGTGTGTATTCGCGCGCGCGCTCGTGTGTGTGTGTGTTCGGAGCGGTAGCCCAGTGGTTGGCGCGCTGTGCTACAAATCTGGCGACCCGAGTTCGAATCCGGCTCACGGCCAACACCAGTGACGATTTTCTGAACCGGTCCTGGGCCCTCTCCTAGGTCTACTCAGCATCAAATGAGTACCTAGTGCGGTGTTTGGAGGGGGATGGGAAGTGTTAGTTTAGCGGTTAACCCACCGCTGTGTAATAATAATAGTAGTAGCATTTTATAGAGCGCCTTTCACCCGAGGGTCACAAAGCGCGAACCGAATTCAGTTCCTGGTCACGGCCAGCGTCAGTGATGAATATCTGAACCGGTCCTGGGCCACACCTGGAGTGGTGTGAAAACATCAGCGCTGGAGAAACAAAGGTGATCCTGGCCACACCATTCCTGTGTGTGCAATGCTGGTCTAGGTTGGTGCTCACTCATATCTTGTCCTCCAACAATCTGCGGGCTAGAGACATCGGCAATGGGGAGACAAAGGCAGTCCCTAATGCATCGATTTGTTCCTCTGTTAAGGTGCTTCTTTAAAGGACTTGGCTGATTAATCTCCATGGCTTGTATGGCAGTTCTTTGTGTGTGGAATCTTAGTCATCTTTACTGTATCAGCCAAGCAGTTGGCCATTTTTCAAACAAACATTTTTTGCAATCTTGACTCCAAAACACCAGCGTTATCGCTTGATAGAGGCAAGTCGCAACAGCTGAACGAGAACTTTGTCAGATTACCGCCATCTTCCCCGCAGCAAGTCACTCCACTCACCCGCCAGTGGGTGAACATTACGATTAAAAAAACACTATCATTTCTAGCAATCCGAACAAGTGGAATCCATGACCCGAAATCCCAGGAAGGCAACAAAAGTGCTCCTGCGTTACTACACCTGTGTGTCATGTTTACATACGCAGGAATAATTGCGATACTAAATGGCGGGGGGGGGGCACAACTGCGACAGAGGGGGTTGCCGGTAGAGGCTCCGTACGGATGCCACATTGTAATGAATGAATGCAGAAATCCCACTCAGGCAATCTTATCTTGGCAGATGGGGCCCCCGGAGGAGATGGTTAATTTGTTCGTCGTAGCAGGGCCCACTCGCACACCCCTTTAATTACGCGCTAAACAAAATAGGCTTTGACTGTCAAATTATCTTTCAACCTGCGCCTGGAATTTAGCACGGTGCGACATTACGGGAAAGATTAATCGCTTGCCATTTTTGATGTCTCTTTTTTTTTGGGTGGGNGGGGGGGGGGGGGGGGGTGTTTAACCACTATTACGCTTTAAACTTGAAAATGTCCTTCCTGGGATTGCCTTCAATCTGCAAAACTGTCGCCTTTTAAATTGGATAATCCGAAAATGCTATTAAAAAAGGGAAGGTAAATGACTGAATGCAATGGTAACGCGGGGGTTATAAAGAGAGCCGCTGTGTAATACAAAAATAAAGCAAACCCTATTTAATCAAATCTTTCACTTCCATTGTATATGGGCAAAAGCGGATTATCTGAATAGAATTAACTTCCTAAAAAAGCTGGCAGCAGCCAAGCTACAATTAAGAAAGCACTTTTGGTGAAAATCACACGGTAGGAATATAATTCGTTTTGCTATTGGAATTTTTTTTATACCTAGTTGCATAATGTAACTTTTTGATGAAATGGGCAAATTCAAACGCACGTGCCTGTGAAATAGACAATGTAATCATGGAGCTTTGGGATAACATAAAACACAATTCCGCCACTATCGCAAGCTTACCGATTAAGAATTCTGCACCTGTGTGTGCGCGCGACTTTCACAACCAGGAATTCAATTGACTTTATCAGCATCTGAACATTGGCAATTAAACACCAGCAACATATACCTTGGACATCTCAAACCGCGACCAAACTACTAACATTTATTGTTATCTGGAGAAACTGATTTGCAAAGGGAGGGCGCGTATCGTCTGCTTATTAATTTCGTTCAAGTTCTCCACAATGACGCGAATGTATTACATTCAAACTTAAAATTGTATTTTCACGAACCGCGTCAATGCTAATATCAGCGTGCAGCGGGTACCGCTTGATAGACACAATACCACGGATCGCCCGCGCGCGCACATATAAACACTCCGCGGAAATAAGACGGATTGTATCCTGTAATTGCCTTGCGAATATCACAACTCTGCTGCGTATTAACTTGCAGCGTGGAAGTGCTGCGCATTTTAAATCATCACCGGCCGTCGTGTCGAGATACGTTTAAAGACCTCGGGCGTCTGCGCCGGCGTTTTTAGGGGGACACCGGCCAAATGCAATCGCCATGAATCAAGTCGCCGGTGGTGCTGATGTCTGTCGGTGATAGGCGTGATGCATTCCACGGTATTTCCGGTTTCCAGTCACGTCGTCCTGGCACCGTGGCAACGTGCCACATCCACCCGCTGCTGCTGCCTGCTTCATTCACAAAAAAATCTATGACTTATGGTGAAGAGTGGTAAGAGAGGCGCGTTATTTACGAGGGTCCTCATTCATTCGCCCGTGAGCAGCCCCGTCGACGCCTCTATTCAAATAATAATAACAACATCGGGAGCCTCCGTCATAATGGAGCGTGCAACTTGCACCGAGATCTGAGTCACCGCGAGATTATTATTTTTAACACGGCAATTGCCCCGCACCTGCTCTTTTGGATCCTATTTCATCCTATCTTGAGGTGTAATCCACCTGGAAGCGTGGTCATTATTGCTAGAAACGGCCTATCGTATGTGCTGTGCTTTGACTGAGTCATTGATTGGTGGTTAGTAACTGTGCGCTGTGCGTTCCAAAGTAAATGTGACTTGGCCCTTTAGAGTTGGGGTATTGAGTTGGGGTATAATGGTGGGATATGAATGGTCAAACAACACCTATGACCTATATGGTATGGGAAGACCTCCATCCATGATGGAAGAGGGGAACAAGATTAGTGTAGATATAATTCGCCACTGATGTTAGCCGTGGTTCACAAATGAAAACTGTTGTGATGAGCTGCTCTTTGGGAATAGCCGTGTCGAGTGTTCCTTCTCTCCTTCGCGACCTTTCGCCTCCCATTTAGTTGTTTTGCACGTTTGTTGTATCGCAGGAATCCCGCTTGCAGAGCTTGCAAGCTCACAGGGTATTTCTACTGGAATAAAAATAATATCAATTTATATAACGCCTTTCACCCGAGGGTCACAAAGCGTTGCAATAATAAACATCGACTCTACTCCCATGTTGGAACCATAATGCAGCTAACGTGGGAGGTGAAACGTCCCGAAGGAGAGATGAGGAACACACGCCACGGCTTTCCCGAAAGAGAGCGGCTCTCGAGAGCAATTCTCGTACATCGAGCCGTGAAATCCTACAATCAACACACAGATTCATAAATTAATGAACCAGTGCACTAACCACTTACGTGACCACTCGACCCCCATAGGTACCATAGTACTTTACATTTTTACGACAAGACAGCGCATTAAACTGCCCGCAAGAAACATAACTGAGCCTTGCCCATGGT
>JAZEWU010000027.1:2476145-2496094 GCA_036362915.1 Geotria australis | reverse complement strand
TGCGGTGGCGCGGTGAGTATCGCTGCCGCCTCACAGCAACGTTGTCCCCGGTTTGAATCCCGGCTCGGGTGGCTTTTCGTGTGGAGTTTACACGTTCTCCCCGTGTCCGCCTGGGTTTTAGCCCAGGCACTCCGTGTATCCTCCCACAGTCCGAAGACATGCTGCCCTTCCTTGGTGCCCCTGTGTCTGTCGGGATAGGCTCCGGCTCACCGCAACCCTGTACAGGATCAATCGGTTTTCTGACAATGGTTGGATGGATGGAATAATACGCATCTATCTTATCTGCTTACACCAATGCCGCTGACCTGCCTCGATAATTTCCGCGACAGAATTCGGACATCCTTCCACACTCCGCGGAGTGGCGGCTGTTACGTGCCGTCGTGCGTTCGTCAGCGAACGCCATAGAGTGCCGTGCGGCGAACGCCGACTCAGCCTCACTCAGATAACATGACGTTTACAAACAATGCAGCGTTTCATTACTCGCCTCCGCAGTGGTGATGTAATGTACTGTACGCCCGCTGAATGAATGAACGAACGGCGAACTGTGGAACATTATACTTACTCCGTTTGGTATAGCGCCGCTTTGTGGTCACAAGCGGTGGCTGTCCGTCTCTCGATTCGACGGCTAATGATGGCTGGCGCGCGCATGATTAGATCACCGACAATGATAAGTATCAGTCTAGACTCTAGGAGTCTCGAGTCATAATTTGTAATGACCCAATGGCAAAGCTACTGCAAGGGAGCTTTCCTCAAAGCGTAGTAATGATTAAACCGTTTACTTGCAATGCTGGCTCTTTTCACACCAACAAAGGCATTGATTGTATTATTAACGTGACAGAAATGCAGACGTGTATTGATGTAGATTTTCACGGCTCGATTGTATGAGAATTGCTCTTAAGAGCTGCTTTAGCGGGAGCGTGCCTTCCCTCCCGCGTTGAAGGCGAAACGACGCGAAGGAGAGAGGAGCAACGCTCGACACGGCTATCTGAAAAGAGCAGCCCTTGAGTGCGATTCTCAAAAATGCACTTGCCCGCATTAGTTTTGGACGCAGCATTTGTGGACAGGCCATGTGTGGACCAGCTCCTGCCTAGCTCACTGTCCGTACAATCCATGTGGGCCACGACATTCGCAGACCGGCTGCTCCTGGTAGCCCTGCCAACCCGCCTGGTTGGCACCGGCGACAGAGCCTTTGTCAAATTAGCTCCAGCGGTATAGAACCGTCTTCCGTTACAAATTTGGTCATGCCCTACTTCTTTGTGTGGTATTAAATCGCGCCTCCATACTCGGTTTGGACTTTGCGTTTGGTGTTTAGAGATGAATGACCGTCTCGGAGCAAGAAGGTTCCTGGGTTCGATTCCCGACTCGGGTACCTTTCTGCGCGGAGTTTGCATTTTCTCCCCAATGGCGATGTGAGTTTTCACCTGGTACTCCGGTTTCCCCCCACTGTGTAAAGACATGCTGCTGCCTGGGTTTATTTGATTGGCTAAATTGCCCCCACTTAGATAGATGTTTATTATTACAGCAGAAAATACCCGACGAGCTTGCAAGCTCTACAAGCTGGATTCCTGGGATATAACAAACATACAAACTAACCAACATAAACGGGTCCTGATAATGATCTGGATGAACGGTGTATATAGGTTTATGATAAGGCCGATGACAGGATTTGGAGACTGCTGTCGTGATTAATATTTGATGGATGTGTGATGTATAGGCTTATGGTAACGTAGCTTAAGTGTTTGTGCAACAAAACACACAGCACAACTTGTATTATAATCGTTATTCCACCCCTGTGGATAAAATATCTCGTGCAGATTTGTGCGATTTTAAACCTGCTGAATGTGAAGTGACCAGGAGATGGCATTGCAGCTAGTGTGTTCATGAAGCCGTTTGCATTGGCCTTTTAATGTCAAATGAGTGCGGTTTCGACCATGTCCAGATGTTTTTTCCCACTGGAAAAGCATTCCTTACAGGAACTGACCAATAATCCCAATGCAGGACCCTCCTTTACAAAAAGATTATTGAAGCTCAACATGGCTTTTCTGGATATATGCCATTGGCATAGTTTTAAATGCGGTTTGTACACATTTTTGTTTTGAGTTTCCAGTCATTTGGCAATCCATTGCTGCATAAAACCATCCCCCAATCATTGTCGGTTGGGTTGGTCCACCGTATTTCACCGCAGCAGGAAATTCTGGCATTTTTAAGGGGGTCCAGAGCGGCCAGATGGGAAAAGATATTTACTCAACCGTTAGCCAGTGCTGGGAATTAAACTCCCATGGTTCATACCACAGTGCATTAACCACTGCGCCATTGCTTCTCCCTGCAATGCTGTGCTCGTGTCACTGATTGCTTTTCCCACATTAAACACGGCGCCTTGCGGCTAACGGATGTCGCCCGGTAAACATTGCAAAAAGTGGCCGATTTAAAACAACCGCAAACGGTTTTCTGTTCTTTATGATGGGTCAAGGTAAGCTTCTGTACACAGGGGGCAGTGTGAGTGTAAACATAGTAAGCACCATCCGTTTTTTTTAGAGCTGGGTGGCATTAATGACCATGTGGTAGGTGGGGGTCTTTTCAAACAAAAGCGGGCCTTTTCCTGCTACAGTACTCGTACAGTACCGTACCCCTATTTAAGAGCAGTAGGGCTGGGCGGTTTGGCTGCGGATGCTGAGCTTTCTAAGTTGCCGCTTGTGCCCCAAAGCTCAGAGTTACCAGGTTACAATCTGGCCCGGGCTTAATGTGCGTCTGGTTTCCGTCGCCGTGCCTCTGTGATGCTCAGCGAGCTGTTGATGGACGCTAGTCCCCCCGCAGCTCATAACGTCCCCCAAATTACCGTAATTACAGTTACCAGCAGCCCAACATCAGAGAGCGCTTGTTGAGAGACGGACGAAGAGTGGGGACCGTTATTCAACCCAGAGAGAGAAAGAGAGAATCCCCTGTGAAATCTGGAGTCTTGCTCATTGACTGGGCCGTGTTTGGCACAAACGTCTCGCGGTCGCTCTCTGCGTGGGTTGCTGTGCGCCTCTATGCCCTCTGTCCACGTCGCTGTCCATAGTTCATCTTTGTTGATAATAATAATAGTTTTACATTATAACGCGCACATATTCATTCAATGTCGAAGGTACTCATTCGATGAGAGAATGACTCAGAGGCGCGAGGAAAGCGCAGAGAGGTGGAAGAGGCAGCCAGGCGGTTTGCTGGCGCCATATTGCTACACACTGCTTCCTATATATTTGGATGTTATCGGTCGATTAATTAACGAGTATTTTTTAAGTTGTGGGAGGAAAACCGGAGAACCCGGAGTAAACCCAAGGAGAACAGGGGGAGAACACACAAACTCCACAGAGAAAGGCGCCTAAGGCGGGAATCGATCCGCTTCGAGCAAGAACATTATTTTCTGTGAGTCGCGGATGTTACCACTGCGCCTTGGTTGGGGTGGGAGCACATGAAGCAGAGAGATGTAGTCCTTGGGGTGGCCACTGTGTGCCCCTGCGTGTGTTGTGTGCCGTACTTTAAATAATGTCGGTTAACCCGTGACACCTGCGTCTGTCGCGTGACCTGCTGCCAGCGAGCCTTCGACACTCCGCGTGTCCTTGAGGTCCACCGAGCCTCACACAAGCGCCGTGGTGACTTCATTGCCACTCAGTGTGGAGGATGGCAGCTGTTGTATTTTAAACGCCCATTACATAATTCGCACCATTGGTGGCAGAATAGCGCCGCTTGCTGGGAAAATATGGAGAGAGAAGAGAGGGCCCTTTAGTGATTTGGTGCCAAACTGTGAAAGGGCATACAGTGTGAATTATAATATACAGGGTGTCCGCATACAAGTGTTAAGTGATTATAATTGCGCAGCAGTTGGAGCTAGATGAGAGGTAGCTACACACACATACACATGGCGTTTTCAGATTTGATCGTACGAGTTTCATCCCTCTAAATCTCCAGCAGTGATATTCGAGATTTTATTCTGTCCCGCTGCTACCCACTACGCCACCGTGCCGCCCGTTAGAAATTATTTTATTCTTATTTATTATTCATGAAATAACATGTTTTTCAATTCATGGCGTCCATGAACGTTATTTGAGGATCCAATAAGGTTGGGAACCACTAAACTAACTCTGCTCTAAATAGCCAGTGGTTTCTTTCTGCAGGCTGCTTGTGTAACATTTCACCAGCAGAGAGCAGTGGAGTCACAGATTTTGGTAAGGTTTTGCTTTTCGTGATACCAAACACTTCTAGAAATTGGATTTTTTAAAATATCTATTTTCTTTGTTCGTGAAAATTGTGGTATTAAACAGAAAACAGAGACCGTGCAAGATATAATATAATCTCATTAAAAAAGTGAAATACGTCTTTATTTTTTCTAAGTCAATATGTCTGAAGTCATTCCTTTCAAGATTTAAATGCATGTAAATTTGATGAATAGTATTACAAACATCTATACAAATGCTGCTACTCCGGAAATATTCAAATTATACTGTATCTGGCATTTTCATGGTTTTATTGACATGAAAACATGATGTTAGTAAAGCAATTAAATGTTAAAAATACTCGACAAAATGTGTAGATTTGTCATTTGCTATAGCTCGTACAAGCATGTCATTAGAATTGATACAGTATATGACGGTAGGCAGCAACGTCGATAGTAAATTTAACGTAGGCATTTGTGACCAATATTATTCATGATGGTGATTTACGTTTGATCGCATCAAAGTAGATTTGTCATATACTAACGTCCACCCCACACAGGCAATTAGTGATGTTGTCGCATGAACAGAACGTGAAAACGTATCTCTAACACGCCGGTGTGCCGAAGTAGTAATACATCGACACGTTCTGTTCACGTGACAAACCTTACGAAGGTAGGTCTACGACATGTTTGTTTACGCGATCCAACCCAAAACACTCATGAATCCATTGTTGTATTGTACTGTGCTCCAAACGTCTATGCTCACCATGCTCACCGGCGTGGTCAAATGTGTTCCAGTAACACTATCCTAATAGCTTGGGTAGGCCCTCATCCAGCAGTGAATTGACAAAAAGTCGGCACCTGCAGTGATCCAAACCACCATTCTCACCGTCCAGGGTTACAGTAGCAATTAATTTGTCAGCAAATATTGTTGTTTGCTATAATTGTTAGGTGCCTCCCTTAGCTGGCACGTGTCTAAAATTGTCATTCGACGTCGTGTTGTGTTTGGCGGAAATTATAAACAAGAGGGCCAGCAACAAGTTACGGTTAGTACTTGACATTGCCGTCAATGAGAACTTCGTGTCCAGTATTAATTCGAGCATTAACGCTATTTTCAATTTGAAGGCAGCTGAAAACTTAAAAGAACGTTAATATTCAATATAATCCCTCAGAACATCAGTACGCATTCATTTGCAGTATTACACGATTATGTAAATGTGCGTAAATCGAGAACTTCAAAATAAGCCTCGCATTAAGTCAATGTGACTCGCAATTGAATGTCTTTGGCAACATGTTTAGTTGCCTTTGCATGAGTAATTAACAACGTTTGGTAATTATTTAATGACCAAAGTTACCTCATTAGCCCCTACAGTGCAGTGTTAACATCCGCACCTGACAGAAATAATATCATGCCCGGGGCAGTTCGATTCCCAAATCGGGAGCCTTTCTGTGCGGAGTTTGTCTGTTCTCTCCCTGTTCTGCGTGAGTTTCCTACGGATTAATTGGTTTCCTCCCATTACAGGAAAAAAGTTATTGGCTGATAACATCATTGTCTGGTAAATGTTGCCGCCGGCTAACTGCGTGTCTGCCTTCCCCCACCTCTGAGTCATTCTCAGAGGTGGAGGAATAATGACCTTCGACATTGAACGAATACCGTGCGCGGCTTTCAATTGTAAATTTACTTTTGTATTCATTTAATTTAACAGAACCCTCCAGACATGTTGTAGAGGTGAGAGCACTCACACTTTACCCCACCACACACGACGTGCGAGCTTCGAGTGGCATACCCATTTGCACTTCTGGGTAGACAGAGCACTTCTGGGTAGGCAGAGGCAAGCTGGGGGGGGCGGGGGGTTTAGGACACTCGCTGCATCGTTTCAACTTCAATGCCGAAGAGATCGAATTGGCAACCGTCCGGAGTCCACTGTGCCAACCACTACACGCCCCTGTGGCAGCGTTCCCACCGCTAAAGTAACGGTTCAACACATAAGGCGACAGTAGTCCGCTGCAATGTGCCCGCGAGCTGGGCGCGCATACCCTACCCTGCGTCTGAATCTCGGGTCACCCATTAACCACAGGGTCCCGCTCTCACCGCACACAGGGGCCGATTGAAAAGGGAGAGAGGAAATTTCAAGCTTCACGAAATGCACGGCAGCCCACCGCGCCGCCGTGAACGGCGCCCAGTCACCCCCATCGCCGGCTGTGGAGGGGAGTCGAGCGCTGCCGAGCATTTCTTTTTTGCCCCGATAATCGCGTGGCTAATGCAGGTTGAAGGGTCACACTCTATGCTAATCCTTTATCGTTTGGAATTGCTTCTGCTGTCTGCCACTCGGGGACAACGGGGGCTCGGGGTTTATTTAAATACGCCCGCCTGTCTGTCTCCCAGGATCACTTGCAAAGCACAGAGCGCCTTGTAGGTTAAATGTTTAGTGCGCATGTCATTAGCCCTGGATATTAATCTCGCGCGTTGAACAGCACAATGGCGCGAATGTGCTCTCCGTTTCGGTGCAAATTTAATATCTAAACTAATTTTAACGTGCCTTTCATATATTGCGGTTTTCTCAAGCCATGTGTTTTTATTTAGAGACACTACTGGATGTACACATTAGCTTCTTAACGCTCCGGATCTGTTAGGGGTCATGATGACATATACATTACCTTCCCGATATTGCACGCTGTGTTAAATGCGTTACATCGTAATGCTGATTGAAGATTATATTAAACGTGTTACGGCAATGTAATTAATCTGTAATAGTAACGTTTCAGCAGTAAAATGTTCTCAATGTGTTCATACGAACACGAAACATTTTTATTTTTAGTTGTAAGGAGTTTCATTGGCTCGGTTGTACCGTACAGATTGTCAGCCACGTACTTTACAGAACACAACACACACACCTTAATAATCATTGTTCTCAGCAGCAGAGTGTGGACGTCTCACATTTATAAAAGATTTTATTTATTTCAGCAGGAAGGGCCCAGTGAGCTGCGAGGCTTTTGTTTCATGGGCGTCATGCAACGGTAAAAATAATAATTTGTTGCTCTCGTTGTTGATCTGTCGTTCTCTCCGCAGCCCTGTGCAGCGCTTTGTAACCCTCGGGTGAAAAGCGCTCTATAAATGCTATTATTATTATTCGAGATGTTTTGGGCGGCACGGTGGCGCAGTGGTAACATCTGCGCCGCATTTTCCAGACACTGCGTCCTCTACATAGGAAGATGCTATCGGCCAAATAGTGAGAGTTTGTTTTAGCCATACAGGTGCAATTCGTGTTGTTGCCTCGCTGGGTCGTGAGATGGCGTTGGCTCGAGGGCTTATTCGTCCAGCTTGGGATCTATTGGAGCTAATGGTTTTCAATCGTCAGCTAAATAAAATATATAATTGGTGTTTTGGCACGGGATGTGCAACTCAACATTTAATACAACTTTAATTTTATCTCCGTTACTATAATTGCGCTTCAATGCCAGAGTAATTAGACTGCTGAAAAAAAAACGCAGTGTATTTGGGTCGCTGCTTGCAAAGCTGCCGTGTGGAATTTAAAATATTAATGAATTAATTATACCAATCAATCAGCTCCTTGCAGATAATTGTGCCTCCAGCTGATTTTTTTCTTATATGCTCGTCAAAAATATATAAACTCCACTGTGTGGCAAACAGTAATGTCTTCATATTAGTTCATTGATTAATTATGCATTGGCGAGTCCATTTTCCACTTCGCACTAATATCATTAGTTATTGCATTTGAATGCACATTTCCCGTAAGGCAGAGGCAAGCGTGCAATCAATGGCCAGCAACGTCACCGGCAAATCAGTGGATATTGAATCCCCGTTTCGTTTCAGGAGGTCAAGATTGAGCAGAGTTTAACACGAGGTGTGAGTAGGAGTTAGAATTGGGGTGAAATTTAATTAAACACGTCCTGCTGTTTGTACACAGACAGCCGCTTAAAGAATAACAATCTCTCAGCGCATGGAAAAGTCTATCAGCAGATTGACTTTTTTTCCCAAAACATTTGTTTATTTAATTCACTCGTACAATATTGCACATTTTACTTTTGAAAGCTGTATTGTCAGCACAGCACCACTGCTTCGATGTGGCACCGATGCTTGCGAGCCTTGTGGCCCTGAAGTAGCGGTACTGGGTAGGGGCAAACATACCAGTCAAAGGACTCGGCGAGACACCCAAACTGCACTGACCAGCGTGGTGAAGTACGGTCAACGCCCTGCTTTGACGGTCAGGCATAATACCACGGCCCCCCCAGACGCTCTGCATCCACTAGCCATGGTGTCGGCTTAGACGGTGAAGGATTTTAAACCGTATGAACTGTGTATATCTAGGGTATAAATAATAATTAATCGACCAATTTGCATCTCTGTTGTCAAAATTCACCCTTTAATTGCGGCTCGATTGTCAATCCCAATGTCATTGCTCTCCGATTACATGATTCCGACTTGATGATTCTTCTCGGCGTACAGGGCGGACGGCTGTTCAGTGTCGCCGGCTGCATGGGGCAGGTTTGGTTCACCCGTCCACGCATTAACAAGTGCTCACATAGGCCGAGCAGCCCCCCTGGGTAATGCACGCTATATAACTGACCTTGGGCAGGAAAAGGTCCCAGTTGTAATTTAAATGCCACAGCCGCATTACCTTTCCTGTTGAATGAACACAATCAACGATCGGAGCCCTGCGTCATCCCTCCAACTATTTCCACCAGAGCTAAATGTAACCATTGGTCTTTTTGTGCGGAATTCCTCATCCCAATTAGCGATGACGCTTTGTTTTTTTCCCCCCCTTTATTCGTTGTTAAAGAAGTCAATGGTTATTTTTATTAACCGGCCGTACGTTAATACCGCTAAAAACAACTTGAACGTTATTTAGCGTATCTCATTGTCATCGGTCTTCAATGAGTGGCTTGGTTATAATCGTGTAATCCAAGTGTTTGTTTTAATTGGAACTCTTTCCCAATGTACAGCACAACACACATTTGGCACCCAGCACAATTTGCTTTATTGAGCTACATTTGCAAATTTTGTATTGTTCTCAGTGACAAATGTACAGTTGTGTGCAAATACTTTGCGTTTGCATTTTGTCGCCACGTTGTGCGTTGGCGTTTTTGTTTATACTGCGTGGGAGAATGCGAATCGTAGTTGTCACGACAATTCCATTTGGTGGCGATGTAGCCTTGCCAAGCCTGTACACCCAGCGCTTTGGAGCCAAGGATTGGCAGATCTTGATGATTTTAAGATTCCCCAACCTGCTCGCCTGCGAGGTGGCCAGCAGATGGCAGGCCATCTCAAGTCTGCGTCTCGAGCTGATCTCATCGCCGCTTCTTTGCCGTGGCTCGTATTCTCAGTTGCACTCGCTCCTTCGGCTGCCGTTCCGTCACCAGTCTCGTCCGTTGGCGATCATTCCTTTTTAGCAACGCGCTGGCCGAACGCACTAACTTTTCTTAGCGGTCAACACGATTTATTTTATTTGCGTTCGTTCCATTATCCTTGTGGTGCTCTTTCCGTCTCTCAGTGTAATATAATACCAGGGACGCATCTTTAGGCACGTTTTTGCTTTCATTTCTTCGCCTTTATCGTTGTCTGTTTGCGGTCCATACATCACAGCTGGTATAATGCACTGATGGCAAACATATTTTCTTCGAGCACATTTACGCGTTGCTTGTGTCAATTTATTAATTTATCAAATTCAGTTTTCCGGGAGCACTCCACGCTGGGCTTATTTGCATATTTATTTTCCTACTTTTGATCGCGCTAGGCCTTCAACGATCACCACAGTTATGCATATTCCGCCGTGTGGTTTTTCCAGTTGTGTGCTCTGGCGTTAATGTTAAATTGCGTGGCCAACCAGCAAAGCCAAAAGGCTGCATCTGGGCTGCAGTGTCGTTTCTCGTGAGCATTCCGCCGCGTGTCATTACACAGGAATCCCGCTAAATGTACGAGCTGCATTACGATCGCGGCGTTTAAAACGATAATAACGCGCAAAACTTACAAAACTACAAGTGTTAGAGAGATGCAGGCCATTTTTGCTCATTACCGCAATGCCGTTATGCCGTGCAGAAAGCATTTTTTGTTATTTTCCAAAACCTCATTATAGTGGGAGATTGAAGAAAGAGGAGACTGCTCTGAAGTAATTTGCGATGGATTCTCTCTCGTTTGAATGTAGAGAATGCATGCAAATTGGATAACGGGAGGAATTAATGCAAAGGGTTAGTTTTGAATAGCGATTTTTACTATTGGAGTGTTTTTTTTCGTACGTTCTTTAACATATCAGTGGAAAGCAAACACACAAATCTAAAACCTGGCTTCCACATTCAATGCCACAAAATAAATTATTTGAAGATCAAGTAGCAGTGCATCCTTCATTGTCTTCATTCAAAGCAGGTGATAGGAATTGAAATTAGCAAATATAATGTGTTGTATTGATGTCGGTTTTCACCTCTTGATGTATGAGAATTGCTCCTTCGAGCTGTTCTTTTGGGGTAGCCTTGCTGAGCGGTTATCCCGAAAGAACAGCTCTCAGGAGCGATACAGTACTCTTATAATATATTTACAAGTAAATATCACTTCTTTCATATCGTTTTAATACTTATTTCAAGATATATAAAATGTACAAACCACCATAAATGTAACTGTTGGCATTAGATCCCAGAAGCTAAGCAGGTTTTTGAGCCTTGTTAGTTCTGTAAGCGGATGGGCGACTCACAGGGCTTGCCAGGTGTTGTAGGTGTCGGCTAAGCGGTGACTTACGCGGTGACAGTGTTGAGCGCGACCCCCAGTTTCCTCCCAGGTGCCCAGCAAACGTCTCCTCGAAAAATGTCTGGATACTCACTCAGACTTTCCTGGGTGAATAACGGGCATTGCGGTCTTATTAGTAGCAATCCGAGTAATCAGAATGTTGGCCTGCTATAGAGCAGTTCTGGTTCAATGGAACACTGTCAATCAAACATATTTCACGGATCACCATGGAGTGAAAGGTTATGGTGTTTTGAGAAAATAAATATTCTACGTGCAACAAGTTCCGCAGACCGCAGCCTTGCGGACTCCCAGTGCTCCGCAAACCACAGCTTGAGATGTCTTGTGGTAGAGCCAATGTATCTTTGCCAATTTGTTACAGAATTGCACGATACAATAAATTATAGTGTGAAAGGAAATGTTACAAACGGTACGGTGAAACAGTCCAGTCATTTTGCCGGTCGACATTAAGCATTCAGGGTGCGCACAAGACTCCGTTTGACGGAGCAGCTCATTCTGCCCGAAAGAAAATACAACTTGTTAGATGACCTGTGAAAGTAAAAAACAAAAACAGAGGGATAGGTTTTTTACGGAGTTGACTTTCTTTGTGAAATAGGCACCGAAATTGCCTTCGGAATTGACGGTTGTCCTCCTGGCCTATCTCACAATGCGCAGAATGAATATTTCAGATGTGGTCAGAGATATGGATCTACTTTGCAGCCTTAATCTTCACCCTCACGGCCTTGGCTGGAAGCAGGTAATCAAGCAGAAGACACGGCTCGCTCAGTCTGCTTCGATATGCTTTCGTAACCTTTAATGTAACGCAGGTTGCGTTATTAAATCAGTGGCTGCCGTGCGTCGCCCTGTGCTTCTCGGCAAAGGCTCGACGGCCGGCGTGGATCCGCGTGTGGAGTGTTTTGTTTGTGGGATGAAATGAAGCCAGGCGAGCGATGGGTTAACAACTCGTAAAGCATGCACATGTAGGTCAGTAACCCGCGTGTGTCCCCTATGTAATACGTACACGCAATTTAAACAAATACACTGACTCGCCTGGTATGATTTATTTTTAATTGAAACACTTAGCTTTTTTTTTTTCCACTTATTGGAAAATATATTTTTTTCTGTTTGCATCAAATCAACCTACCCCACTTCGCACCCCCCGCTGCCAAATGTATGCACGCGGTGGTAAAGAGACGTTTTTTAATCAAAGGAATTGCTGTGCAAATTGCGAAACTATTGAAGTTACATTTCTAAAAATAATAATAATAATGGTATTTTAATCATGTCTTGCGTTTTTCCTTGCTTCATTTTCGGTGCAAACACCTTGTCTCAAAGTAAGATGCAAACATCACGCGTTTTGCGTGACACTAGCAAGTTAAGCGACTCCTTCCCTAATCACGTTAGATCGTGGTGTTAGATTAAAATTGTCACAGTAAGTTTTGATCGGCCAATTACTTTCCTACACCTTGGTGGTCTCGTTTGGCGATACCTGCCACCAACAGAGTAGGAATAAACGGCTCTTTTCTTTATTGTTTACGGTCTGATTACATGCTCTCACTGTCATTCACTGCACAGTCACAAAGCTGTTTTACACATAAACACTTGTGCTCTTATTTAGCTTATTCATTTTGGTGATTCATATTTTCACATGTAGAAAATACCGTTCTGCCATGCTTAGTTTTTCCCCCAGATGTGTAATACAGCATTGTGATGCTGGTCTGGCAATCGAGTTCCACGCCAAAGTAAACAAGCACAATTAATGAATGAGATGTTTACCTGATTAAAATAAATCTCACTCGGCTGACGGTGGGACATGATGAGCGCCCTGTTCCGTAATGAAAGCAACATTGGGGCCCGGAAAAAAATATCACACTTTGCATTCTTTCAGTGTTTCAATGTTTTCCTTTAATTATTTTCAAAAATAGATTCCACTCTGACTGTTGAATGTTGCGAGTCAATACCTTACGAGGGTATCCGGTTTTTAATAATAATAATAATAAATAATAGCATTTTATAGAGCGCCTTTCACCCGAGGGTCACAAAGCGCTGCACAACGACAGAAAAAAAACAACGAATAAAAACCAAAACAACAAAGCAACTAACCCTAACCCCAAAGCAATGCGAATCTGTATCACTGAGCTCTCTTCTGAGTAGAGAACATCGGGATTGATTGACCAATGTAAGAATACAGTGAGTCAGTTTCCGTCGGATGAGTGTGCGCTTTGATTTTTTTGTGCCTTTCAAACAGAAAGGTGCAGCAGCCGCAAATCTATTAATGACGTCAGGTCTGCAGAAGTGACGAGAATCGCGTCTCTTTAACCTTGAGCCGTGAAGCGGAGGGAGGGCTGGAGGCAGAGTTAACACGTTAAATTGTTCCGATCTGATTAGCACACCTAGCACACTTAACTTCGTCGCCAGCCTTTCATGTGGTAATAAGACCAGTTGGCTGGCAGGCCAACATTACGGCATTGTTGGATGTTCTTCTTCTGAAATAGCCAAGAGGCTCTTCGTGCCATGATGAAGACGTAATGTGCTTCCTATCTTTCGACCCCACCGTCTATCACTCGGTGTGTCAGTATGGTACACCAAATAGACACCTCTGACAAGGCATCAAGTTTGCAATAACCGCACGTGCTCGTGGTAAAACATGCAAACAATATGCTTTGATAACGTATGCATTGTCCTTGAAACGGATTGGCCCACACTAGAGGCAGCCTTCTTTATGGCCTTGTCTCAGCAGCGTTAGACCAGATGTTGCCAAAAGACAAACACTTGTAGTAGTGTAGTGAATTTCTTGTGAATTTTAAAACCGAAACCCGCTCTTAAGCGCTGCTCGTTCTGTGATAGCTCAGCAATTCTCGTACGTCAAGCCGTGTAAACGTACATTGATAAATGCTTTGAAAACTTGGTGTATGACGGGAGAATTGGAATAAAATCCAACCGCGTTAACGCACGGTGTCCGCACTACAGCCTCGGAATAGACGGTGTGGTGTACGTTTAGGGAAGGGGATCGTGAACTAAGGAATTTTGTCCTGGAGGAAAAGCTATCCTATCTCCCTGCATACACATGCTAAACATACACCGGCGGGGAATGTCCATTAACAAGATAGAGTCTACATCAGGCCTTTAACCTGAATTTATATTGCTATAATGTCCAGCTAGTCGCAACATCTGTCTGCCTGCAAATTACAATTCAGGCAGTGGCCTTCTGAATTGTATCTTTGAATTGCATTAATCCTTGAAAATATCGTCCATGAAATTGCTTTCATTGAGCTGTATTGAGCAATGACCCCAACGCGCAATTGTCACTCTCTTCGCATCTCGCATAGACAAAATGACTGTTTATTGTGGCATTCCTGCTTCGAAGGTGCGTCAATGTAGATGCAGTTGACACAAAAGTGAAGTTACCAGAAATGAACGGTATGTCTTAATGCGCAGATATTCAGCAACGACAAGTCTCATCGTAAGGCTTTGTTGTCTTAATCGTAATCAGAGCAAAGGCACGTGTGAGGGCCTGCGTGAATTAAAGGTCACATGCTGTTCGTCCAGTCATTTGTGAGTTCGGTGTTTTTGATCGAGCATAATTTGATGTGTTTTTTTTAAATGTGTGTGTGTGTGTACTGTAGTGTAAGTTGTTGTGGGGAGCGATGGCTCAGTGGTTAGCGCGTTGGGCTACATACCTGGCTACCCGAGTTTGATTCCCGCTCAGGCCAAGACCACTGATGATTTTCTGAACCGGTCATGGGCCTCCCCTAGCTAGTGCGGTGTGTAAACATTGCCACAAGGGAGACAAAGGCGTCCAGGCGTGGTGCAGGTGAACCCACCTCTTCGTGTGCTGTGTCGACCTTCATAAGTGCTTGTCAACGACACTTGACCGTACAGTCTATGGGGGGGGGGGGACCTTTGGCTTTGTAAGTTGTTGTACTAACACGTTTTGTCATCTATGTATTAAGAAAAGCCTAATTGAGTCTTAGAATTCTATTCAATGGGATGTGTGGCCGCGTTTCCGTATTCTGTACTTGTGAACGGGTGAGCAAAGCAAACTACCCAGAGAAACTGCCGCGCGTTAAAGTACACAACAGTGGCTGAACCGCCATCGGCTGGTCACCTCACAGCCGAGCAAGATTGACAAATCTGTGCGACTTCTTAACCGTTACCTCAAAAGCATTGGATTGAAACACCAATGTCGTACATACACTGTACGACATTGGGACAATCATTGCTGTTATTGTGACTGGCATTGATTGACTCGCCGTTTTCTTTTGTCAAAAATAATAATCTGATTTCTAGTCCCTCTGGTGACCAACCTCAAATCGTATTACACAAGAGGTTAAGTGACTACCCAAGGGTGTGCTCTATAGAGCAATCATCGTTCGTCAAACAGCCTTTTCAACAAACTGTATTTTCATCGGGTGTACAAAACTGTTATTCTGTCATCACGTTACCAAGGTGCTGCAGTAGCTCATAGGCAACAGTTGCCGGCAATGATTTCTCTAAAGTTGTCCGAGCAAATCTTGTTCTTTACAGGCATGTGCCACCTAACTTCAGCTGGGCTACCCGATTATTAAAATAATCGATGACTCAACATTGGTTCGACTACTCACCTGAGTGGACAACGCAAAATACAGGACAAAAAAAAATCTCATCCCACGTGTGTGACTTCCCACGTGTGCCGCTAGAAGGGAGATGAAGGGCGAGGCTCGTTTACTGGCATTACCAACCGCGTCACGGCGGGGCGTGGCTTGTAGGGGTTTCCAGCCTTCTTGAGGCAGGAAGTCGCGGCGACCGCCAATTTTCTAACAGAAAAGCGGCACTGGCGTTGGCCGTTAGCGGGATTCAAACTCGGGTTCGCCGGGGTTTGTAGCCTAGCGCGCTAACCACCGAGCTACCGCTCCCCCGTCACATCCCACAGCACCCAGAAGCCTTAGCGCCACCTGCAGTACGTATCGGCAGAGTGGGTGCGACAATCTTCAATGCAATTCAACTTTATTGTCAAGACTGCTGCCTTGGACTGCTGCCACCGCGACCCTCACCAGGACAAGCGGTTTCGAAAATGGATGGACGGATGTCAATTCTGCCATATGTACCGATCATAAAGAGGATCGAAATGCCGTTTGTCTCAGACCCCGGTGTTGGCATATACATGGGCTGGAACACAACCTTTCGAAACGCGACCCCGTTTGCCAAACGGGCGCTTTCGCAAAGTCGTGCCCGCGCGGCGCTGGTGCATGCGGACGCATCCCTAATTAAGCGCCACTCTCGCGGGCGGCACGCACGGCCTGCCGGCCTGCGCGCTTTTGTTCCGCGCCGGGGGACGAATTGTGAATGCACCGCGCATGCAAGCGCGTCTCCGGCGTGCTCGGAAATCAGGAGCAAAGTTAGAGCTGAGAGCGCGCGCCGAACGGAGCCACATTGAGCCGGCGGTGCCGCCGCTCGGCGTAACGATCCAGCGGGCGAGACGTGGTCCGGCACCCGCGCCCGCCAACCGATGATGGGCAGACGCGTTTTAAAAGAAAAGGGAGAGATACTAATAATAATAATAATTTTACATTTATAACACGCACATATTCATTCACTGTCGAAGGTATTCATTCGACGAGAGAACGACTCAGCGGCGCGAGGAAAGCTCTGAGAGGCGGATGAGGCAGCCAGGCGGTTTGCCGGCGCCGTGTTGCCACTAGACACTGCTTCCAATATATTAGGATGTTATCGGTCAATTAATTAATGAGCATTTTTTGTTTAAGATGTGGGAGGATACCGGAGAGCCCGGAGGAAACCCACGCAGAACAGGTGGAGAACACACAAACTCCACACAGAAAGGCGCCCAAGGCGGGGATCGAACCTGCTCGGGCAAGACCATTCTTTTTGTGAGGCGCAGATGTTACCACTGCGCCACCCTGCCGCAGCGACGATTTGCACGTCTGCCCTCCCGATGTAGGCTTGTGCGGAGGAATGCAATAGGAGGCTTTGATGCGGAACTCTTACAAGCTCTCCTAGGTTTATTCGATGCCGAAAAGAGACGAAGGAAGGTTGTAGTAAGTTTTGGCGAGGTTTAAGAATGACACGAAACTTTTTTTGATTCGTTGATTCCCTCGTCGCCACATTTAGTTGTCAAACTGGATCTTTCGCGGCACTTTAATCTGGCGGTCGCAGAGATCGCCACGGTTTAGCGCGCGGAAGGGTTACAGCCGCTTGCCGCGTAACACGCGCGCAGTAAGTCTCAGTTGCCCAAACGCGATTCCCAAACGATCGTATTTTTATAAATAGCCGCGCGGATGCGTTCCGCTCTCCCCCGTTTGCGAGTGTACTGGAAGCGTGGTTGACCTCAATTAACGGCACGGTCCTTACCGGCGGGCGGCACAAGTGAGAATGATGCAACAAACCAGATGCCTCGTGATTTCATAAACCGAGGCTTGGGTGGGGGGGAAACAGATTGATGATCGGGTTATTCTGTCTGGGCAGCTGTTTTAACCACGTCTGCTCCTGAGCAAAAGCTGCTTTAAGTGATCCACGCGGTCAACAGTGCCGCTAATACGGATTCCACGGGCTGCGTTTGGCCCAGGTGAGCTGGCACGCACCTTTAATCTGGCTCCCTGTGGTCTCCGCTCGATGGATTTTCTTTGAGCTGGAAGTGCCGCACTTTTAGAAAGCGGTAAATTTAACAAGAAGGCTTTCGTGACCGATGTTATTAATCGTTTATCGCTTTTTTATGGGTTAAGTCACGTCGAAAATAAGCGTCGTAAACCCGCCTCCACCCGACACAGCCAATTAGTATGGTTTGTCGCGTGAACAAAACGTGCCACTTCTTTACTACTTCAGCACACCGGTATGTTGGAGAGCGAACCCACGTTATTTCCAATGAAGGTAGAAAATAGTGTCTGTAGAAAATGTCTGTTTTGTTTTATTTCTGATTGACGATGAGCTGTGCGGAAGAGTACAGCGGGCGCTTGGCACGTAACGCTTTGGCGAGTAATCGGTTTGAAGAAGTTGCCGTCTTCAAAATCTGTCCGTCGTATAGTGTGTATAGGAGTTGTCGCAGAGCGCCGGGCGGCTAAAACTTGGCATTGTAACATATACACAACAAAACAAATCAGTTTTAAATACCGGAGCAACACGTACAAATGGATACACCTGACGATATTAAGAATAACAATTCGTTCTTCCGTGGCATGTTTGGCAAATTATTAAATGCGTGGGCTGGAAAATGAAACAAATAGAGAAAACACATGCATATGTGGAGAAAATACTCAATCTCCAGCGCTGGGTCAACAACCTTCCTACTCTACTGCCGTATGCAGGTCAAGTCAAAACACAGCTTAAGAGATTGATGTAAAGGCATTTTGGAAAATTGCGAATCGTATAACCCGGGCGTGTAATCGGCGAGCAAGCAAAACATATAACGTAGCATTTGTAGAAATGTCAAGGGGTTAGGCCTCAGACTTGGTGACCTCCAAGCCCTCGCAGTGTACAAAACTGTAACTCTTTTGTCGTCCCGACATGCACGCCAAGTTGGATCTCGATCCGGTTGAGGACCGTCACCTGCAGCTCTCATTGCAATGGGCATCTCAGTGTCTGCAGGCAGCGGGGAGCGGTGGTGCAGCGGTTAGCACGCTGCGCTGCAAAGTGCCGCCACCCGCCGAGCTCTGTTAGCGCTCGCGGCCGGAAACACCGGGCAACGATAATCTCAACCGGTCCTGGGCCACGCCGAGGTCAACTAAGTGCCAGATTAGTACCTGGTGCGATGCGTAGTAAACGTCGCCACTGGGGAGACAAAGGCGGTCGGGGCGTCGTGCTGGCCGGCCACCCACTCGTGGGGGAGCGGTGGTGCAGTCGTTAGTGCGCCGTGCGACAAACCGAGTTCTATTCCTGCTCACGGCTACCAACGCCAGTTACGATTATCTGAACCGGTTTTGGTCTTCCGCTAGGTCGACTCCGTTTCAAATGAGTACCTGGTGCCACTGGGGAGATGAAGGCGGCTGGGTGTGGGGCTGGCTACCCACCCCGTCGCATGCCGTCCCAGCCTTCGTATGCGTTCGCCAACAGCAATGGCCCCAAAGAGTCTGTTAAGGCTTTACGGTGGATATTTGTCTTTGTACGTACACATCCATTCCACTTGTGTCTCCCAGGGGACAGCTCAGCAAGCTGTTCTATGGGACTTGGGGGAGGCAGGGGAAGCTTTATTAATGTAAACAAAGCACACGAGGAAATGGGTGATGAGACCAATAACCAATTGCCTTTGCCCCACATACACTAATGACGACTAACGTGTGCTAGTTTTGTAAGATTGAAGGCTTATGCACTTTTAATTTTTTTATATTGTGTCATCATCATCATCATCAGCGCTGGTCAAGCCACCACTGAAGGATAAACTCCTCCGCAAGCTGTCACGACCTCGGAAGATTCTGCGATGTATCAATCCGCTTAGCGCCTGCAAATGAGCCGATTCAAAAGCCCCCCGTCTCCACACTCAACGTACGCAGAGGCACGTTCCTTCCCTTGGCTGCCGCTGCCGTTCGTCTTCCTCACCAGCGATCATGCGTTCCAGCGACGCGTTGCGCACAGGGTCACTTTTCTTAACGCTCAAAGTCACCTGTGTATGTTGTCTAAGACACCTTGTTCATCTCTCTGTCTCTCGGTATAATTCCAAGCGTCCGTCTCTCTCCGCGCTTCCTTTGTCTGACGATAATTGGTCAATTTGAAATTTACGCTCCCGCAAGGTTGATTTTGCAGACACTCTATCCAAGACGACGAATTTCGCAATATTATTTTCGAGCACAAACGTGTAAAGACTTGTACACGACAGAAATTTACCCGTTCAAATACGCTTGTGTGAACTGCTAACGAATCAAAGTTAAAACCATTGCAAAAGGAATCCACGTGCAATTAACGACAGCCGCCTGACAATATCCCAGCTCATGATGTTCGAATAAGCACACATCACTAGATATGCGGATATCTAAAAACAGCAAACATCCGTTGGAAAGCACTAAAGAGCAGCCATTGAGCAAAACAACTTGGGGGGGGGGG
>JAZEWU010000027.1:2446147-2469309 GCA_036362915.1 Geotria australis | reverse complement strand
GATGAGATAGACATACGACGTGGTGACCCCGTAACGCACGCGCCCCGCGTCACCGTGAGGATGGAGCGTGCGCGTAACACCTTGCTGCCGGGTGGAATTATTAAATTGGAACCGATGTCGGGCGAGACTTGATGTCGCGGGCGAGACTTGATGTCGCGGGCGCTCGCAGCGTCACAAACGCTCCGTAAACATCGCATTTGCGCAAGTTGACGAGCGCTAATAGCCGCGCCGTCAGACCTCCCTGCGTCCGAGAATGTGCTTTTGCCAAAGGTTGTGGAGTTTACGTGTGTGCACGGTGGTTTTTTTTCCCTCCGCGCTACGTGGCGCCTGAGATTCCCTGCGCTCGGAGGGTCACGCCGCGAGGTCTTTCGCGGAAGGGAAGAGGCGGCAGAGGGATTAACGCCTGTTTCCAGCCGACGGCTCGTGTTAAGACTCTGACTAAAAGCTGTCTCCTTCCTGCCACCAAAGAATTTGACGGATACTATGGAGAGATGTGAAACCGTATTTGTGACTTACAAAAAATACGCGGCTTCACAATTCCGCCACCGCAATTAGCACGCTGCATATTCGGCGGATAATTAGACGCCGTGAAATGTACGTCTTGTTTTTAACCACTGAGCCACAGCTAAGTCGCTTGCTTAAAGTTACGGTATGATTATTTTCTTAACGGTCTCGCAGAGATTAGCGGCGTTAATAGGATTTCTTGATCTTCCAAAGCGGGGCCTCGCCGTCGACTAATATAATTAAACTGATTTGAATAGTTGCAAAGCCGCTCGCAGTAGTTGCATCGCGTGTGACATTAATATTCATTACCTTTGTGTTAAATATTTAACGATGCAACGGGAAAGAGTAATAGCGCGTTTGCGTAAACAAAGGCAGCCGGTTGTAATTGTGAAAGGCAAAGAGAAATGAGCAACGCACGCGGTATTGCCGCCTCGGGTTAAAGCTGTTCCTTACCCAAGAGACCGGCATTGGCCTCCATGCTGACTGGCATGAGAAGCTTACCCACATTTTACCCCACCACGTACAAACGGCTGTTCAAATGCCACGTGCCTGTAATCTGGATCGTGCAGATGGAGCCATCGCACGAGATTCCACCTTGCAGGGCAACAAGGTTATACCTGTAGGAGGCAGTGCAAGTAGCTAAGGTCTCTCACATAAGTGCGTGGTGTTTGTGGGTAGATGATAGAGGATTACGTTGGTTAGCGGCACAAACTCAAGTTTGAGAGCATAGTGACTGTTAAGAAAACGTAAGTGTGCTTGGGTAGCGAACGTTACCACGAGGGATGATGGCTGGTGATGAAGTCTAACGACGGCATGGGAGACGAGAACTTGTCTGCCGTGAAAACGGAGCAATGAAATCGGCTCCTGTGGAGGTTGCTGCAGAGATTTTTTACATCACAGGACCCTTGAGAGAGGGCTTAATCCAGCAGTGGATCGATCATGGCTGATGATAATGATGATTGTCATGCGGCTTGGATTTTCTCCGGGCATGTCGGTTTCCTCAGACACAAAAAAAAATGCGGAATTGGGCGATGATTCCAAACAGGTTTCTCGTGGATATGATGAAAGTCTTGAGGCTCCGAGCCAAGAAAACGTTTTTTTTTGCTAAAACCAGCGTTGGCAGGCGCGTAGTTCCTGCCAACAGTTTTGAACGAGCGGTGATAATTCCACATATTTCTCTGGTAAGGGGGGAGTTATTCTTTAAGACAGTCACTGCCAATATCTTACAGAGGTCACTCAGTCTTACCTATTCTGGTGGATAAAGGTCAAGTAACCTCACTACTTTAAAATTCATAATGTCTAGCCAGTGAACCACCTGGCCGATTATTGTTTAGCTCATGTGTTCGTAGTTTTCTGAGCACATGAAGCATTATTATCGCGACCGCGATCACCTCGTGCATTCCTTGTGTGCAGTTGAGCGGTCTCAATGTGGGTGTTTATTTACATTTACAATAAATAGAACATTCCTATGAAATTGTCATCAGCTAAGTCTCTCCAAAGACTCAATTTGTCCTCCACATGTTACCCGACGATGCCTTGTTTCTCGATTCTTTTTGGCAAAAAATATATAGGGATTGAAAGGGACTTTAAAAACCTCACCGCGACCCTCACCAGGACAAGCGGTTTAGAAAATGGATGGCTTTAAAAACCTCTCAGACTCGCGTAGTGAACAATATTCCTAAAAAAATAAATTAATATCTTCCACGCGGCGTGGAAAGACCGTCATCCACCTTTGGATTGACAGGGTTGTACATGTATGTCAGAGGGCATAGGTTGTACGTAGCTCTTAATCAACATGTATGTTCACAAGCAGCCGTCGCTCGACTCTCTACGACGAACATTACTCAAGCAAGCGCTGTGATTGACAGGCTGACTCACTCACGTACAAGACAAAGGAAGTTTCTAATAATGTAGATGTCTGCTGTTGGCAACCGCTGCCCTAGCTGCAAGGTGGTGCAGTGGTGACACCTCACAACAATAACTCCTGGGTTCGAATCCCAGCTCGGGTGGCTTTGTGTATAGAGTTCGTGTGTTCAGTCCTTGTCGTCATGGGTTTTCGCTAGGCACTCCAGTTTCCTTCCATAGCTAATAGAAAAAAAAACACTATTTGTCTGATAACATCTTAATATATAGCGGACGCAGTGTCTGGCAAAATGTTCGCACCAGCTTACCGCGTGGCTACCTCCCTCCTCCCGCCCGTGTCTGCTGTTCCTCGCACCGCGGCGCGTTACAATCGGGTAAATGAATGAATGCATCTGCATGTAAGATCTACAAAACCACGAGGGCTTGCGAGGCGTGTTGTTCGGCTGTTCGCACACACAGCGTCACGGGACAGCGGGGCTCAGCCGCGCGAGCCGTGTGCTGCGCTGCGTCACCTCGGGCAGCGCTGTGGCACACAGGGCGGGCGGGCGGGCGGGCGGGCAAGCGTCTGGGGCACACGGGGTAATCATTAGCGACAGGCCATATGGCCCAGACAGGGAAACCCATCTGTCTGAGAGGCCTTACATTGCACCTCGAGCCAAAGGGGGAAAAATACGAACCCGTCTACGAGTTAGAGAACCTATTAGCATCGTCTGTACGGACGCCGTATCTTGTGCTCGCAGTGGGCAGGCTCAGGGACTCGTAATTAATGTAGAACGGGATAGGTTGACACGGCGGCGTGGTGAGTGGCGCTGCCGCCTCACAGAAGAAGAAGAAGAAGAGCAAGAAGGAGCCCGAGTTCGGATCCCGGCCCGGGGGCTGGGATTAGAATGTTATCGTACCGTAGCCGGAGCGGTCGACGTTAGTCTTTACGACCGACCGTCGGGATTCGGAAATAATATAATAGGGTTACTGGGATGGCCGTCGTAAGTTCGGGTGGTTGTATGTCGGATATTTCGTAAGTCGAGGACAGACCGTAGTTGGAAACGGACAGAAATTTGTCTGCTTCCTTTACCGCCTTCTCCTGGCAAGCCGGGGGTATGGCACCCTCTACCGCATGGGGGCACAAGGCAGTTTCACAACCTGTGTGTGATCCACCAACCCTCACCGCCTCCACGGCTCTGGATTCAGGCAACGTGCGTCATCACAGGCAGAACGTTATATCCGCATGGATGTGTGCATGAATGCAGCGTATTCTGTGCCGCTGAACAAAATTTGCCGATGCTTTGTCCGTATCTGTTAAGAGAATTGCAGCTTATTGGGCGTCCTTTGTAATATAACTTGGAAGAGAGGAATGCACATGAACGCATTCATAGCTAGTCAGGGATTAATCATAATCGTTGATTATCATAATTAGTTTCGACTATAATTAGACAAAATTGAAATTGCCAACATAATTGTGAAAATTAAGAGCTAAAAGCACAACCCCACTTACGTCCTACTTTCAGAAGTGATAGTGATAATTGTTGGTTTATTGGAGATTTAGTGGCGGTAAAATTTCTTGGCGTGCGAGCAATTACAACAAGGCGACCACTAAGAGATCTAAAAGCCCTCTTAACAAAATTGCCAAAAAGCAAGTGGAAAATTCTCGTAAGAGTTCATTAATAAGACAATAGGGTGCGCACAGTGCAGGTGCACTATAGGGGAGGCATTAAGGACACGCTTTGACCTGTAAGCTGTCCTCGGGGTCACTTAGCTTTATAAAAACCCGCTTCTGATCCCTAGCAGTGGTAACAGCTTCGCCTCACAGCAAGAAGGCCCCGGGTTCGAATCTCGGCTCGGGCGCCTTTCTGTGTGGAGTTTGTGTGTTCTCCCCCTGTTCTGCGTGGGTTTCCTCCGGTTTCCTCCCACAACTTAAAAAAAACACTCATTAATTATTTGGCCGATGACAACATAATATAAAGGAAGCAGTGTGTGGAAATATGGCGCCGGCAACACCGCCTGGCTGCCTCTTCCGCCTCTCTGCGCTTTCCTCGCGCCTCTGAGTCGTTCTCTCGTCGAATGAGTACCTTCGGCAGTGAATTAATATGTGCGCGTTATAAATGTAAAATTATTATTAGTAGTTATGGTTACCACGGGAACATTTGAATGAACGTTGCGTGAGCATATACGTCAGGAATCGCAAATATCTCGTACAGCCCCACTCTAATTGGGAAAAACAAACAGGGATTTGACTCTTCACCTAATTGCCCTCTCTCCTTGCCGTAGCGATTCGGCGGATGGGCGATGTAATTGCTTTGTTAACGAAATCACAGGTTTCTAAGCCTCCCGCAGAACGCGTGTTAATTCCGGGCCCCACCTGGCAACGCTGGCCTCAATCTGGTTTGCTTCTAAGAGTTGGGCTGCTTTTGGTATCGAACCCAAAGACATATTTCAGAAGAAACACCTTGCAACTTGTCTGTGTGTGTACATGAATTGGCGTGCAACGTAAGATTTGTTGAAAATAAATCTTAATACGTAATTTTTTTCAGGTTTCTGTTTACCAATTTTGGAGATATGGACTGTTTTTTAACAGTACGGTGGTTCCTCGCGTACTATGGGCTCTCAATACGATGAAATCACTTTCCGATATACGCTCTTATGAGAACATTAGTATCACATTACGATCAAATTTCATTTCACGGTACATGGTGCGATATGGCAGCATATGAGCGTGGGTGGAACTGCAGCCAATCGGAGTTGCAAACACACGCTGCTTAGGTAGCCTCTCAGCCAATAGCAGCGGTTTTTAGGGTTTACATCTGTGTGTCTTAGAGTTGACAACGAATTACCATTTAACAATGGACGGTATTATTTGTCTCACTTTACGATGGTTTCACATTACGTTACGTGTCCTGGAACGGATTAATAATGCAAATCGAGGGACCACTGTATTGGGACTCGTCAGTAAGCAATTGCCACTTGCACAATACACCCTTGTTCGTGTCTACGTATCACAACGAAGAGCCAGTGTATAATAGATTTCAGCATTAGCGTGCGCACAATTATCGCAACCCGCCGCTTCAGCAGATCAAATGAACCTTTTGCGCATTTGTTCGTTTCGCTGAATTGGCGGCGCACAATGCGTCGACTGTCAGCGCAGTACATTCGAAACGCGTAACCGTTTTGACGCAGCGGTGACGATTCGTCCTCTCGCGCGCGCGTTTGAAACGCGACACCGCTTTCCACCGAGCGGCAGATACAGTACCACAGGGGCAGCCGTCTTTGTCCGCGAGCCTAATCGGCGCCGTGCATTTCCACAGGCAAAACAAGCGCTTTTAAGTGCCCTCTTCGGGAAAAAAAGTGACTTATCGAGGCTCGTTGAAGTCCATTTCACGCTGAAAGCGCACGCACGGTGGTTCTTTCTGGGATATCATCAAAGCTGAAACCAGCATGCTGCTTCTGCCCGAGATGCGGGCGCCGTTGAAATGCTTGTCGCCCGATTCGTGCTGGAACGAGAATTATGAACAGTGCTCCCTTTGATCTTGTATTTTTTTTATGTCCTCGCAGCTTGCTTTTTTGGGCTTCGCTTTTAAGACCACACATCTAAAGTGGAGAAGCCACTCCTGCCTGTTTGTCCAATGCTTGTGTTCTGCCGTGGCCTAATGTGTCGCAGGACGTGGTTAAATTACAGATACTGGCTGAGTTGCCGCCGTGCGGGCGATCTTGTTTCAAGCGTGTTACGCGTTTTTATGATCCCGGGATAAAGGTGGAAGAGCGCTGAAAAGGGCTGGTGATATTGGTGAAAAAGTGGGAATTTAAAGATAAAATATTGTTATGAGTTTCATAAGAGTAATCGTCATTAAGTGGGAAGTAAAGCTGAAATGAGACATGAAAGCATTGATGTTTTGCAGATAAAATGTGTGCCTGTGAAGGATTTGAACCCGATACCCTCAGTGCAGACATCATCATTATCAGTACCCATTTAATCCTACACAGGGTCGTGAGGGGCATAGCCTATGCCGGCAGACACAGGGCATTATGTCTAGAGTTTCAATGACCCTGATAATAGTGCTTGGTGGTAGTCTGAGTGTTTTGGGTGAGTTATGAAAACCTCGATTCCAGGTTATTTTTTTAATACCTTCCCTCTAGTGGATTACACACAATCTTGATTACCGCCGTACAAGTCTACTCAGAATATTTTGGTGCCCTTAAGCAGCGTTTGTGAACGTTTGAAAATGAAACGTGCACCACATGCCTGTAATTGATCTGCATGTTAATTGCTAATATGCATTCAGTAATTTTGAAGTCATTATTTTGGTGTTAATGCTGTCGTTCACCTTCGTCGGAGTCAAATACGAAGACCGATTCGTATTACTCCGCTCAGAACAGTGTTATTGCATTGGCCAGGTACATGCAGCCGTTAGTTTTGCAAAATAACTGATTTCACAGTTAATAAAACTTCAAGCAACATGTGCTTGTTGACGAAAAAATAACGTAATCGATGCAACGGTAACAATGAATAAATGAGGGATGGTGATGTAAATGAATCAGTAAATATGAGTAAAAACGTCTTGCATGTTTATGCCCTGTTTCATAGAGAAGCCAGTGAATGAATATCGACTGATGGAGGAAAGCCTGGGTGCAATCCACCAGCCTTTCCTGCGTGTATCTCAGCTCTCATGTTAAAGACCATCCTTGTTTTTAAAAGCAGGGTGAATAATACTGTAATGCTTGTGTATTTAGTGTTGCTCATCTCCCCAAAGAGGCTGTGATTCAGCGCCTGTCGATACTATTTAAATGCGTAGCGTTGCTCAGAGGCGAGTCGTGACACCATGCTATGGTCATGTGGCCAATGATATCATAACGGATGTCACCCCCCCACCCCGCCACCTTTGCCCTCACCTCCCACCTCTTGCTCACCCCCAATCTGTTAATGTCACAGGCCAATCGGCCACACGGGAGATGCATGGCTGGAAAACATTTAACTTATTACTTTACAATTTAAAATATGCGACACAGTATTCCTTCAGTGTGGAAGGTATTTGTTCGAAGGGAGAATTACTTGGAGGCATGAGGAAACCGCAGTGAGGTTGGGAGGGGGGGAGGAGGCATCCACACGGTGAGCCAGTGCCAACCTGCCACACGTGGCGTCCTATATATTATGATGCCATCGGCCAATTAATGAATTAGTGTTTTTTTTGCTGTTGTGGGAGGAAAACCGGAGAATGCGGAGGAAACCCTCGCAGTACTGGCAAAGAACAAACAAACTCCGCACAGAAAGGCGCCCGAGGTGGGAATTGAAGCGCCTCGGGCAGGACCTTCTTTCCGTGCGGAGCGGATGTTTCCGCTGCACAGAGGCCCTGCCGGAATGATATAGGGCGGCCGGTCAGCTTGCGGTTACTCTCGTCGCTTTAGCAGGCAGCTCCCCAGCTGTGCACATGCTCATTGCAATCATGCCGTAATCAGGATTAATTAGCCTCCGATGCCTCTCCCAGCTTGCCACTTGCCCTGCCGCACGGAACCAGGGAAGGTGATGTTGCCGCGCGCTGTGGGAAATGCTTCATCACATCATGATGCACACGCACTGATATCCAAATCGTGCTGGCAGTGGAACACGACATCTGTAGACATACACGTGTGTGTGTGTGTCTGATTTTGGAATCGATACATAATCGAAAGCACAGGTGTCACGCTTAGAAAAGAGGGCGTTATGCATAGGGTACATTTTTTGGGGTTTTAGTAAATTCGATTTTTTTTAAGGTTAGATCTTGAATTGCATTTACATTCTAAAAGTCATCTTGTGTTTAAAAGCGTTGGAGACCACTGGACTAAGCACGACTAGAGTACAGCGAATTCTTGCGCGCACGATTTGTTGCGTGCATTGCAAGCGCGAGAATCCGTTCGATTCGACGAATCGCCGCACCGTTGCTCCCCTGCACTCCACGCTGCACAGCTCCGGCACAGTTGCTCCTGCTTGTGAAGCGCCGTTATAAATAACAAGAGAACCTTTAATGTGGGCCGAGCGCTTCGGTTTTGATTGGCGGGGGAAATTTCTCGAGAGTAAACGTGTGAAATCTTTGCGACACACGCGAGCACACGGGCGTGGTAAATTAATACATAAATTACACGAATATGCAAGCGGGGTCTTTTTTTTCGGTCTGCCATTGCCCGAGCTGGTTGGTTTCTGTTGCCAAAAGGCTCGTTAGGTTTGGCGACGGGCTGGCATGTCATCAACGGTCAACGAATTCAGTTGTTTTCTCCTTAAAGGAAAGTGAAACGGTACTTTGGTGATGCAACTGCGTGCATGCTAATTGCTGATGGACAAAACGAGATCTGCCGTTTAGCTGTATATGGGACGTTGGAGCAAATGTTGTTAGCGACTAAACCGGCCTGACGTGTGTGAGCGATGTCTCTAAAACAATTCCCGGCCACCTTTGTTTCCCCAGTGCTGACATTTAGACACCGCACCAGCTACAAATTTAATGGCGCATCAATCTTGGCTAGGCCCGAGAGGAGTTTTCTGCAGATGTTCACCACCGGGTCGACCAATAATTTAAAAAATATACAAGATTTTTACCTTTTCTGGCAGAGACACGGTGTTAACATATTAAAAACACCAAATGCGACACCATTTTGCAATGGACCCTTTGCAAAAAGCTGTATATATTTTTTTTGCATTATCTATACACTGGCAAAAAAAAGGTGCTAACCACCGTGCCACCGCTCCCCACAAATACGTACACATCGACGAACACGTGAAGGCATTTGTGACAAGCGCGCGTGTAATGATTCACCGCTTGCCAAACGATTTTCTTTTGGGAGCGGCCCAGTCTGGTGGTTTTGTTTTTGCAGACAATCGCCTCCGGGACACGGGCGCACCAGTGTTGTTTCCCCAATCAGTAAGTTAGGGGGGGCGGCGTCATCAGCAGGAAATGAAATGCCTGCAGTGCATCCATCCATCCGTTTTCAGAAACCGCTTAATCCTGTACAGGGTCGCGGTCGATTCGATTCTTCGAAGCGTGATGGTGATATGACAGTTTCCCATTGCAACAAGTTCTTCTTTAGTTGCAGACAGCCCTTCGACATTTAGAGATATAATAGTCAGTGCTGGCCTTATTAAAGGCGGGCATTGGCCTCCCTTCTTGCTCCAGACTGAGGGGCTTCTGGCATCTGTTGAGCTTCTGGACATCGTTGTCTGTCAAGCTCGGCTTCGAAGTGTTTGGTAGAATTTGCAGGTAATACCAAGTATTACTTGACAGGGATCGCGACGTGAACGCCTCTACCTTGAGCCGGAGCCTATCCCGGCAGACGCAATGCGCAAGGCAGGGGCACACCGAGGACGGGACGCCAGTCTATCGTAGGGCACCTGGGGAAATTAATTAGTGCGCCAATTAACCTCGCAGCATGTCTTTGGACGGTCGGAGGAAACTGGAGTGCCCGGCGTAAACCCCACGCGGACACGGGGAGAACATGAAAACTCCACACAGAAAGGCACCCGAACCCGGGAGCCTCTTGCTGTGAGGCGGCAGGGCTACTCACCGCACCACCGTGCCGCCCGCCTGCAGTGCAGACAAAATCTTAATGCGGCGTGAGGATTTAGCAAAACTCGGTGACGGGAGCACGAGAGGTTCTCCTGCATTGGTGCGTCTCAAACCAAAGGCGGCACGCTCGCGGCGTCGGTGGCCTGGCTTGGCCGGAGCGCGTTCGCCGCCCGTGGCAGAGGTTCGCGGTGCGAATCCCAGCTGCCGTCCGGGTTATCACTGCGAATGTATTAACCGTATTGATACCACCCGCAAGTCTGCTTCACAGCAGACGTTAAGATCCCCGTGACTTAATTTTCCTGAGTGATGTTGCATCGCGCCCGCTTCAGGGTCTCTTTTCGCCAAATTGAAAAAAAATAACCCGTAAATTACTCAGTTTGAAACATACATACTGCTGCGAAAACTTGGCAGGATCCATCCCTGGTTCGTTGAGTCTTTTCTGGCTAAACAAGCATAATAATAAAAATATTTTTTGGCAACGTCCGTGCACGGAAGCATCACTTACTTTTTTCTCTGGATTGAAATGTGGACTGTCCCCTGTATTTAAAAGCAAAATGTAGTAGTGCGTCGTATAATCCCAAAGGTGTGTGTCACACATTTCATATATAACTTCATGGGCAGCACGGTGGTGCAGTTGTCCAGCCTGAGACGGCTCGATTCCCACCTTGGGCACGTATTTTTGTGGAGTTTCTGTGTTTCCTCCTCCAATAACTAAAAATCACTCGTTAATTGGCCAACAATATCATAATATATATGATGCAGTGTCTGGCAAATGTTGGCGCCGGCTAACTGTGTGGCTGCCTTCCCCCTGCCTCTCTATTGTTTTCTCGTGCCTCTGATGCCTCGGGGTCTTTCTCTCTGCAAACGAATCCCATTGACATTAAGCGAATACAGTGCACATTAGAAATTGTAATGTTACGTTGATTAAATGGTTATTAGATTAAAAACAATTCAACAAAATTATAAACAAAAATTCATTATTGACGCTGGACACAAGTTTAGGGCAAGTTTTGCCTCGCGGGCGGCATCTTATAATCTAGGGAATTCGCCGGGAATGGACACATGACGTTTTTGAGGATGGCGTCAGTACGACGGCGTAGCCGTTTAATTCGTCGGCTTCCCGTGCGCCACTCGCCTGCCATATGTCTACACGATTATTAAGCCCGTCGTAATGTCCGAATTTAAATTTTTATTTGTCATCACGGTCCGCGGGGTGCGTGGCTGCCACGTGGTCTCGTGACGTATGCAGGGCCTGCTTGAGAACATTACAATTATTGATGTCCTCCAAGGCATGGCTAGTCTCTTGCCTCTGTGGTCGCGCGTTGGGGTATTCAGAGGGATTCACTTAGAGGAGGTCATTATTATGCACTTTGTGCTGAACAGTGGCTATTAACGCATTTCTCACTTTAAGCGTAATTTAACAATAATTGGTCTGTGTCCAGGAAAGCTTCGGTGCGATTCAATAGTTATGTTAATGAAGGTCGTGCGTTTGTGATATTTTTGCCATTCCCTTATCGAAGCTTTGAGTGTAGTAAGGAGGAAACGGGCGGAGACCAAAGGGAAATCTTTGCGTACAAGGGAACGATGATCAAATGGTCCTCGGATAGGTCAGCAACCTTATTTACCGTGCTGCCTTCCACATACAGTAAATGCACAATTCTGGAGTCTCCTGTTAGCAATATACTATTACAGTACGGTAACGCAGTGAGTAGCGCTACTGCCTCACAACAAGAAGGTCCGGGGTTCGATTTGCGGCTCGTGTATTTTTCTATGTGGCGTTTTCATATTCTCCCCAAGTCTGCGTGGATTTTTACCGGGTATTCCGGTTTCCTCCCACAGTATAAAAACATTCTGCCTAGGTTAATTATCCTGACTAAATCCTTCCCGGTGCTCTCATATATTGTGGCCTGCTTACCCCATCCCCGCTGGACAACTGTTAAAAAGAGCTACATATCTCAACGGTTCATTCCAGCTTAAATACGAACTGAGTGACTGATAAACGATAGTAATATTGTTGGTAATGATACGAATCAACATTTCCTCTTGCACGAATCCGTTGGTGTGTTGACGTACCATCCAATCGCGTCAGTCTCTTGCAGCGGAACCCCACCCAGTCGTCAGCCGGCATCGATGCGGCTTCTGAAGTGGAGCCACGGTGTGTGTGCCGTAGAAAGCGTAGCTTCAACACTTTGTCGTCCCTGCAGACGAGCCAATAATATCCAAATGATGAAGTCCCTTTCCTCCCAGACCAAATAAATTCTCATTTCGCGGAGTCCTCGAGGAATTAATGCACGGTACAGGATACTACGATGATTCATGTATCACAATATCAGCGGGGTGTTTTCAGGATACGCGTAATTTCCCTTCACGCTCTGTGGAGTTTTACTCTCTGTTTACGTCTGTCGGTTTAGATATTTAAATCCAGCGTTGCATTGTCGTTGAGATAATTTACATTCTAAGTAGTGGATAAAAGAATGGCAGCAGTTTAGTTATTTGTTTTGATTCAACGTCGTGATTCAACGTTTTTGTCTAATTTTCTACCGTCTTATTTGTATTGTTTCTATATTTTTCTGTCTGTGTAAAGTTACAGGTGTTATATTACCATACAATTCGCGTATAATTTGTAAACGAGCAAATACAGTAGTAGTGGGCTCTCTCACTCTCTTTAACATTTGTGTACAGTGAGCCTTCGAATCAATATTTATCGGTGAATCGATGCACCACTTCTTGCCTAATTAGTCTGGTCTGTTGACGAGTGGTGGCGCAGTGGTTAGCACACTGTGCTGTCAACCCGGCGACCTGAGTTCGGTTTCCGGCCAGGTGACATCTTAATTGGTCCTGCACCATCGCCTTTTTCCTAACCTGCACTAACAAGTATCGTCTAGCAACATCTAAGAGTGGCATGATGTGGGGAAGGCATCATTCATCCAGCAGTGGATTGACAAAGGACTGTCTATTATTATTTAATGTTTAGTGTATTGAAGCAGGGGTACATTAATGTGAGCCCATGAGCAAAGTGGCTGCGTCACAACACTGAGCCTATGTCACTTTTGCAAAGGCTGTCATCCTGATATAATGAGTCCTTCGCCTGATTAAACCGAATAAAGTTGATAAGCTTGAGTGTCTATCGATAACATCCTGGACAGCCACTTGACAGCGACTGGAGATTTAAAGCAGACCGTTAAATGGAGTGCTCCGGTGGTCTTATCCATCTTTGAAAAAATGCTTGAATTAACAAAAAAACAGCACGTTATAACACCGGTTGTGAACTTCATAAGCCTCTCAGATCACTTGCTTGGCAGTTAGGACCAGAGTGAACCGCTCGCTCAACTTGCACGACCAAAGAGTGCAGCCTCGGAGGCTGTGATGCGATGGGCCCTTGAAAGATGTGCACCAAAGCACCGTTGATGTCACTTCAGGATCGTTTCTGACGGATATTGCTCTGTGCCGTGGAGAATTCCCACAAGGAATTTCTTGGCTTCTTGCCCGACATACCGGTAGCGCAATTGCAATGTAATTGGGGGAAAAATGCAAATATTAAAATAGTGTCACTTGTTATGCGCCGGTCCGTTATACTGTACCGCCTTAAATGTTTGTGCACGTATATACAAACAGAGGCTGTCTTTTGCTTGGCTTTGGGAGCTCTGAAAATGAAATGGCAAACACCGCTGAGAGACATTATTATGATTTGAGGTTTGTAATCGTCACGGTAGTTCCGGGCTGTCTGGATTGAATACCGAGTGGAGGTTATTCTCTCCATGATGAATCTGCATCTCGCAAAAGTACGTTACCAAATTTGCATTCGGTGGAAACCTGATATTTGAAATTAAAACAAAATTAATATTGTGCTTTTATTAACTTCTTCCATTGCTGCAGTTTCGGCTCCATAATGTAAGCCTATCATGAAGCACTAATGCCCCCAATACAATTATGATTAATTTCCAGAGGCTGCGCAACACGTGTCGCGTTTAGCAGGGCTACTACTATCTGCCATCGCAGTTGTACAGTGCCATTATAAATCCTGCGGCGCTGTCAGCCTAACGAGGGCACGCAACACAGGATCACCCGCACCGTTGTTTCGCGTGACGTATCACGTGGGTTTTAACGTTATCGTGCCCTTAAAACACGAAAATGCTCTCCTACAATTTTGGCATTCAAAAAAATCCTTTCATCTTCTTTAGCCTAGATAGTTTTAATTTCCGCTCGTGCTACAATTCTTCTTCTTTGCGATTCTTCGAAGCACGATGGTCAGCCTCTGGACATCGTTGTCTTTCAGCTCGGCCTCGAAGTGCTACAATTAATTTAAGCCGTAAATTTGCAATAGAGTTCTCATGTTCATTTTTATTGCGACTGTGAATTGAGCCGTCATTTACATAGCTTGCCTGGGAACGGCTGGGAATCCCCCGGGAAGAGCTGGAGTCTGTTGCTGAGGAAAGGGATGTCTGGTCCACTCTCCTTGGACTGCTGTCACCGCGACCCTCACCAGGACAAGCGGTTTAGAAAATGGATGGATGGATGGATTTACATAGCCCTGCCCCCCAAACCCTTGCGCCCCCCCCCCACACATGCCGTATTTGAATTATGCAGAAATTATATTTCAATAACAAGTTCAAAGCGTCCGCTGCAGTGCATGAATGTCATTACTTTGTACAGAGGTTTGTGGATAATTATGCTGAGCAGTATCCTGGGTATAGCCCTGCCTTGCGCCCTGTGTCTGCCGGGATAGGCTCCGGCTCACTGCAACCCTGTACAGGATTAAGCGGTTTCTGACAATGAATGAATCAGTATGAAGCTACTTGCTTGGTTAAGCTTTTATGGAACCGGCACAAGCTGGGTTACATTTTCAGTCAACATCCAAAGCCTGAATTTTCCAGAAGCCTGGCGTCATTATTTCCATAGTTCTTAAGTGATTTTTTTTCTCTACCCTCTTTTCCAGTAAAAGTTTTCCAATGAAGCACACATACTTATCCTATTAACAAGGTGCCTAAATCAATACATGCAATGCATTATCAATACCCAATAGACTTTAACCACCACTGCAGGGACAGTCCCAAAACTGGAGTGAAAACAATCGCGCTCCTTTACACGGCTTCGCGCCATGAATAAAACAAGCTTTGTGTGTTGGCGTCTGAGAATTGTACACGTGCATACAGAGGCACGCACGTTGACGAGGCTATATAAACATTGAGGCCAGCGCTTATAAACCTTTGTGGGATTGGGTGGGGGCGGTGTTGTTGGTCCAAGTTCTGAGTCACAAAACATCTTTCCAGGCGCAGACATTTACAAGGTAACGTCTGGCGTGGGCATTACATACTATATGTTGTTGTTGTCGGTCTGCGACTTCCTGCTGCTGGGGCAAGGCCTCGCATTGTATTCCGTTCCTCCCCCTCCTTAGTCACTCGTATCAAGGAATGGCCTGAGTCACTCTTATCGAGCTGTGGCCTCCAAATTATTTGGTTTTATCTCGCCAGCCATAAAAAACCCCTGCTTCGTTATCCCCACCGTTAAGGGGCCAACCCTGGTCAGCCTGGATACCAGACATTTAAACCGGCAACAACAACATCTTAGCAGCTCTTCTGCTGTCTCTTGCTGCTTCTCTTGCCTTTATAATGTATGCATTAATTGTATACCCATGCCGCATGTTATATATCCATGCCACATGTTAAATACAGGACGATCCTTCTGTGTGTTCTGAGTCGGATGTGAGAGACTTACCTGCACGCTTGTTCTCCTGGTATACATGCTGTGAAAGTACAAAGTTCAGTTTGTGCCGGATAGATACAGTCTGTTCTTTTTCTGAAATAGAGAGTACCCTGATAATGTGATGTTGCAGCCACAAATTTATTGTCTAAGGAGTCTGTGTCCTAGACAAGTGTTGCTTTTCCGTGCTCAAATGTGCCAAGTCTTAAGATAAAAGTACATTCTGGTAGCACGTGGCCTTTGATAAAAGATGCAGTTGGCATGGGAAAAATGGTTGCTGTTCGGTTCTATTCCATATACAATTAAGTCCGGCTCGACTTAATTGTCTGTGCAGTGATAACATTTAGAACTCTACAAGGATTCCTCACGCAGCGGTTTTTATATGACCCTCTCAATCACCGAGCATCAACATTCACAGCAAAGAGACTTCAGAATTGAATATTAGTTCAGCATAATTAACCAGGTGCTTGGGATTACAAAGCAATCATGGAGGTTGTAACTGGGAAGCAAATCTCCAAAGTCAATGTCACAGTGGCACCTTGCTCACGTGGCACATTGGGCCATGCTCATCTCCATTGGAGCACGTCAAAAACACCAAATTGAAAGTCGGTTCCCTAAACAACATCCTACGAAAACTGGTCAACTCCAAATGGGGAGCCACAGCACACACATTAAGATCTACTGCTCTGGCCTTGTGCTATTCCTCTGCGGAGTATGCATGTCCTGTCTGGGAGAGGTCAAACCATGCCAAGAAACTTCACCCGGCATTGAACAACACCTGCCACCTGATCACTGGCTGCTTGAAACCCACACACACAAACAACCTGTACCTCCTCGCTGGCATTGCCCCTGCTGATATCAGACGGGAAGTGGCCAGTCGAGTCGAGATGACAAAGGCTACTAGCGATGAACGCCACCTCCTTCATGGACGTCAACCCCCGGCCCAACGAATGAAGTCAAGAAAAAGCTTCCTCAGCCATGTGCAGCCCCTAACAACATCTCGAGGGGAAACCAGACTCCAGCTCTGGACGGAGAAGCTTGAGAGTGACCCTCCTGCAACTGGCATGGGAATCCCACCTGCTGAAGACTTCCCTCCTGGCTCAGATGCACCATGGATTCAGTGGAAGACACTCAACCGCCTGAGAACTAGAACGGGACGATCAAAAGATGCTTTGGTCAGATGGGGCTACAAGACCGGCCCAACCACCTGTGAATGTGGAGAAGCAGAGCATACTATGGAACACTGCCTTGTCTGTGCTCTACTACCCAACCTCTGCAGCTCAAAAGACCTTGCGGAGTTCAATGAAAATGCAAGGGGCTGTGTAATAAAATGGGAAACTGTAATTGAACCATCGCGCTTCGAAGAATCGCAAAGAAAGAATCTCCATTGACAGTCATTCCTGAGCCAGTGGTGGACATTCTACATTCCTCTGACCGGAGCAGACTCTCCATAAAGTAATTGCTATTGATTTCCCATTAAGTGGTGATCGTTTTGTTGACCCCCAAGTGGAAGGAAGGTCTGGGTCAACCCTGACTCAGGTTTAAACTCATCCTTTCAGGAGTCGGATTGGCGTGTCGATTGATCAATATTAATGGCTAATGATTTGGACATTTGGTATTCACACCATTGTATGTAACAATGATGGCATGAAGGCGCTATGCTTCACAGGTGGGTGTAGTGTACAGTTAAAGGCCGATGTTGCTTTGTGGCTTTTTAAAATAATTAGCAGGTACTGTTTTAACTATATTTGGCAAAATTGGACCGTGACACCAGGCCAACTCGTTTTCATAAAACATCGCGTGATCGCTAACATTAATTGCGAGAGAGATGGTGCATATATTGCTTTAGTTTAATACATCCACAGTATTGACCAGGGTGGCCACTGGACTCAAACTGCGAACCACCTTTGCATCAAGCGGCAAACGCGGTCTAGCACGGCAATGCAACTGCCCAAGTACTCCTCGGCCTAAACTTGGGTGGTGGTAGTGATATGAATTTCCTGGTGTGGTTGCCACCACTCGAGGTGAGAGGGGAGTAGCCGAGATGTCAGTTTCACCGTAGAAATAAATTGCTATATAATTTCTTTCTGTAAAAAATAAATAAACAAATTGTTGAACATCAGGAATACCCTTTTCAATATATGTCCTTTTTCTCTCAATCCACAGCAGCTGCTGTGCGCCGGCAGAATGGAAAAGAAAATTGAAAATACACGACGCGTCTTAAAACACAGTGGGGTCTTTTTAAAATTTTCCCAAGTCTGCCAACACGAGGCGCTCAGAACTGGCAGCAAATGCGAATTAGACGTGTGCGGGATGACTAATAATAACCCACAGCCTTGGCTTCCAGTCCCATCCACTGACAGACGTGCACAGACCTCCCGAAAAGGGCATACGACTGCAGGCCACACAAGGCACGATCATAATTCCTTTTTCCCTCCTCTTCACTCCTCTTCATCCCTCTTTCTCCCCCGTTGTCAATATCCTAAAATAAACAAGCATGGATACAATTAATAAACAGACAGTTGTGTGAATTGTTAGGATGATTTCGAGGCTTGATGGTGCTGCTGGGCTGCTCACGCCAGGGATGCCTAACGGGAGGTGTGTTGAAAATGTGTTGTCGGGCTGCGTTATTCCTGCGAACTTTTAAATTGTGTTTTCTTTATTCGCACCGAGCTCTGTGTGGGTCCACATTGCCTGCTTTAGTGCCACATGACGGGCAGCAGCAGCTAGCTTCAGATTCTGATTATCTGGTGTTAGCTGCAAGGAGAGGTGAAAGTAAGCCGGTATGGTCCGGTTCGGCGTACGGGTAACAAAGTGGCCGAAGCATTCAGTACGGTACACGTGGGGAGTGGGCTTGGCGCCGGCAAACCGCCTGGCTGCCTCCTCCGCCTCTCGGCGCTTTCCTCGCGCCTCTGAGTCGTTCTCTCGTCGAATGAATACCTTTGACATTGAATGAATATGTGCGCGTTATAAATGTAAAAAATATGAATTATTTGATACGACCGTGCCGGGCGAGGAATGTAAGTTACTTTCCCCCCCTCTATCTGAAAGTCACCTACAAAGTATAAATGGTGGGTGGCTTAGTCACCTGATTTGTCTCAACCGGTGATCCGTAATTACAACCGACAACTGCTTAATGTCACACGCTGGGATTTCTGAAATCAATGACAGCAGTTGCAGTAGCATATTTAAAAAAGAAATGTAGATCTATGCGCTGTTAAATAGATTTCGGTATGTTCAAGCGTATTGCGCTCTCTCTTCCCGCACTCTAATAATGAAAATAGAGTACCCGCAACCCTCTGGTTAAAAGCGTTGAGCGTTTATGGCGATAATAACTCAGTATGGATTTGATATTGACTGCGAAATGATGTACGCTTATTAAAATCGAAATTGTCATTTGTCCGTGATGCACGCATGCCCGTTTATAAGACATGATATTCACATAACCCGGGGGGCCGGTGGAGGAGGGTGTACACATGGAACGCGTCGTGAGTTATGATGAATCATCGTAAATGCCGTGCGCACTTTAAAAAAATTACAGTCCTGGTGATCCCTTGCAGCGGGCGTCGTGTAAAAAAATTAGATTTGCACGGTATAATAGAGAGTAGAAAAATACCTTCGACAATTTATTCTCCGAAGAAAATATTCTACGTTCCAAACTCCCGACAGATATCGACAAAATTAATCCTTGTTGGTTGTAATTCAGAGGACCTTGCTATTTAATATCCTTGCGCGACGATTGCCCGAGGGTTATTGTGATCGTGTTTCCGTGTTCCCTCGTGCGCTCGCGCGTGTTCGTCCTTCCGTTCCGTCTGGCCATGTGTCGCGCAAATTTGTAAACCGCAAATAGATTCAATTCAGCCAAGCAAGCTGCGGCCGCGATTCCGGGGTCGGCGGTCTGGCTTTAGACTACACTGGTCGCATGCCGCAAACGTTGGTGGTCTTGATGGGGAGATAATAAGGCGTGCTGCCTGGCCCACCACCTTACGTCGAGTTTTTTTTTTACGAGAGCCAAGTGTGACATTATCAAATGGAGGTACCGTAGTGTTCCTCTTAAAGCCCCCCAGAGAAATACGTGAACCTCACCGCCGCGTAAGGTGATTGTCTAGCGGACGCGTTGCTTAGGATTGATTTTTGTTATTTCACGACCAGCTTTATGACATGCAAGTCTGCCATCTCAAACACCAGATCAATTTTATTCCTGCATGATAATCTGTACGTTGCCCACACCCCCTCCCGATTCACCCTCTCACGCAGTGTAAGCGTGCATTAGTCTCGACGTTTACATTCTCCGTGCTCAGAATTTAGAATCGCGAAAATAAAAGCTGTACTGTAAATACTGTAAAATCACAATCCTCGTCACTTGATTAACAATTGTATGGTGTAAATAAATGAAAATAGGCGAAGTATTGATACGAGGGAAGTCAGCAGTGGGTTGACGTGGATAAACTTATCCACGCCATAGGAATGTGGAATTTCCACCATTGGCTGCAGACCATCAGCAGAGATGACCACCGCCCAGTGGTGTTTAGCGGACGAGGGAACTGATGTGTTTTTAGTCAACAGGGCACAGTTTGCTGTTGATACGTGCTTAACCTGCTTAATCTGTGCCAGTGGTGGCCGTTTTATCCAATGTCGCAATATGTAAACATGTAGGTCACATGGCAAAAGAGGCAGACGCAACTATTTATACAGAGTCTGTCATGTGAGATCATACTTCCCAGATAGAAACTCAATGGTTGGCCTTGAGGATGAGTGAATAGCTAAACACATACACATCAATGCCAATTTTTGGGAAGCAAGTCAAAATTATAGCTAACAGGATACAATTATTTTGTATAAAACGTGACGTTTTTTAAATACATTGAAGACATTGTTTTTTTTGCGTTTAAATGTGCCCTTGATTTATGTCTCAATTTTACATCTACTGTGTACAAGTAAATGCATGCCGAAATTAGTTTAATAATTCAGCATTATCACGTCATTAATTCCATACATCGTTCCTGCATAGCTATATATGAAACCACACGATACTCTGCACCTATTGATGTCTTTATTTCCTTAAACGCAACCTGTGATGTCCCCGTGAGTTTACTCACACATGGTCACATTTACGAATTAACTTCGGGGCGGCCAGATCAATCGTGGAGCAATCAATCTGAGCAGCCACAGTTAGATAGATAGATGTTTATTATTACAGCATACAAATACCCAGCGAGCTTGCAAGCTCTTCACGGGCTTCCTGCGACACAACAAACATGCACTTGGCACAAATGTTTCAAATAAACAAGTAAAAATACACAGAAATACACAGTTAAATGCAAAGGAGATGCATTTATTTTTTTAAAGCATCTCGCTAAAAAAAACCCCACACACTTGAGGAGGCAACTACTGAAAAGAATCATTTCACGTCTTGAGTTGTTTGCCTCCGGTAATATCCCCCGCTGCTTTCCATTTTGGACACGGCCCAACGATAAAAGATCGTCCATTAGCGCGATAGTCCCAAGAGCGGAACGTGTGTGCTCTTTGCACAGCCGGGCCGCGTCTCGCCTGTCTGTCATCTCGTCGCTCGGTTCGCATGCGCCGCCCGCATGCTCTCAGCGTTTCCACGTCGAGTGACTCGCCCTCCGCCTCGCGCCATACTCGACCGCGTCTCCCCGTCGCCATTACGCGGACAAATTAGACGGCGGCTCGCTTTGCCTTTCGAGCCTTAATGGCAGCGACGGGGCGGCTTAGTGATGTGCGGGCGGGATGCTGGAGGCCGTTGGGGGGTAGCGGCGGTTAATGCGCCGCGCTGTGAACCCGCCGATTGAGTTCGATTCCCCGCTCGCGGCCACCGACAGCCGGTGACGATCATCTCAATCGGTTCGCGAGCTCTCCTCGGTCGACTCGGCCTCGAACGGTTTACCAGGCGTGGCGTGTGAACATCTCCACAAGAGAGATACAAAGGCGGCCGGGGTGGGTGCGCTGGCCGCCTACCCTCTCGTGTACCGTTCCGGCCTTCACAGCCGCTCGCTCACGGCACTTGTCCCAACAGCTTCTTGAGGCTATTACAAGGGGGGGGGGGGAATGAAATCTTTGTCTGTGTGCTGATCGTGGAGGACAACGCTGCGAAAATAAAACCCAAATAGGTTGCTGTGTATTTTTCCCGACAGCCGACGGTGGGAGGCTGGGTGGCTGCTGGGTTCACAGGAGAGCAGGAGCGCGCGCGCCTGCGTCTCACGCGGCCCGGTTGCTAGGCCCGCGCATGCGAGGAGGGGCCGAGTGCTGATTGTGGTTAACCGTTCCGTGGCCTGACACACCGCATCCCGGCCTCTGGCCGCTGCGAAAAGGTTCACGTAGGCACCACGAGTGACGCGTGTGTGCGGCCACTTTTACGCTTGCGCCATCTAACCCGAAAACGCGTTATCGTGAATTATAACGTTCGAGAAAGCCGCCTACATGTCAGCTATAATGACGTTAAGGGCTACTTGCCATTAAATAAGCTAGTGAGCAAAAGCTTTTTTTCCGTGTGTTTAAAGTTTGTGTTTCAGTGTGCAGCCGGCAACCATTTATTTTACGTTTTATAGACGGCAATAAATTACGGGGGCACAGATTTAACCGTCTGCGTTTTCATTTGGCTTATTGAAATGCGACCGGTGCATATTGTTTTAATGCAGGGCACGTGTTTTTAAAATTGTACACGAGTGCTTCGTTACCGAAAGCTAAAACGGAGAATTAAAGAGAGCGATGGTAGAGAGGACACAGTGAGAGAGAGAGGGACTGATGGAGAAACGAAACAAATGCATCGCATTCTTTTGTAATGCAAAATCATATTTGGCACGATGAAAGCGTCACGTTTGCCTGGAACGATGGCTCCAAATAATGGAGTGATGCGGTTGGGATGGAGTGTTTCGCGACGTGTGCGCCGTGCTCGTTGGCGTGCACGGTTGAAACCGTAAGCACACGCATCGGTACATTTGCAAAGTCGTAATTGGATTGCCAAGTTTTGATTTAACCTCTTAATGCATCACTATGAACAGTCACAAACTTCTGGCGAGAGGATAATTAAAGCAAAGACAAAGTACCCCGTATAGCGTTAGCGGACTTTTTGCGCCAAGTGCTATGAGCGAGCACGGCACACGAGGGGGAAAGTGGCTAGCACCACGCCCGACCGCCTTTGTCTTCCCAGTGGCAATGTTTACACAGTGCACCAGGTACTCATGGAGAGGCCCAGGAATATTATATTATTATAGTGCAGCATGCTAACCGAAATGAAATGCACACACCTATACACTCACCAATTATTACTTTATAAGCCTCGAACATCGATTGTATAATCTCTTTGCATATTAAAGTAAGTATTTTATCTGGAATAATTATGGTGGGGGTGTTTTATTTAATATGGTTTTCTTAACACTTTGTTGCACCATCTGACATCAAGAAAACGCTTTCATTTTGATACATTTTGGAACATGATCACAAGCCTTATAAGTATGTAGTCCCATTGGTTAAATTGTTAAACCAACTGTCGCTACACATGTATGACAGGAACACTGCTCTGGCAGATTGTAGACACAAAGGCAATTTACGTTG
>JAZEWU010000027.1:2431318-2446119 GCA_036362915.1 Geotria australis | reverse complement strand
TGAGCAGGCGGCGGTTGGAAGCGTTGCAAAAGAAAAAATGTGACGACACGACACACAAAGGTTGACTTTCAGGGAGCACGGGGGCGACAATTAAAACCCAGCGGCCATCCGCACGGCGCGATGCGGTGGTCACCGTTGTCAGCGGCGTCTGATTATTTTCGGACACGCGGCCGCCTGTAATCACGCTCGGGTTGGCGCGGTCGCCCCGCGATGGCGCCGCGTTCGGTGTCGGCGGCGTGTACGGGCGATATCCTGACGTGTTCCGAGTCTGATCCTCGTCCCTCCGCGCTAAAGTGCATTGGGCGCAGCCGGAGCGTGGCGCGCGAGAGTCAATTGCTTCGGCCCGAATCGATCTACGGTTTTCATTAACCCCTCCAACCTTCGATTCGCCGAACGCGGGGGCTTGAATTAAATAGCCGACGCTCGGGCACGGGTTGGTTCCCAGTCGCTGGGCTCGACCGACCGCTACATCTATCTCATCTTATTTCAACAGCCGCCGGTCTCCGCCGTTCAGGGGCCGTTTGGCGCCAAGCCTTGAAGGCGCGGGTCGGTTGGCGAGAATGAAGAAGCGGGCTGGGGTGTATTTGCGACGACGAAAGATTGCTCAGCTTCACCTCTTGCTTCCTCCGTGGTTGTTGCGGATAATTTCTGCTAACGTTAAATGAAGCCGGTCGAGGGCGGATGAATGAATGGATGGATCGATGGATGTTCATGAAAGACTAAAACGCACTGTCGTCTGTTCTTCCTTTCCAAAATACCTATACTTCAAATAGGCTTTTATGCCCGGGTACGTAACGATGTTATATTTATCTACCTAAGTGATGTTTGTCCGCCTAAACTGAACTGACTTTAGGTTTCCGCATACAGAGTGTTTTTTTCTTTGGAAAGATTCCTGCATCCCGGTGTGCATTTCACTCGATACAATTCCGTTATTTTTTTTACACTTCTGTGAAAATGTGCCTGTGCACAATTTGATAGTCTCTTGTTGAAAGGTGCTATGGAATTCAAAAGCTAAAAACAGTGAAAATAAAATTGCAATCTTTATACTTGAGCTTTTGAGCCACAACACTGTTTGTAATCGTCTCTTTACAGCAGCAGCAGTTTGGAAGGCACATAGGTTAACAATGTTCCGCGTTGCCTATAATTGAATTATTTGTCTTCGCCGAGTAAGCTTTGATCACGCCACTACCTCGCACGACCCCTACATTACTGCGGGGTTCTGTTAAAAAAGCACGCAATTGTCTTTTAAACTCTAAATTAAATTAAATCAGCGTATGTGCTTTTAGGTTTAAAGGTCTGCTGGTTAACATGGCACTGGGTAAAATGTTGACTCATAAAATAACCCAAGCCAGCCCCCCCCCCTCCTAGTACGATGTCCTGATCTGCCTGTTAGTAAGATGGTCACGTCTGTGGCCTAAACTCTGAAATTAATTGAATCAAGTGGAAAGCTTTTAAGCATAATGGAATGCTAATTAGGGCATCTCCGGTAAAACGCTACTTTAATTCCCCAGCACAGATGTTTGCAGCCTTTGCATCTTGTGGTTGTTTGGCCAGGGGGTTAATTTGCTTTTCCTGTCCTAATTTTTGAACATCATTGGGCTTATATTGATACAAAAAGTACGTTTAAAATTAACCATACCTTCCATTGCTTGCCAGGTAAACTTCAGTCGACAGTTTGCATAAACTAAAAGCCCTTAATTTTTTTTTACCGGAAAATAAATATATAGGAAGTGAGCTTGTGTAAACTTTTCGGCTGTTGCGCCACGGATGCACATATGATGCTGGATATGTTTTGGATATTTTTTACCAATTTTTAGATGAATGTTCATTAATTCATTAACAAGTGTTCATTTTCTATTAATGCTAATGGATCACCTTGCAATGTAATATACTCATAGGAACAAATGCACAATACTGAAATTAAATGCAGGGGCAATTCTGAAGTAGTTTTCAGACTAAAGTGAGAGTTTTCTGTGAAAAATTGTCTCATGCTGATCGTTGTTATTTTTTTATATTTTATCACAGTTGCCGAGCAATGGCCCAACAGCCCAAAATGCCAAGCGGCCAGCAACAAACAGCACTAACGAAGGTGTAATAGATGAGAGAGGTTATGCTTCTTAAATTGTGCTAGGTTTACAAGGACTTGGGAAACGTGAAAGATTGGAGGTAATTCCAAAATGGAGCAGTGTAACGGACTAAGTAGAAAGAGGAGTGTTGTTGGCTGCAGTGTGATGAGTGGGTGAGCGGGCGAGTGAGTGAGTGGGTGGGTGAAAGGGTGGATTGGAGGGTGAGTGGAGTGGATGGGTGTGAGCGCATGTGTGATTGAGTAGGTAATAGTTAACCCGTTGGGCTACAAACCTGGTGACCCGAGTTTGAATCCCACTCACGGCCAACACCGGTGACGATTTTCTGAACCGGTACTGGGCCTCCCCTAGGTCGACTCAGCCGCAAATGAGTACCTGGTGCGGTGTGTAAACCATCGCCACTAGGGAGACAAAGGTGACTGGGCATCGTGCTGGCCACCCACCCCCATTGTATGCCATGTTGTCTTTCATAGGTGCTCGCTAATGGCACTTTGCCCCTACAGTCTGTTAAGGCTATACGGGGGATCTTTGTCTTTTTGTTTTTGATTGAGTGGGTGAGTGAGTTGTTGTGAGCTGCAATGTGGTGGTCAGTCTGGCAGACCAAGTCCTCACCTTGGGTTGCGGAATCAATAAACCATCACATGTGAGGAATCAATCACATGTTACATGTGATGCGAACAATTTGCAGCATAATTCTGAAATGCCCACTGTATTTTCAATGCAGACTGCAAATAGTTCAGTTTCACGCTACTTAGGTCTGCATCGCCGCGAGAATGATGAACTCCTTAACCACTCCAAGGGAAGGAAAAGTAATTTTCACCTCGCCGCGTGTGCTCGCGCCACGATAAATTAGTATCGGGGGTTTAGCACTTGTTCTAAAGAAAATGTAACAAGGTATGACAGCGCACATACGAAATGACCCCTGCGCTATGTAGGTTAATGGACGACGGCTTCTGCTTTTAAGTTTTGTACGTTTTATATCGGCAGAAATATTTAACAGGTGTGTGAAAGCATTTTTGTATACTGTTCCGATGTAGGTTTTCATTAGTCAGCAGGCCAATTAACCTATGCAGCGGCATGTCTTTGGACTGCGGGAGGAAACCGGAGTGCCCGGCGATAACCCACACGGACACGGAGAGAACACGCACAAATTCCACGCAGAAAGGCACCCGAGTCGGGATTCGAACCTGGGGCCTCCTTGCTGTGCGGCGGCAGCGCCACTCACCGCTACGCCACCGTGCCGTTCGCTAACACAAACGACGTGCATTAATAAACTGAGAACGTTCAGCTCGTCACTTGTTTGCAGTCACCGTTATGCACGGGAATTGATTAGGTGTTTCATCACGCTCTTCCCTCTAAGCATTATATTATTAGAGTCAAGCGCTGACGAAGCCAATAAAATACGGCGCTGTGAACGCGCACGCGGATCAGGCCCGAGTGTGCGTGTTTGTGTGTGTGCGCGCGGTGGCTCTGTGGTTAGCGCTATGCTGGGCTACAAACCTGGCTATGACCCGAGGTCGAATCCCGGTCACGGTTAACACCAGTGACGATTTTCCGAACCGGTCCTGGGCCTCCCCTAGGTCGATTCAGCCTCAAATGAGTACCTAGTGGGGTGTGTGTAAAACATTGCCGCTGGGGAGAGACAAAGGCGGCCGGGCGTGGTGCTGGTCACCCACCCCCTCGTGTGCCGTGTCGACCTTCATAGGTTTGTGACCCTCGGGTGAAAGGCGCTCTATAAAATGCTATTATTATAGGTGCTACTCGCTAACGGCACTTGCCCCTACAGTCTGTTAAGGCTACACGGGAGATCTTTGTTTTTGTTTGCGTGCGTGCCTGCCACCTCGCCTGCCGTTGCCGTACGCGAGGTTCTTAGCAACAGCTCGCAACAGCTGCTCCGCACGGATAATCACGTGCTCTAGCGCCGCACAGGAGCACATTGCCGAGCGGCCGAGCCGAGCGGCCGCGACAATTCTGACCGTGTGAGTGAGGTCACCCTGCAATGGCTTCTTCTTCTGGCTGTCACTCAATACTGAGTATGACTTATCTGGCATCATTGCTTCATATGTGAATGTAATCCGTTTCTGAGTGGTGCATCTCCTGCCACAGAAGTTGCAAGATAGGTGTCCCGTTGCTGGGCTGACCTGCAATGGCCAGGACTCGAATAATGCTCCGGGTCGGCATCCTGCGCACGATGTCTGTTGGCGCCACAGAGGCGCAGTTGGTAACGCTCGCACCTCGCAGCAAAAACAACCTGGGTTCGATTCCTTTCTGCGTGGGATTCGTGTGTGTTCTATCCGTGTCCGCGTGGGTTTACGCCGGGCAGTCAGGTTTCTTCCCATTTGGCCAATAACATCTTAATATATAGAGGACGCAGTGCCTGGCAGTTGTTGGCACTGGGTTACAGCGTGGCTGCCTTCCCTCTCCCCCATCTCTCTGCAGTTCCTCGCGCCTATGAAGTGTTCATTGTTCGCTCTGCCTTCCGAGAGCGAAGAACTATTGTGCGCGTTATAGGTGGTAAATTACTATTATTGCCTGTGCCTGTGTGTTGCGCCCAGTCGGATTTTGTCACCAATTGCGTTCGTACCGTGCCTTCGTGATCATCACCATCGCTTAGTATTTGCACCGCGCCTCCCATGCTGTACATCTCCAAGCAGCCTGCAGCAGGGGTCCCCCAGTGGCAGCTGTCCCTGGTGAAGCACACGGTAACTGCAGCACCAGCCAGAGTTGGCATTAGGCTGCTAGTAGGGGGCATTGTTGGTATGTGGCTTCCCAACGAAGTAATTTGCACATAGGAGTGCCCCTATGGACGGCAGAATGATATCGCATTACGCTGAGCACACTATGATACAGCTGATACAGTACATGATTGGTGTGGCCGGTATGTGGCTTGACGCAATGTTCCATGCAGTTGCTTTTTTTCCCGTATTGTCAACTCGTGCCCGTTTACTCTGCTCCCTGGTGGAATTCAAGCTCTCAACGCCGGTGATGACAATACCTTTAAGTTGGATGGAACTATACGCTCAATCTGCATGTGATAAACAAAGACGTATTCTTTTTTTAACGCTGAACTGACCTAGAGGTGGCTCAATGCAGGTTTAGATACCTTTCAGCGGTGGGCGTGGGGTGCAATCAATCCTGAGTGGCTGGGATTGTAACGCAGTGAGCTAATCGCCAGGCCATCACTCAGCCAATTGCATACGTGTGCGCAGGGTTACCATTAAATGTCACGCAGTCGTTATTCTTAGCAACGACGCCGGGCGATTGTTGATCGTGCCGTCGTGTGACTTCGAGACACAGCCACAACACGTGTTTCCAGGAGTGCGACGCGACACACGGCCCCCTGGGAGGCTACACGACACAATGACGAGGGAAAGTTCCTGTGTATCTATCCATCCATTTTCAGAAACCGCTTAATCCTGTACAGGGTCGCGGTGAGCCAGAGCCCACCCCGGCAGACACAGGGCGCAAGGCAGGGCTATACCAAGGATGGGACGCCAGTCCATCGCAGGGCACCTGGGGCAATTTACTCAGTAGGCCAATTAACCTCGCAGCATGTCTTTGGACGGTGGGAGGAAACCGGAGTGCCCGGCGAAAACCCACGCGGACACGGGGAGAACATGCAAACTCTGCACAGAAAGGCCCCCGAGCCGAGATTCGAACCCGGGACCTTCTTGCTGTTAGGCGACAGCGCTACCCACTACGCCACTGTGCCGCCCAAGTTCCTGTATATCCTCAATATAATTTTGGGGGCAAGTGCTATTAGCGAGCATCACCTGCGAAGGCTGGCACAGCACACGAGAAGGGTGGGTGGCCATCACCACGCCCAGCCGCATTTGTCTTCCGAAGTGGTGATGTTTACACGCCGCACTAGGCGCTCGTTTGAGGCTGAGTCAGCCTAAGGGCAAGCCCAGGACTAGTTTCAGATAAGTCACTGGTATTGGCCGTGAGCGGGAATCGAACTCGGGTCGCTTGGTTCGTAGCGCAGCACGCTAACTGCTGCACCACCGCTCCGCACGACACGCACACACACAGTGAAGGTCAATGCCCCACATCCCACCGTAAAATTTAAGACCATTCCAGCTCGTATTTCAAGTGACAAAACCCTCCTATGCTAATGGCATGACCCTGTTGCCATAGAGAGCGGGGTTACCAGGGAATGGGGTGTTGGAGAGGGGGATATAAGCAAACTTTGACATTTCTCTCTTTAGATCTCCACCCCCAATCAGCCAACCTTTGTCCCACAATCTGTAATTAAGCACTCGGGGAATATTTCAAAGGTGTGATAAGCAATCAAATGCTTTTGACTCATTCTGAAAGGAGGGGAGGAGGAGATGGGTGGGTGGTGGCGGTGGTATCTGGCGAAGTATTTGGACGTAATCACGCGCGCTTCATTGGTAAAAGAACGCCTTCTCTTTGCCTCGAATCCAGACCCAACTATTTCTTAATTAAGATTTGATACCATGGGATGATGTCTGACGTGTGGGTGGCAGGCTGGTGCAGCGGTAAACATCTGCACCGCCTGGCTGACTCCTCGCTTCTCTGCAGGTTTCCTCGCTACGCCTCCGTATCCGTGCCTCGTCCATGACCAAGCGTGGAATTTGCGCGTTCTAAATTGCACTATCACTATTATTGTACCCATATGGGACTTGTCGGCCTGACGCGTCAATCATCGTGACGTGCGCAACCAACTTGTTTGGCATCGCGCTGCGTCGCGAGGCGCACGATGCCACGGGGATTGTACGTTTATAATGTTGTTAATACCGAACGACTGAAGAGGGCCTCCGACATTAACGATGCATCTGCGACTCCCGGTGCGAAAGTCTGCACCGTTTACGGCACGGTGTGGATCGCTCCGTAATTCAACGCCGCCGTTCAACCTTAGCGATCTAACGTACCCTATCGCCGCGTGGGTAGCGTTTAACGCTTTCCCGGTAAGATTCTCGGCTCGCGTTCGCGAGGTGTTCAGCTCGGTACGCTCCGTGCCATGTAAGTACAGTGCAGTTCTCGGAACACTTTTAGCAAATGGCAGAGGGTTTCATCTGTATTTAACGGATTTCGCGTAGAAAATACGCAGGGTCCCTATGATGCTGGTGTCAGATACAGTTGTGTAGTGTGTTTGCGCACACAGTGTTCGTCAAATGAGTTATAGTGTTTCTCAAATGATTGATTACAACTAATTTGCTCTCTACTAGAATCCAGGAACTCGAATAACCCTCAGACGCTCGCGCACTATGTTAAGCAGACGATAGAATTGACTTTAAAATATGGATGTGCTCAGTTGGAAGGGGGGAGAATTTATAACTTGACAAGACAGAAGTGAGATGGCCAATGATTTGAAGCAAAGAAGAGAAACCATTACAGTGAAGTGTCTTTAAACGCCCTCGAAGTGGAATTGGATTCCGCGATGATATTGGGTTGTGCGAGGGCTGGGCACGCCAGACTAGCCGCCCAGGCCACAAGTCTGCTTCGCATGCAAACGGGCGATCCGGCAGGATCGTACGTCACTTCTCCTGAGCCGGAGCCGCGGCCAGAGGTGGAATCACTGTCACCTGTCAGAGTGCGTAACCGCGATTTATTCGGTGCGAGTGACCGTATAAGCTCTTGAAATATTGATGGTGGGGCTGCGAGCGACGCGTGCGTGTGGGTGTTTGTGGGGAGCGGTTAGTGTAGCGGGTAGGGCGCTGCGCCGCGAACCCGGCGACCCGATTCGATTTCCGTTCACAGCCAACGCCAGTGACCATTTCATGAATCGGTCCTGGGCCTCCGCTCGGGCGATTCCGTCTCAACTGAGTACCTGTTGCGGTGTATAAACATCGCCCGTCCCCTCGTGTGCCGTGCTGACCTTCATAGGTGCCTGCTAACGGCACTTGACCCGACAGTCTGTTAAGGCTATACGGGGGATCTTTGCCTCGTGGTGTTAGCGCACGGGAGTTATATTTCTATTGGCGCCGCCGTTCGTACAGCACATACCCACGGAGAGGTAATGAATCCATAGTGTAGCTCTTTTTATGAGTTAGGTCACGTAAAAATGTTTAAGTGTCGTAAACCCGCCTCCACCCGACGCAGCCAATCAGTAAAGGGTTGTCACGTGAACAAAAACGTGCCAATTCGTTATTACTTAAGCATCACACCGGTATGCTGGAGAACGAGCCCACTACATTTACGATGAAGGTTCGACGTTTTCGCTGATAGTTGCAATCGGCTTCATCAGGACTCGTCAGATCCTTGTTCCTGATGAAGCTGATGAAGCTGGAAAGCCTTCGTGTTAAGGTTACGAATCTTAACGAGTTGAGATTAATTGGAGGAGGCTGTTTGTCACGTTCGTGCTCCTGGCGTGCGCGTTCACACCCCGCTGACCCGGAGCACACTGCGCAGAGCTGCGTGCCGTTCACGGCGCGCGCATTTCTAATTGCGTTAACAAATTATCGTGGCTGCCTCCGGCGTCTCGGCTACTTGCCTGTAGCCTCGGGTTCACGAGCTCGAATTAAAACTCATTGTCCTTACAATGCACTGCGGCTGCAACAATCGTGCAGGCCCTTAGGTCACTTGCCTCGACGGTTGGAGTAAGGTGTCAGATTCTCTTTGGTTGGTGGGTTGTTTCTGTGTAACTGCGGTGTTTGTTTTTGTTGTCTCCCATGCTCTTGTTGCTTGGTTTTTTGTCTGTTTTGCGCGGCCTACTCCTGGCCCAGTCCTGCCCTGCGTGTGGAAGTTGTGTTTTTGTTGATGTGGGCGGCTGCGTTTTTTTTGCTGTTGCGTGTGTCTGTGTGTGTTCTTGTGCTTCAATGTTGCTTGTTTAATTTGGATTGGCGTTATTTCCCCCTCTTGTCTGTCTCTCTGTCTTCCTATCTCTGTCCCTATGTTTCTCCCTGTCGCTCACCCTCCCTCCCTGTCTCCCTCCGTGTTTGTCTTCAAGGAAGTGACGGCCATCTTAGGGGACGCTGGCAGATTTTTGCCGCTCTTCAGATTGCCAGTTTCACGACCTTTCAGTATATTCGAGGAAGCCTTAATCATTTATTTTCTATTGTTTTGTTTTTAATTGGTTGTTTTTTTCTTTCGTTGTTGACATGCCGTCCTCTTGGTGACCGTTGTGCAGCGCTTTGTTACCCTTGGGTGAAAGGCGCTGTATAAAATGATATTATTATTATTATAATGTGGACCAAAACAGAAACTTTGTTAAAACGCTGATTTATGGGAGAGTACACTGGGGTTTTTTTTTTCTCTCTCTCATACTGATGTGAGAGACTTTGTGCAGACCTGCCAGAATCCGTATATTGACAAGGAACACGCGGGTACATAATTTATAACTGCGGGTCAAAGGGTTCCTTGACGTTCTTGGTATATTGTACGTCGAGCCTAGTGCTGGTTGTTGGTCGATTTACAGCAAAATAACGCCACCGACATTTTTGGCGGGACAAATACGCTCACGGCCATCGGCGATCGATACGTAATGCGGAGAAACCGCGGCCCCGCTCATAGCTCGGTAACTATTCGCATAATCAAACAGCGGTGCCGGTGCGTCACATTGACAAGTGGAATCCGTAGACCGACAAGACGGCTCGCTCTTAAGCGGCCGATCGAATGATTGGCGCCGTAAGTGCTGCGAGTCAATCAAGTGGCTTTGGTCAGCTTCAAAAACACAATAGATCATAGTTTATCTAAGGATGGATTGTATTCATTAGATCCTTCCGCGTTTTCATTCCTCTGAACTCTGCGCGTAATCCCACTTTACAAGGTACGATAGTTTTACTCTGGTTGCTCTTCAGAATCGTTCATTCGGTATAGCCGTGTCGACCACGCTCCCTCTCGACACGGCTATCCCGAAAGAACGGCTCTGAAGCGCAACCATCATAAATCGAGCCGTGAAAGCCTACATCGGTGCGATAGTTTTATTATTATTAACGTGCTATTTCAGGCCGATCGTACCTCTGCGCGATGCTCCCGCGGCGTGACGGTTGGAACACTCTGGCCCTGCAATGGTTTCGAGCTCTTCCGGAACGGCACTCGAAACAAAGTTAAAATCTGTTAAATCCCCCGGTCATTGTCGAGTTAGCGGCGTGAATGGACATGCCACACTTAGTCACTTGTGCTCCCACGTCTTCCGAGACGCCTGGCCAGCGTAGAATCCGGCCAAAGTCTCATCTATAGGGATTCTCTAACGCTTCCTCTAATAATTTAATTTTACATTTATAACGGCGCAGATGTTACCACTGCGCCACCCTGCCTCTCTAGTGGAGGCCCTTCTGCCAACAGTGTCCTGCAGGGCTGCTGCTTTATCCTTGTAGGGGCTCGTCTAGCTTCCAACGCCTGCCGCCTCGCCAATGTGCCTCACACTAGCCCGACTGTCGCTCACAGGTGCAGGCCGGCTTGCACACTCACTCTCACTTTTCAAGCCAACGGGCTGCTGGGGTCGAGAGCAATGAACCAGGCGTGGCGTGAGCAGGACATTTCATGGCTGCATCGTTACCACTTCTCTCACTTTTTGCCTCTACCTCCTTCTATACCAGCGTATTCACGTACCACCGACAGCCCCCATTGGCAAATTAATGGCCGCGAATATTATCAACCTGTGCAACTTATTTCGCAACAAATGCTGGTGCCACCCGAGCAAGTTTCACACGACTATGTCTAACGTATTGCAGTCGTAATAATACTATTATTTTTGATGTATTGAAGTAGGTTTTCACGGCTCTGTGTGAGAGCTGCTCCTTCGGGCTTGCCGTGGCGAGCGTATTTCTCCTCTTTGCCCGAAGACGCCACAACAAGCCTGTGAGGGCAATTCTCACAAGATTGTCTGTAGCACAAACTCTAGCCTCCTGTACCAGTGAGCAGCAAGCGCGTCGCGGTATCGGCGGCGGTGATATTGCACCGCCGCGTAGAATCCAGGGTTAACACTCGGTCTGGTTCGTCACGGCGCCGGGAGTCGATAATGGGGGCGAGCATCTCGGAGTGCAGTGCATTGACGTAAGCCACGGCAATTGATTCCACTTACCAAATTAAACAGGGGATTTTCAAGTGAGCTCGCTCAGTGCTTTTTGCCAACTGTGCTAGTAAGGTGGAATTTTTCTCTTTAGCCGGAGAGGATACATTGATTTTCATTGCAACTTTAAATCGGCGCCCTGCAGCTGGGCGAGCACCGCAATACGCATCTCATCGGGAGTCTGGCGGCTGCCCGTGTCGGCCAGAGGACGTGATCATAATGCGAGCAATTCGCCGCAGTGCTCCGCGCGAGAGCTAGGTGACTGCGTAGGTCACTTCCAGGAGGCCTGCCCCTGAGTTATAATACATCACCCTGCAGTGAGCTGTGTGATGAAAGGGCGCGGGGAAAAGAATTCTGAGCAGTGCTTTAGGGACAGCAGCACCGATGAATGCAAAGTCGATGCATGCAGTGCCCCCCAATTCGATGGGCAGCATGTTTTTGTTTTACGTTCAGCTGCAAAGACAAGTTCCTTTAAATTTTTTCCGCTACATGATTGTGGCTGCTGCTTAATATTAGCATTTTGCACATTGATGTTGTCTTGTTACCGATCTCCACTTAGAGTTTAGATTTTTATCGTCGTGTTGCAGACTGGAAATTGTTCACTCGGTCTTTAACAAGTTCATCATTGATATGGGTGGGAGAGCTCCAGACACCGTGGTTTAAGCCTAGACACAAAATACTCAATAGCAATTAATCAATCATGGCAAAGCACAGCCCTTGTGATAAAGCATCTTGAGCCACTTCGGTAAACCAAACTAGCCGTTATGGAAACAACAACAATACCATAGCTGCTCTTTAGGGATAGCTACGGTGAAACACCTGATGATGATTCCTCCAACATGGGAGGCGATACGTTACAAAGGAGAGAGAAGGATCACTCAACACGGCTATCCTGAAAGAACAGCTATGGAGAGCAATTGTCATACATTGAGCTCTGAAAACCTTCATCGGTACTACAACACCTATTTATTTTTGCTGTGTAAGTTAAAAGAAGTCTGTATTTAAAAAATGCTCTGAAGAGTTGTTCCTTCGGGTTTGCCGTGGCGAGCGTATTTTCCAGGACCCAGGTTCAATTCTCGGCTCGGGTGCCTTTTTGTGCGGAGTTTGGATGTTCTCCCAGTGTCTGCTTGGGTTGTCGCCGGGTACTCCGGTTTCCTCCGACAGTCCAAATACATGCTGTAGGTTAATTGACCTGACTAAATTTCCCTCGCTGCACTGAGTTGTTGTGACTTGTTGACCCCTCACCCACTGGACAACTATTGAATAGAGCTACAAAGCTCAAAAAGAGCTATACAGTACCTCCCAGATTAAATTAAAACGGTGAACTCTGAAAGAACAGCTCCCAAGAGCAATTCTCATACATCGAGCCGTGAAAACATACATTACGTTCTACATGAAAGCCACCGCTCATAACATGTGCATTGGCTTTGTTTGGCGAATGTAATGTTACCTTAGGGCTGGTTACTCGACTCACGGCTGCTCCGAACCACGGGTTGTTTGGAGACTTTTACAACAACAGGGATTAGCGGCATAGAGCAGATTAAATCGCAGTGTGAATTCCATCCGTTTCTGATCGGCCCACTGACTGCACGGCGTGCTTTTCAATCTTGCGGTGCCACACGGCAATCTCTCAAAACGGGATCTTTTGGGAAATGCGTCTGTAATGTGACACAATTTATTTGTGGCTGATTTTCCGTGCTCTGTCGTTGTTGACATGTCGTTCTCTCTGCAGCTTTGTGCAGCGCTTTGTGGCCCTCGGGTGAAAGGCGCTATATAAATGCTATTATTATTATTTCTCGTGCTATTTTACGTATCGGCGAGAGAATATATCTTATGTGCAGTGATACGGGTAGCTTTTCTGCATTGACTTTGGTTTCCTTCCCCGTGCAAGTATTTAACTTAACATAATTCGTCAAACTTAAGATAATGCCACATGCAGAGCCTGCAGAAGAAATGTATGGACAATCGGTGAGCATTTCCACAACATAACAGCACGGCATTATTATTAATGTCAGCGGTGAGCAAAAATTGCAGCTGCCTTGCTACGCCGACCGAATCCTCTTGCTACCGATGCCATCCCGTTCACACGACACACCACCGACGTGCGATTTGCACCAAGCCAGGCGCACTCTTCGACACCCCCCGCATCTCCCAGCAGTCCTCCTCAGCCTCCTTCTCCTCCTCCACTCCAGCAGACTCAGAGATCGAATTAAAACGGACGAAGCACGCGCAGCCGCCGCGGCACACCCTGCGATCGCTCGCCCGCTCGCTCGCAAATCAGGGCCGCTGCGTCGTGGGCGTGAATGACGCCGCCCACACGATCGCGACAACCGCGCGGTCGGCTCGCGGCTCCGACGCGGCGCACGGCGGGTTGCCCGCGTCGTCGATCTCCCTCCGCCGCCGCCGCTCGTTCGCCTCGCCTTCCGTCGTTCCGCCGCGGCTTGCTGAGCTTCGCGGCGTTTGCACGCGGGCTCACGCGGGCCGGGGTCGCCACGCGCTTCGGCGGCCGGGGTCGCCACGCGCTTCGGCGGTCGTGGTTTTTAGCCGCGCCGCACGCGATAAGAGCGCCCGCTATGCTGCCGCCGCTGTCTGAGATGATATTCACCGAGACGGGTTCCGTCTACTCGCCGTTTAAGAGCCGCCCGCCCAACGGACCCAATGGGACCGTGTTTTCCAGCAGCCAGGTGAGAGCGAGCTTCCGAGAGCGCCCGGGTTCGCCGTCATGAGGGGCGGCTGTCCGCGTGTGTAATCTATGACGAGAAAGTTCTTGCAAACTGCGACCCGATGCAATTGCCAATGGTTTGTCGCGATGCCGTAAGAAAATGGGAAACTGTAATTTAACATCGCGCTTCGAAGAATCGCAAAGAAGAAGAAGAAGTCGTGGAATTTCCGTTGAGGAGAAATGATCGTCGTTTTTTGCATGTTGGTTGCGGTTAATTTTGCGTCCGGGCGTCACTTGTGGCGTTATGAGTCGTGAAAGTTTATTTAATGTTAAATATCTTATCAGCAAGCCTGGGTTGTGGTGAATGTTGGACGGCTGGAATAGCATTGGTCCGATTAGAATATTGACCTTATTTTAGATTGCTTTATTGCACTTAGTGGATTAAATGTTCAGTATAATTGCCTCATTACTGGTCGGATCTTTATTGGCCTTATGACAAAGAAATTATTAAATAACCCCTTCAGTTTTACCATTAAGACTCAGAATTTTTATAAAGTTGGCAATTCTGGTAATTTACACAATGACTGCCACATATGTTTAGAAGCCATTAAGAGAAAATCCCATTTCAATAAAGCACTACGGCGAGAGTGTATGTGCTTGTCTCAAAGGCGTTTTCAGACATAAGTGGTAACTGGTGGTTTAGTTATCTACACATTTCGCTGATTGCCAGCCCACCCCTGCCCATCAGATTAAACGCCCATCTGCCCAAGCACTTATTTGTCATTCCAGTTTAATCCCAGCCAATTTTCATATTATTAGGTCGGATAAGTTTTGATGTGATTTTGGCACATTCTCTGTGTGTTTTCACTGCTGTGTCAGTGCTGTTTGGAGTCGACATGGCCATTCTATTGAGCTGAGCCACTTTCGTATTTTTGTTATTTTATTAGGTTTCTTACCATTCACGTCGCGATTGGACTGATGTCCCAGTCGGTTAGCACGCCGCGTCATAGATCCGGTGACCCGAGTTCAATCCCTGGCCACGGTTTTACATCAGCGACGAATAATATCTGAACCAGTC